>JAKWIX010000318.1:52267003-52832003 GCA_027704785.1 Solanum chmielewskii
GGGAAAGTCAAAGGAACTATGAGGTCTAGTTCCAATTTTTTTAAACTCGACGCATCCCCGGAAGTATCACCTACCTATGGATTTCAAAAGAAATTGTGTGCATTTATATGTAAATGTTTATGTGCCTACATGTAAATTAAATCTTTTAAATCATTTTTCAAAAACATAAACTATTTTTTAGACCGACCTCAAATCAAAATTGTTTCTATGGTGGAGGAGAGCGATCAACAATATCGTGGCATCATCCCTATAAAGAAACAAACATTTTTTTTTCAAAAAATAAAAATTCATATTCAAAACTTACTCAATTTTCAAAACTTTACTTTTGCACATATTAATTGCTTAATATTTGCCAATTTTGTCTATAACATAGCCTCGTATGTTAAATAAATAAAAAAAAATAAAAAAATAAACTTGGTTGTTTATTATTGCTGTCTTCTAGCCTCGCATGTTTAAATTAATAAAATAGCCTTAATTGTTTTATACTTGTTATCACTTAGCAAGCATATTAATGAATAATAATGAAGTGACCTTGATTGCTACCTGTAACCCCACATAGATTGCATGAGATACGGCCGGGACGCACGCTTGTGGACCTCGAGGGATGCCTAACACCTTCCCCTCGAGGTAATTTGAACCCTTACCCTAATTCTCTGGCTCGTTGACCTTAGTTAGACTTAGTTAGGTTAGATAGGTGACCTAACGCGCCTTAATTCGTTAGGTGGCGACTCCAAACTCAAAAATCCCAAAAGAGTTGTTAGGTTGTGCACAAAACCCGTTTTCTGCGAAAATGGGGCGCGACATTCACTATCGGGAAGGGGTGTATTTGGTAGTATGGTAGCCTGAAAGGTTTTGGGTTTAAAGATACCGGCTTTGCCACGGGTTAACATGGGATGTGTATTGGGGGGTGGCACGGGCGGTGGTGATTCGGGGGTGGCCGGGAAGGACCCAAAACGGATCGGGCTGGAGATAGTGTGGGTATGGGGTGGTTCGGGTTGGTTGTGAGTGTGGGTGGTGGTTGCGGGTGTATTGTGGGTGACGGTCGAAGGGGTGATGAGGGGTGGTTGGGTAGTGGGTGGAGGTGTGGGGGAAGGTGGTGAGGGACTTTGTGAGTATGTTGGAAAAAGGGGAAGGACGCCAATGAATGATGTATTTGTGGAGGAGGAAATAAACTCGTAGGGAAACTCATTTTCGACAAATTTGACATGACGAGATATGTAGACTTTATGAGTTTGTGGGTCAAGACAGCGATAACCCTTGGAGGTAGGATGATAGCCCAAAAAAATACAAGGACGAGATCGGGGTTGTAATTTGTGAGTAATATGAGGGCGTAGCCAAGGGTAGGCAAGACACCCAAAGACGCGGAGGTTGGTATAATTGGGAAGTTCTTTGTAAAGGAGTTGATAAGGTGATTTGTTGGAGAGAGTGTGACTGGGCATTCTATTAATGAGGTAGTTTGCGGTGGCTAGAGCTTCTACCCAAAAGGAGACAGGGAGATGAGATTGATGTAGAAGAGTAACCACCGTTTCAATGAGATGGCGATGCTTACGTTCAGCCACCCCATTCTGTTCGGGAGTGTATGGACAGGAGGTTTGATGTATAATTCCCAGGGATTGCAGAAACTGGCTAAAGATGTTATTGACATATTCCTTTCCATTGTCACTTCGAAAAAGTTTAACATGAGAATTGAATTGTGTTTTGACCATTTTTTCAAAAGTGACAAAGGTGGTGTATGCCTGTGATTTGTGTTTTAGTGGGTACAACCAAGTGTATTGTGTAAAATCATCCACAAAACAAATATAATAGAGAAAAACAACAAATGAAGGAACAACAGTAGGACCCCATAGGTCAGAATGAATAAGTTGAAAAGGTGCAATTGCACGCTTCTCAGATAAAGTAAAAGGTAATTTATGAGATTTAGCAATTGAACAGGAGTCACAATTGTTTACATGAATGGAAGAAAAACCTAATTGAGACATTAAAGAATTTATTATTTGAGTATACGGGTGACCCAGACGACTGTGCCACAACAGACTGTGGCCATCAGCCGAAAGAGCCACTGGAGCCACAGGAACGCTTTCTGAAACTGGGTGGGCAGACGAACTTGTGCCAGGAAGAACGTACAGACCATGCTCACAGGGGCCCTAAAAAATCACCCTCTTGGTAGTATTGTCTAGGATCTGAAAATCATTAGAGGTGAACAAGAGTGAGCAATTATTGTCTTTTGTGAATTGGTGAACTGAAAGGAGATTGATTTTAATAGAAGGGACGTGGGTATGGTTACCTAGGTGAAAGATAGCGGTGGGGGTTTTAATGGTACCCGTGCTAGTGTGAGAAATATTAAGGGACTCACCGTTGCCAACAGTAATACCATTGGAGCCATGATATGGATTTGGAGCGTTAAGCTTGGATAGATCAGAAGTAACGTGCATGTTGGCCCCAGTATCCAACAGCCATTCAGAGGAAGGGCCGGCTTGAGATGCATAATTGGCACGGTTATCACTATTTCGGCTCTCCTCATACCGAAACCAGCAACGAACAGTGGTGTGTCCTGTTTTTTGACAGAATTGACAAGTTGGACGATCCCGCTCGTAAGTGCCCTGCCCGCCGCTGGAAGATGACTGCCCGCCGCTGCCAAAGGAGTGCAGGCTGTTGTTGCTGCCGTGCTGCTGACCGTCGTATGGCGGACGACTGCCCTGCCGACTGCCGCGCCCGCGGCCTCTGCTGTTTCTGCCGTAGCCGCCGCGGCTCCCCTGCCAGCCGCCACCACGCCCCCCGCGATAGTTCTGGCTTGCGGTGAGGGCGGTGGCCGGCTCCATAACAGCGGCTTCTCGGAGAAGAAGTTTGCTCTCCAGATCCACGTTGATTTCTTCCCTTTTTAGCCACGAGGAGAGAGTAGCCAGGTCAACGGGCGTTGGGCTGATGCGAACCGCCTGTTTAATGGAGGAGTAAGCTGATGGGAGCCTCCGAACGACGCACATGATGAGATCTTTTTCGGGAATGATTTCGTTTATGGTGTCGAGGGTTGTGATGATGGTGGAGACCTCGTCTAAATACTCTGCTATAGTTTTCGTGCCTTTGGTAATTGTGTGGAGACGATCACGCAATTGAAAAATATGAGAGTGGGAAATTGATGCATAGCGTGTTGTGAGGGCCGTCCACAGGGCTGAAGCAGTTGTGTAGGATCGGACGTATTTCTGAACCGTGGGAGAGATGACCGCAATCAAACATGATCGGATCTGGCCATCCACGGCTTTCCAGGCGGCATGGGCCGGATTGGTTTTCTCTGAGTTGTCCGTGGTGGTGATGACTACCGGCGGCGGTTCTGTGCTTCCATTGACGTATTTGAGAAGGTAATTGGCCTCAAGGGCTGTAAGAACGGTGATTTTCCATGTAGGGTAATTTATGTCTGATAATTTTTCGGGAATCAGGGCATGAAGATGCCTGAGAAGGAGTTTAACGCCAGAAGGAAGTGAATCGAGAGGATCCACCTCAGTTGTCATGGCTGCCGCCGCCCAAGAGAAGAGAGGGAACGATCGATGCCCTAAAGAGAGAAAAAAAACCTAGAGAAAAAAAGATCTAGGTTTTCTGGCTCTTGATACCATGAAGGAATATTGATTGTATTAAAGTGTTAACCTAATAAGGGAATACATGGGAGATATATATAGGAGATATAGGAAGGAGTACTAATCCTAATAGGACTAGGATTAAGGAGTATTAATCCTAATAGGACTCGGATTAGTACACAGTAAATACTAATATTATTTAATACTATCTGTTATTAGTTTGATAGGTAGTTTTTTAAACCCTGTAAATCATCGCATGATTTCAAAATTTAATAAGTGATTAAAGGTTTGTGTTTTTAAACTAAAATGATAAATATAACTCAAAAGCCATAAAGTAGGATTTCTGACTTATGACTATTCGCTTTTGGCTTACACATGTAAAGCCAAAAGTCAGTCTAAACAGGTTCTAAGGCTTCCTTGAGAGTAATACTTTAGTTTATCACTTCAATCAAACTGTTATATATGTGTTTCTTAATATACTTATCCATTTATATCCTTGTTTTCTCGTTTCACATAAACTCATTGACGTTTGACTAGTTGTATGTTAGCATAGACATACGGGGTATTGCAATAAGTGGCTCCAACATTTATTCGGTATTTATCTAATTGAGTCTAGCTATCATTAGAACATAAATAACAATGCGTTTTATTTTTAGGATACTTTAGCACTTCCCTTTCGAGTTGCGTCACATATTTTATATTCACACTTAATAAATCAATGACTTAATCACTTCTGGGTTGTATTGGCAGTATTCATACTTTATACTAACATTTTTCTCACTTATCATATATAGACATTTATTGTTAATCTTGTTTACTTGTTCTTCATAAATTCCATGTTAATTATATCTTAGATGGGTAGTAGTAAGTAGCTCATTAGGCGCTGTATCGCGATCTTGATATGTGTTGTGACCATTAATATGTAAGTAGGACAACAAAAAAAAAAGATTTTCGATGAAGATAAATTTAGTTAGTTCAAACTATATATACATTGCATTACAAATGAGGGAAAAAAGAACAAAATTTCCTTTTTGTGAGAATGAATAAAAAGAAAGTTAACAATAAATGGATATAGCTAAAGTTGTATCGATCATAAACAAATAATATGTTGCAGGGTTAATTTTTTATTTTTCATCACTAAAATTACTCAACTAGTGAACAAGCTACAAGTGATATTTTCTCTAAAATTTCTGAACGTGTGTAGTGTGCTCATTCTCTCTTGGAATTGAAGTCAAGCTATCCTTGTAACCTATAACTCTGAAACTTTTAGGAACACCATGAAAACTTAATTCCTTTACCACATTGGAATTAACGTTATAGGACATCATACTTCCACTTCCACTCTGATAAAGAAACAAATAACCCTTCCAAATTGCTAATGGAAAATCAATTTGATGACCCCTAATTGTGTATTTCTTAGTCCAAGACTCATATACATTGTAATCCTTCATTATCCAAATATTTATCAAATCCTTTTCATCAGGAATCACGGGCTCCGAATATGGATGATAAATCAATGCTAAAGAATCCTGTAATAACATGAGTTTACAACTCGGTCCATACATGAAAAAACAAGGTTCTGGAATTTTTAAACTATGGAATATTTCGGTGCTCATTTCAAAACAGAGAATTAAGTATTCATCAATCTCTCCTTCTATGTATTGAGATGCAAACCAATGACAAATTCCCCTATAAAACATTTGCGAACTAGAGGCACAATAAAACGTGCTCAATTGTTGAACCACATCACCATCTAATTTTCTCCAACAATCAACACTCAGATCGTAGATATCAACTATTCTATCCATCTCTTCTGGATAATCATCACGATCTGTCATATATATTTTTGAAATTCTAATAACTTTATAGTCATTCGCGATAGAGTCATATCCAAAACCAACATTTTGGATGGAACGATAGTGATCTTCTTGACAACCAATAAACTGGTCGGGTGGGAGAAGTCTATAATTTCTCGTAGATGAATTAATTTAGATGGTGGTAACGGAGTCCATCATGGCAATCAAACCGTTACAAGGACCAATGAATTGGTCAATGCTATAATTATTATTGGTTTTCAAATGAGTGACATCTAGATCTTGAATAATTGGGTTAAAATAATCATCATCATCGTCATCACCAGAAAGAAAAGACAATATAGTTTTATGCATATTTCTTTCATATTCGAAGCAATGCTTGAAAAGAATGAATTCGTCTTTGGAAGTTGTTGTGCGGTTGAGATAAAGATAGACAAAAGTAGAAGATTTAATGAGAGAGTAACAAGTTTTTGAGATGCAATTGAATCGCAGGAGGGATTTCACCGCGAGTCTCAAAAGTATATAAATTACCACATCTTCATTCAACTTCTTCATAATTCCATCAGCCATTTGATTATTTTTATACTCTTATATGCAATACTTGTTTATCATCTCATTTGAACTGGATCAAAAGGCTTACTTTGTTGAATCCAGATCCATAACAAACTTATAATCTATTTTGCATTTTGTGGTTCTAATTTATAACAATTTATAGTTTCACTTATATATCGACAATTATAATACATTTAAAAAAAGACAGAAATATCCTGATTAATATCCTTCTTATTAATTTACATATCATATTTACAATACACACCCATATGTAGCGTTCATCATGTGTACATGTTATTGCATTCATTTTTGTAAATTTATTGTAGCAAGTATTACGCCTGGATTGCTTTTTGTTGGTGAATATATCGCAAATTATAGTAACTTATCGTTGAAACTAAAATGTGAATGAATAGATATTGATGTTGAGGAAAAGATATTTCACTCTTTTTAAGAAATTTAATCCCATTGAGGTATGATTTGAACCGATCTAGTATATAATTCTTAATTTGTCCCCTCCAAAATCATCCCAACAACATAATATGGTATAACTCAAACAACTTTATATTAATCGAAAAAGTCCAAAACTCTTCAATTGAATACTTTCTTCAATATAAAACTACTCTATTTTATAGAGAATTAGCTAGGGACTTGAATATTTTTCTTTGTCTCAACTCTTTTAACTACATTAACCTCAAAATATAAACACAATACAATACTTGTTATTAATTTGTTATCTTTTTCATTTTATTACCACAAAGAAAGAATTGTCACTATTTATAGCTAGGTATAAGATTTCTTCCTCAATTCTTATAGCTAGGTATAAGAATTGCCTTAGATTCATTTCACACCTTTTTCATTCTATTACCACAAACGATTTATCTATCTATCTATCTATCTATCTATCTATCTATCTATCTATCTATCTATCTATCTATCTATCTATCTATCTATGTGTATGCCTGTCTATGTATGTATGTATGTCTCTCTGTCTATCTGTCTACCTAATGCAAACCATTTGTTTCCTATCACACATCCATCCACCACATTTAAGATTAGGTATCCCCCTATCCCCGCTTATTCAAACTTCTACCCTTATCAATCAAATTTTCTCCACACTACTGAAATTGTTTTCACTCAGCAGATAACTTGCACAACCAAATTTGTCAACCCGCTAAGCATACTTAAATATAGGTGTACGTCTCATTACGTGTTAATGGGATGTAATTCTTAAACTCTGCAATGTAGAGAACAAACTGCTAAAAAAACTAGCAACACCACATTCTCCCCATTATTCCTCTCTTTTGTGGAGTTTGGTACCTTTTTTAGCATTCTTCCATTACCGTTGCTACACCGTCCCGTTTAATTTATCACTGTATTATAAAACTTGATAAGATGGTCTAAATCTTAGATGAAATGTGGCCAACAAACTAGAGTTTACAGCCTTGTCATTGACATAGGTTCTTCCCTTTTAGTAGCTAATAGATAGATTGTTACTACACTTCTAGCATACACCGCCCACATCATTCAAAGACTTAGTCCCTTTCTACATTAACTTATTTCTTGCTATCCACTAAATGTATAAAGTGACTAGTAATGCTTCACATGCCTATAATAAATCTATACCCTACTTTTTGGTCCCTATGACCTTCACCAATACACATTCGCGCCTTGAATTGTGGATGGGTTGCTGGCTGATTCACAGGCACATTCTAACCTATACTTTTTCCTTCCACACAAGTTTACTACTTGTTTGCCTAATGCTTCTGTTTCTTACAAATCCAGGGGAAAATCCTTGGATCAACCTTAGTATAGTATTCTTATATTGAACTCTTCTACTCTAATTCATAACTAGCATAAATTAATTTATCTGGTTCCTATGTTTTTAGTTTGGTGTCCTTCAACAGAGAGATATACCAAGTGTATAGAAGGAAAGAAGCTCTTTGTACAGTTGGTAGTGAAAAATTAGATGTGGAGACTAAATTGTTTATGGAACCACCAGAGTGCAGAATAAGGCATTTCTTAAAGAATTGATATTGGCGAAATATCTTCTTGCCTATCTGCAGTTAAAGGGGTATGTAATCAATTGTCAAATAGTCTTCACGCTAAATACTTGTGCATTTGAGCAAGCAAAGTAATTAGGCTTATGTCTATTAGGCGCACTGATGGAACTTTTGATCACTTCTGAGATGGTTTGTACTAAAGATGTGCATTAATTTTATTTCATTTGATTGACACCGTTAGGGATCTGCTTTTCAACTGCAGAAAATTTAGTTTTATTGCTTATGTTTTAAGTAAGAATTAGTCAATTAGTTGTTCGTCATGTGTTCCTATTATTTAGGAGTTTTTAGTGAACTGCTAGGTCGTGTGTTATTACTTTTTATTTTCTTTCTAGGTTCTTATATATCTAAGCTGAAACATTAATAAAATACTTCTTCTGCTTTTATTCCTTTTCTCTCTCTCATCTTTTTTGTGCCCATCACAGTCTTTGATTTCCCTTCGTTTTATTTAGGTTAACAGGTTTAAAACCTTCAATTAGTATAAAATAGGATCTTTGTTTTATAAGGACCTATGTGTGTACGCGCTAATAAGATTTCGTGAATACCATGAACGGAGAAACAAGTGTTTCTTTAATGGCACCACCAAATTTTGGTGGAGAAAGTTATCGAATCTGGGCTGTTAGAATGCATGTATATCTGGAATTTTTGGATCTCTGGAAGGTTGTAGAATATGAATAGATCATTGCTCCCTTGATAAACAATCAAAATATGACGCAAATTGAAAATCACCAAAAAGGAAAATTAGGAAATTAAAGGCAGTCATGTTTATTTGCTGCACTTTTATTAACTGTCTTCACTCATAATGTCTCTGAAGTCGGCAAAAGAGGTATGAAATTATATTAAGACTGAGTATGAAGGGGATGAAACATTCAAGGGCTGCAAGTATTGAATTTAGTACGTGAGTTTGAGCTGCAAAGAATGAAGTATTGTGAAACCATAAATGAATACACTAACTGACTTCTTAATATAGCCAATCACGTCAGATTGTTGGGTTAAACTTTTAAAGAGTCAAGGATCATTGAGAATATTTTTGTAATGGTACCTGCAAGATTTGAGGCGACCATTAAAACATTAGAAAATATTAAGGAATGTCAAGTATTACACTAACAGAGCTCTTAAGTGCCGTTCAAGCACAAGAGAAATGACATGTTTTGAGAAAAGAAAAGAGCTGCTGAAGGAGCCTTACATGCCAATCATTAAGATGATGGACGATATAAGAAAAAGAAGAACAAGAAGTACAAACCAACAAATGAAGAAGGTGTAACCGAAAACAACAAAAACAAACCAAGTAGCTTCAAAGGAAACTACCCTCTTTGTAAGCATTGCAGTAAGATTGGACACACACCTTTCAAGTGTTTTAGAGGGCCTGAAGCTAAGTAAAATAAGTGCTTTATGTTTGGGCATGAAGTAATCATTTGTAAGAACAAAACTCAGTAGCAGGATGCAGATGCTCAAGTTGTAAATGAACAGGAAAAAGATCAACTCTTTATTGCATCATGTTTTGCAAGCAATGTTTACAGCAAGGCTTGGTTGATTGATAGAGGATGCAAAAATCCCATGATTCGTGATTAAGAATGCTTTGAAGAATTGAAGCCTACTCGAGTTGCAAATGTTCGAATAGGCCATAGTGGTAAAAATTAGAAGGAATGATAACTATTGCATTTGAGACACAAGCAGCTAGATAAGTGATAATAGATGTTCTTTATGTACCAGACTTTTTCACGATCTAAACCGTCATGATTTTCACCCATACTAACCCTCCGGCGGAAGAACCATTGCTGCAACCCAACTGAATAGTACTACCGAAAGATAGGATTTTAAAGATGTGAAAAAAGGTTTAAATAATCACTTTAAAAGTTTAGTTCCCATAAGCTCAGTAAGTTATCAAAAACAAACATAAACAAGCGGAAATTTAACCCCTAGATACTGAAAGTCATTGCACCAGAACTTCTAACTAAACGGTCTAAGAATAGGGGATGCAACCCCAAAACATTTAAACATAAAGTAAAGCATCTAAAAAGTCTAAGTTTGAATGAGATTCAATAAGATGCTAGATGAATCCATGGTATCCTGAAGGAAATGAATCACCCTTGAACTCGACAAATCACAAATCTCCTAGTTGAGGTCACTCAACAGACGCTTGAAGATGCCTTGTACTCAACAAAGAAATAGAAAGTGCAGTATCTGTACACAAACAAAGGTGTATTGGTAGGATGACACGACTATTCCAGTAAGTGAGACATACATAAGTAACTTCAACATAGTGACCCACTCAAAAGAATAACAATTTACCAAGTCATGCCAATATATCAGTTTCACAATATCAATCTCAAATGCAACAACCGTTAATGTTCCTCTCATGGAACATACACTCAAATTGTAAGTGTGTCAAAATGTGACAGCCAATCAAATAATGTATCGAAACATGACATCCGATCCAATCAACCACAATCACTAACACAATCAACACCATAATAATTTACACACTTGTATCGTACAATCAGGTAACAAGTTCATTGCATGCTAAGGAATCACAAATAGTCATTTCATTAGATTCATTTCAGCTTTCCCTATTCACAAACATGCTTCAATATAATAAAGTAGTATATAACACAAATGGAATCTCAAACCATCACCTCCCTTGAAACCAAGCTTTACACTCTTAAAGAAATTAAGCTTTCCCTTTCGGAGTCTATCATCTTGTTCTTGGTCTAAAATAAGTAATTATTGCAAAGAATCAATAATAATTACCTAGTTTACCTAAATTATATCTAGATACTAACCCTTGGCCGATTTCATGATCCTAACACCCAACTAGGGCTCTTTCCACCATTAAATTGAAGCCCCCCAAGGATAAATAACAAGGACTCTATGTTCTAAGAATCAATTTTCGACTGAGGGGAGAGAATTAATAAAATACCAAATAAATAGCCCTATGTCTCCCTTTTTAATTTTTTTTGGGACTTTTCCGATTTTTATTCACGACTAGGTCGCCATAGCGGCCCACTATGGCGGTATGCACAGAGACAAAGACTCAAAATTGGGGTTCAAAGTCCCCATTTCACAACAAGCCCTCGAAGAGCCGTACATGCTTCTTATTGTCTTTGATATTTAATCTAATGTTAAAATTTCCAATATCAATGACAAGTAAATATGATTCTTATAATCACAAGTAGTTCTCTCATGGAATTCACACCCAAACTGTTACTGTGTTGGAATATGACACTGGATCCAATATATGTGTCGGAGCGTGATACCCGGTCAAATATATGCACCGGAACGTGATAATTGATCCTATATATGTGTCGGAAAGTGACACCCGGTTCAGTCATCACAACCACAGTCCCTCCCAATCACACCAATAATGAACAATGCACATACTCACAGCCGATAACAAGTCCATGACATGTAATTGTTCACAGTTAATCATTTCCTTAGATTCTATTCATGTTTCCCTATTCACATACATGTATGCATAAATGGATCAATAAAAAGCATATATAACACAACAAAAAGTCAAACCTATCATCTACCTAAAAACCAAGCCTTAATACTCCTAAGACACATGAGCCTTCCCTTTCCTAAGTCTTATAGCTTGTTCTTGGTATAAAACAATTAATTAATGCAAGTATCAATAAAAGTGCCTAATATAGCTGGATTATATCAAAATATTAACCCAAGGCCAAACCCATGATTCTAATGCAAAACTAGGGCTTTTCCCACCATAAGTTTAGGCCACCCCACCCCCAACAATGATTAACAAGCATTTTAAGTTATAACAATCAAAATGCAGATTAGGGGAGTAATTAACTTACCTTTAGCACAAGAATTTATGTGAATTTGATGAGAAACTTCCCTAGGTCTCCCCTTAGCTCTTAAGAACGAGGTTTTGCAAAAAATAACATTTTTAGAGTTTTTCCCTGTTATAAGTCGCGACTGGCCCAACACAACGATCCTTCCTTGGCGGAATTAACCCTGCCCCTATGACTTACGCAGAGATCGAAACTTTGATTTTGAGTTCCAAGCTCCCATTTTGCAACACACTTTCAAACCTTGACGTTCTAAAACCACCCCTTCACTCCAATATCAGTTTCATGAATTTTACTCGCCTGAATTTGATTTCGTAAAGCCGTACATGCTCCTTAATACCTTGTCTATCAACTTAAGTGTTCAAAATCATAATTAAATCCCTATACATTACCATATTGCCTTAGACCTCATCTTGCTCATATTTTGTCCAAGTTAGCCTAGGCTAGAAATTTCCAAGCTACTACTCAGAAGTTTTTTGGCCCAAATTCTTTCTTCATTGGAATAATTAGGAAGAAGCTCCTTCATTTGAGGGTAAAAGAATTAAAAAAAGGGAAAAAGTAAGAAGATAATGTCCTTTTTTTTATATTTGTTCATTATTATTGTATCTACTACAATTTGATCTATTAATTTTATTAAAAAAAGATAATTCACAATGTGTGTTTTCGTCACTTTTTAATCATTATGTGAACACTAATTCTTAAATCTCTCGAATGAAAACACAAAAGAAGTTAATTAAGGAAATAAAACAAGAAAGGAAATAAAATTCTAATGATCTTTATACAGAATTTTTTTTGTGTAAAACAAAGTTCGTAGTTCATTGCAAATTTCTCTATATTTTTTTCTTATTTAATAGAAAGTCAAAACCTAATTTTTCATGCTAAGAACTTCGTCAAACCATAATAATGAATTGCAGAGGGATCATTTATGAAAAAAATTAATGATCTCAAATTATTGTAGAAAAAGATCCCCAAGAAATTATAGGAAGTGAATGGTTGTGATTATGATCAAAGAAACATAAAGGTCTAAATTGTTATGACTATTCATAATAAATAAGTCTTCTTTTAATAAATAAAATATGTAGGTTATGAAGAAACCTTACCCCAGAACACAAACCAGGTTCGTGTAAGTTGCTTTTAAGTAAAGACAGAGTAAAGACACAAACACTTATTGAATTAAGACCTTCCTCACTCAAGGAAGGAAAAACCTCGTTTTATTAATTCAACTATAAGATTTTGTGATTACAACTCAATAATCAAAAGTCTTATCTCTACTACTCCCTCGATTGACTCCAATCGATCTCTCCAAAAGGCCAAACCCACCTTTTGTTACAACTCTTGCTAACACCCAACCCTACAAAGAGCCAAACCCACCCTTTGTACAATAAACTGTAAACTATAATTAAGAACAAAAACAAGACAAATAGTTCTACACGATAAAAACCTTCTCACTCAAGAATGTTTTAACCGTGGCAATCCTATCAATCTTGAAGACCTCAGTTTGATGAATAATTCTCTCTTGTTCTCTGCGTGAAGTCGTGACTTTCTCCCTCTGCCTCGTATCCTTCTTATAGAGTTTTTGCCTTGTACAATCCTTACTAATAAGGTAAGAAAGTTATATTTAAACAAGGATTATTTTTTAATTTAGAATCCTTATTATACACAACTTCCTTCCTTAATAATATATTTAAGGTTTTCCTTATTTGTATTAACTTGTACCTTTAATATATTTTTTTGGCTTTGACAAATAACTTTATTGTACTTGATCTTGGACTCTAGCTTGACTTCTTTGCTGCGTACATTTGCTACTGTTCTTTGCGCTTTTTGTCTATCATCAAAACGAATTAACGATTCTATCACATTCTATCATATTACCCCTTTTTGATGAAGACAAACATGTAACGTGTGATGTATGCGCAAATAACTCTTCCCCCTTTTGACGAATCAAAAAGACATCAACAGCGGCTAATCAACACTAATCAATATCCATAGCAACAAAATACGCCCAGCCAATTGAGCAATGTAAATTGTTTTGGCAACAAAACAGAGTGAAACAAGGAGCAACAATACAGAGTGAAACCAACTAAGAGAACCACATTCAGACAACATGCTTTATCACTGTGGAGGTAGACCAAGCTTAGTTGAAGCAGAAGCCAGCATATCCAAAACTCTGTCAACTCTTGCATTGTTAGCAAGTTGCTGCTGCACCAACTGATCCTTCAACTTATTTATTTCAGCATTTGAGGAATCGAGCTCAGCACGTAACTTCTGGTTTTCTGATTCAAGAGAAGCGTTCTTTTCTTCAGCTACTTTAAGTTCCCTAAGTAACTGAGCAATAGGACCAGATGTACGTGGAGACGCAGTTGCAACCTGCTCCGACTCCATAGGAATGTCACAATCAGCAAGGATAGTTTGAGTGAACATATCTGCACGAGTTAAAATCCTGCCTTCTCCCAATGGTACTTCAAAAGCATCAAACACCATAGTCAATAGATTTCCAAAAGCTAATTGATGAGAGCCTAACTTAGGATCCACAATTCTAGCAAGATGTTTGATAATCAGTGTAGGCCAATAAATGCGCTCTTTGCACTCAAGTGCGTTCATAAGTCCCATGTCTCTTATGGAGGCAATGTGACGTTGGTGACCTCTAGGCAGTATCACCTTATGAACTATCTCAAAAAGAAGCTTATGCAACGATCGCATTATTCCCTTTAAAACAGTTTGAGCCCTAGAATTGACTCTACCTTGAGAGAATCGAGCTGGCAGACTAGAATACTCATCAAAACCCCAATTGTACTCATTTATACCCACAGATGGTATATGCAAGATTTCCCCAAGCTTGGTTGCATCAAACACAATGTCAACCACCTTTACACTAGACAACGGCACATCTCCTTCTAGGATGACCAAGTTCGTATAGAATTCGACCACTTCCTTTTCATAAATCAAACTAGGTTCTAGAAATAACTCCTCCCACCCTTGAAACCTTAGGAGTTCGCAAACCTGCTTCACTAAATCCATTGAAAGTATATCAGGGTGAAAGGTTCTACCCCTAAGCACTGATTTGGTTTGGAAGTACTTTTTCCTTCCCACTTTTAGAAATTTATCTGCATTTCTTTTTGCAGATTTTGATTTGGATTGAGGAGTAGCAGATTGTTTACCCTCAGACATAACATCAGTATCAGAAGCAAGATCCATTGGGGAGACTGATGAAGGAACAGGAGACTTACCCAATCGGCGACGCTTCACCTCAGATGTTGCATCATCAGCTGGTTTGACCACATGCGCACTCCTTGTGACTGGCCTGTGTTGACGAACCTGTTTGACTGCAATGTGCTTTCTTGGCCACCTTGGTTTTGTAGGGTGAAGGGAACTCAAAAGAATATCATCATGGATTGGAGAGAGTGGTGGGTTTTGAGAAGTGGTGTGGTGAGATGGTGAAGAAGGGGGGATGGTTGGGACAGTGGCTGTGGGAGATGTTGGGTTTGGTGAAAGTGGGGTTTCGTGGACCGGTGATGTTAGAGTTTCTTGGACTGGTGATGGGGGAGATTCGATGATGGGTGGTGGTGGGGAGTCTGTAACGACAGGTGAAGATGCTCCTTGGACTGGTGATGGTGAAGGGGTTACTTGTGGTGGTGGAGATGTAGCTTTTGGTGGTGGAGATGGAGTTTTTTGTGGTGGTGATGGAGTTTTTTGTGGTGGTGATGGAGCTTTTGGTGGTGGTGATGGAGGTGTGGTTGGGAGTTGGCTTTCCTCCCCAAGATCGGGCACACCATCAACAACTTGGTTTTCTTCCCCCTGAGAATATGCACTATCAGACGAGCTTTCGTCATCGGAGTAAGCAACAAGTGGATTAGTCATGGTTATGGAAGGGATTTTGGTTTCTTGGTTTTCTGAAGAATGAAGGTGAGAGAAAGTTGGTTGCTAGTTTAGAGAGAGTGCTTTATTGGGAACGGTTTTGATGTTGTAATCAAGGGATTGGAGTAATTATGGGGGATTGACATCGAGGAGACGTGCGCTGTGACGGTTGCACCTGCTTGTCAGAGAGGGCGCATGGGAGAGAGAAGATGAGATTGATTTCCCCCAATAATTTTTTTAATTTTTTTAAATTTAACATTTTTTTTAAATTTTTTTTTTGAAATTTTTTTTTGAATTTTTTTTTTAATTAATCCTTTTTTTTAATGCAAAGATTATGTAGAACCATCTTGACTGAACCTGGTTTATACCTCATTAGAACTTGGTTGGGCATAGTTCATTCTAAGAAGATGAGCCCTAACTCAAGTCTATTTTTCTGAAATGACTCTCTTCCTAGTGCCTTGGTGAAAATATCAGCAACTTGATTCTCAGTTTTGCAGAACTCCATTATTATGTTTCCCTTTTCAACATTATCACGAAGAAAGTGATGTCTAACATCTATGTGTTTGGTGCGCTTGTGTTGAACTGGGTTTTTGGCCATGTTTATAGCACTTGTGTTATCACATAGAATAGGAATACAACCTGTTTCTATACCAAAGTCTTTAAGCTACTGTTTTATCCAAAGAAGTTGGGCACAACATGAAGCAGCTGCAACATACTCAGCCTCTGCAGTAGATAGAGCCACTTAATTTTGTTTTCTTGTTGCCCAGGATATTAAACATGGTCCTAAAAAGTGTGCTATCCCAGAAGTACTTTTTCTATCAACCATGTGTCCTGCATTATCAGCGTCAGCAAATCCCTTTAGATCAAAAGAGTCACCAGTTGGATACCAGAGAACCAGGTTTATTGTACCTTTTAAATATCTCAGAATTCTCTTGACAACTTTTAGATGCGATTCCTTTGGGCAAGACTGAAATCTTGCACATAGACCAACACTAAACACTATATCAGGTCTTCTAGCAGTGAGATACAGGAGTGATCCAATCATACCTCTATATCTAGTGTCATTGACTGGTGAACCTGGTTCATCTTTATCAAGCTTTGTTGTTGTCCCAATGGGGGTATCATTTGTCTTAGCTTCATTCATATCATACTTCTTCAGTAATTCCTTGATGTACTTTTGCTGATGAATTGATGTTCCAACTGGAGTTTGCTTAATTTGAAGTCCCAAGAAGAAGTTCAATTCTCCCATCATACTCATCTCAAACTCACTATTCATTTGTTGAGCAAATTCTACTCCTAGTGAGTCCTTGGTTCCTCCAAATATGATGTCATCTACATATACTTGGACTATGAACAGATCTTTACCTTGTTTTCGAAGAAACAATGTATTGTCAATTTTTCCTCTTGTATATCCATGTGTGAGAAGAAAAGTAGACAATCGATCATACCATGCTCTTGGTGCTTGTTTTAACCCATAGAGTGCTTTGTCCAGTTTATATACATGATCAGGATATATGGTATTTTCGAAACCTGGAGGTTGTTTTACATACACCTCTTCTTGTAGGTAACCATTTAGAAAGACACTTTTGACATCCATTTGGTAGAGTTTGAACTCCATGTGAGCAGCATATGCAACCAGTATTCTAATGGCCTCAATTCTTGCTACTGGTGCGAAAGTTTCATCATAGTCTATACCTTCTTCTTGGTTGTATCCCTGTACAACTAGCCTAGCTTTGTTGCGCACTATTTGACCTTGCTCATCGAGCTTGTTTCTAAACACCCACCTAGTTCCTATTACTGTTCTGTTTTGGGGCTTTGGAACCAGGTTCCACACTTTGCTTCTTTCAAATTGGTTGAGTTCTTCTTGCATAGCACCAATCCATTCAGAGTCTAGCAACGCTTCCTTTATATTTTTTAGGCTCAATCAGGGACATATAGGCAGAGAATGCACACATACCACGTAGTTTGGATCTTGTAGATATGCCTGAGTTAAGAGGAGTAAGAAGATTTTGCAGAGGGTGAGAGCTTTGATATTTCCAATTATGAGTGGGAATACTCACTAGTTCTTGAGGTGCAGATGAACCAGTTTCGTCAGCAGACTTATCTCCTATTTCAGATGGTATGGTTTCTTTTTCCCATGTTTTTGGGTCTGATGGCTTGGAGCAGGTTCCCTCATTTTGTTCATCCTCTGAATTTCCTTCAACTTCACTAGTATGTTCATTAAAAACAACATGGACACTTTCTTCTACACGGTTTGTTCTTTTATTCAGTACCTTGTAGGCCTTGCTTTGTGATGAGTAGCCTAGAAAAATTCCTTCATCACTCTTGGCATCAAATTTTCCCAAATTGTCTTTGTCATTGTTGTGTATAAAACATACACATCCAAAGGCCCTAAGATGTGCTAGATTTGGTTTTCTTCCTTTTAGTAGCTCATATGGTGTTTTGTTTAACACTGATCTGATCATACATCTATTTATTAAATAGCATCCTGTATTTACTGCTTCAGCCCAATAGAATTTTGGAAGTTTGCTTGAGATTAACATTGTTCCTGCAATATCTTCCAGTGTTCTATTTTTCCTCTCAACAACACCATTTTGTTGTGGTGTTCTAGGTGCTGAGAAGTTATGCTCAATCCCATTTGTAGTACAAAATTGTAGGATTGTGAGTTCTCAAACTCCAGTCCATGATCAGATCTGATGCTGATTATTTCTTTATTGAATTTATTCTGAACCAGCTTTGCAAAAACTTCAAACATAGTGAATGTCTCATCCTTTGTTGCAAGAAACAATGTCCAAGTGAATCTTGAGTAGTCATCAACTATTACAAACACATATCTTTTTCCACCCCCTGCTTTGTACACGCATTGGTCCACATAAATCCATGTGAAGCAGTTCGAGTGGCTTAGTAGTACTTACTGTTAACTTTGGTTTGAAGGATGACCTAACCTGTTTTCCTTGAATGCAGGTTCCACATACTTGGTTGTCCTTGAAACTTTTGGTTGGCAGTCCCCTAACCAGATCTTTAGATATGAGCTTGTTTATAGTTGTCATGCTAATGTGTCCCATTCTTATGTGCTATAGCATGGAGCAATCTGAGACTGCACTTAGACATTTAAGATTATCTTCCTTGGAGTCAACAGTCTTGACTTTGTACACATTCTTGTGTCTCTTTCCTAGTAGAACCAGGTTTCCAGTCACTGAGTTTGTTACTCTGCATTCTTTTTCTGTAAAGAGAACGTTGTTTCCTTTATCACATATTTGAGATACGCTCAAAAGGTTATGTTGTAGACCATTCACATAATATACATTCTCAATTGCATGAGTATCCATTGATCCAACCTTTCCAATTCCCTGAATTTCACCACTTTTACCGTTACCAAAGGCAACGTTTCCTCCTTTGATGTTCTTGAGTGAGAGGAAGCTTCTTTTATCTCCAGTCATGTGTCTTGAGCATGCACTATCCAAGTACCATTGCTGCTGCTTCCTCTTCACTGATCCCTGCAATTTATTGTTGGATTTTAGATTTTGGTACCCAAATCCACTTTGATTTAAGCTTAGGGAATGGGTGGATAAGATTTCTTCTGGCCCAGATAGGAAGAGATTTGTTTGTAGGGATTTGTTTTTTCTCATTGGGTTTATCATGATGAGGTTTTCTCAAGGATTTCAAGTTTTTGTTATGAGCAGTTTGTTTCTTTTGACAATCATGACTTTTATGTCCTACCAGTCCACAGTGCATGCATAAACAGTCTATGTTGGGATTTTTTACTTGAGAGCTAGTTCTATCAAAACCTATCCCATGTTTCTCAATTGTGCGATTCTTGTGAATGCTGTCAAGCAGTATGGAGGACCTGGTCCATCTCATTCCATTTTCTGCTTCAGTTTTAGTCACAAGAAGCTCTTTGGAGAGTGTTTCATTCCTTTTACTTACCAATTCTAGATTTTTACTTAGTTTGGTATTCTTAGATAAAAGATGAAGATTCTGTTTTTCAAGACTCTTGTTTTCTTCTCTTAGTGATGCATAGTCTTCCATTATCAGCTCCCTTTTTGAGTCTATGGTTTTATATGCATCAATGAGAGTGTAGAGTAAGGGTTCTAACTCTCTTTTTGAGTATAAACCTAGATTGTCTTGTAAGTGATGAAGACTAACCTTTTCATTTATATCTTCTTCTTCTTTTTCCTCTTCAGAATCTGATCCAGCCATGAGTGCTAGTATGGTTTCTTGTGATCTGCAAGTTTCCCTTTCTTCCTTGGTTTCCACTGCTACAAGGGCAAGAAAGTCATAATCATCTTCTTGTTCTAGTGCAAGAAGAGACTGGTTTTCTGTCTCATCATCCTCTAACTCTTCATCAGATGAATTCCCCATTGCTGCAAAAGCCCTCTTCATTGACATGTCTGCCTCTTGAGTTGTCATTCTTCTGTTTGAGGGAACAAACTTATCCTTTTTGATGTCTTTACCTTTCTCAAAGTTTACCTTTTTCTGCTCTACAGCCCAAAGTGGACAGAATTTTATGAAGTGATCTGGACTCCCACACTTATGACAAACCTGGTCTTTAGTGTTTTCAGATGGTTTTTGAAAAGCTTTCTTTTGAAAGGTCTGCCCTCTCTTTAGCATTCTAGTAAACCTTTTAGTTATGAGGGCGATATTTTCATCTTCAAAATCATCTGATGCAGTAGCCTTTAGAACCAGGTTCCTTTCCTTTCTTTTTCCTCCAATTTCCTTTTCTTGGTTTTTCTTAAGGTCGTATGTGATGAGATTACCAATTAACTCATCCATTCCCAGTGAGTCTAGGTCGCGGGCTTCAGTGATAGCCTCGACTTTGCTTTCCCATGTTTCAGGAAGGACACTCAAGAGTTTCCTTACTGCTTTTCCGTTAGGCACTATCTCTCCTAAAGAGTACATCTCATTGATGATGGAGGTGAACCTGGTGTGCATGTCTTGAATAGTCTCTGCTTCTGCCATCCTGAACAGCTCATATTGCCTGTTCAAGTTATCAATTTTAGACTTCTTGACTTGCGTTATTCCCTCATGAGCTGTTTGCAGTGTTTCCCATATGGCTTTGGCATCTTGACATGACGAGATTCGATTATATTCGTCTGGTCCTATGCCACATATCAGAATTTTCTTGGCTTTGGCATTGTTTTGAATTGCAAGCTTGTCTTCAACATTCCATTCCTTTCTTTCTTTTGGGATTTTGGTGATTCCATCAGTTGCTGTTTTCATAGGTATGGTTGGGCCATCTAGAATTACTCCCCATAGATCAGGGTTTTCGCCAATAAGATGGTCCATCATACGATTTTTCCACCATCCATAATATTTGCCATTGAACAGTGGTGGTCGTGTTTGTGAAGCTCCCTCTTGTGGGGTAGGTGGTGCTGCCATTGAGTCTTTTCAAGGTGTGAATATTTTAACGAAAAGACCTGCTCTGATACCAATTGAAGAAACCTTACCCCAGAACACAAACCAGGTTCGTGTAAGTTGCTTTTAAGTAAAGACAGAGTAAAGACACGAACACTTATTGAATTAAAACCTTCCTCACTCAAGGAAGGAAAACCTCGTTTTATTAATTCAACTATAAGATTTTGTGATTACAACTCAATAATCAAAAGTCTTATCTCTACTACTCCCTCGATTGACTCCAATCGATCTCTCCAAAAGGCCAAACCCACCTTTTGTTACAACTCTTGCTAACACCCAACCCTACAAAGAGCCAAACCCACCCTTTGTACAATAAACTGTAAACTATAATTAAGAACAAAAACAAGACAAATAGTTCTACACGATAAAAACCTTCTCACTCAAGAATGTTTTAACCGTGACAATCCTATCAATCTTGAAGACCTCAGTTTGATGAATAATTCTCTCTTGTTCTCTGCGTGAAGTCGTGACTTTCTCCCTCTGCCTCGTATCCTTCTTATAGAGTTTTTGCCTTGTACAATCCTTACTAATAAGGTAAGAAAGTTATATTTAAACAAGGATTCTTTTTAATTTAGAATCCTTATTATACACAACTTCCTTCCTTAATAATATATTTAAGGTTTTCCTTATTTGTATTAACTTGTACCTTTAATATATTATTTTGGCTTTGACAAATAACTCTATTGTACTTGATCTTGGACTCTAGCTTGACTTCTTTGCTGCGTACATTTGCTACTGTTCTTTGCGCTTTTTGTCTATCATCAAAACGAATTAACGATTCTATCACATTCTATCAGGTTAATTAAAAGGGTATTAATGTTCCAAAATGATACAAAAAATATTGAAGTATGTATCTGATGAAAATAGTAAGAGGAATATGAGTATGAATTGATGAATGATTTTCTACAATATATTCACAAACACTTTCTTATATGTTGTAACACCTCACAAAATTGAAATAGTTAGGAAGAAGCTTAAATTTGTAAATAGTCATTTTGGGAAACAGTTAAAAATCTAGAAATTTAGTTAAGTTAGCAAAAGTGACTTTTTTGGTCTACTTCAAACAACCATAACTTCTAGCTAAGGATGATTTAGGTGTTCTTCAAAATATGGTTGGAATGCCCTTGGAACAATCTTCCAACGCCGCCGAGTTGCGAAATTTCGAGTTCTGATGAGTGAGTTATGTCCTAGGAAGTTGGGTTGTTGGATTAAGGAAATGTCTAATGCTAAAATTAAAAGGGTAATTTAATATTTTTCCTTACCCAATTAATTAAATTAGCTTTTAGTAAGTTAATTGGGGTCAAAACTGAGTTAGTTCAGTTTATGCGTTTGGGATATAGAGTTAGGGCTTTTGGAGAAAGAATGCAAGAAAAAGGAGAAGAGAAAAGCAAGAATTTCCAAGAAGATAGGTTTGGATTGTGGATTTCTTCAAGATTTTTGATCCTACCAGGTAAGGGTCTCTCATATCGTTGGGTTCATTCACCCATGAACCAAACATGTTTAGTTCAGAGCAGTTCGTCCTTAAAGAGTTGAAAATTGATGTTCTTGACACGAATTCTTGATATTGAATGTTGTTCTTGAATTGGGTTGAAATGTGGAGTTTTGAGATTTTTAAGTTGAGCTTTAGAGTTGCTTTAAAGTTAGATTTGTGAGTACTAATGCTGGGTATCGAGATCTAAAATGAATTCGAGGAAAATACTCAAGTTTAGGCGAATTGGAGGTTGAAAATAAAGAAGGAAAGAGTCAGACAGGTTACGTCAATCAAGTCCGTGTCGCGGACTTGTTCATTCTATGAACAAAAAGTGACTCCGCGTCGCGGACGTGATGCAGACTCCATTGTCTCAAAATTTGTTTTGGTAAATAATTATTTAGGAGCATCTCTACGTAGTGAACTTGTTCCAAGATGGTGATTTTGTTAGTGTTCTAAAGTTTAGCTATTCGAAATCATTCCTAAATATCATGGAGTCTTTCCATACACAAATCATAATCCTTGAATCTCTAATTCAATCCAAGGATCCACGAACGGTCAATTCGACTAAGAGTTAAGATCAAAGTCAAGTAAGAAAAGCTCATTTTATATTTTCCTAAGTCTTTTACAAACGTTTTAACTTTGTTTTAAGACTTAAGAGTTGAGTTCAATAAAGAGTAAAGTTGAAGTTTTTATTCAAAGAAATATATGGGGACTATATATTCCCAAAGAGGTTTAAAATAAATGTTTTCACATTTAAACAAGAATGTTAACTAAAATTTCAGAGAGCCTTCGGGCTTATTTTCAGAAAAGAGTAATAGCTTCCTAAAATGAAGCAAGTAGGGAAACTAAGATTTCCAAGAAAACTTTTGAGCTAAGTTTTTGAGCGTTAATCTCAAATCATAGAAGAAGTATGTTTTAGAAACATAAGAGCCAGTCTATTCTGAGAGTCCTACTGAGCACCAAACTGGGGATGGGCAGGAGTTCAGATAGATCATGTCTCCATAAAACCATGCAACCACCATGGGTAGAAAAGAGTCATACTTTTTAGATGAACCCTTTTCATAGTAGACTAGTGGATCCATTAGGCACTTCAGGTCTTATACCTTTGGCCGGGTATAGGATGCGCTGGAAACGTGAGGTAAATCGATGTATCATTACTATAGCTCTTATGTGATGGTTGTCGGTAAGAGAAATTCCCACAACAGTTATGTATTTTTATATGCACAGTTTATTTGTATTTTTACATTTATCTCAGAGTTAATTTTATCTATGCATACACACAGCGTTTACAACATTTTTTTAAACAACTTTTCAGTATATTGCACTTGTTTTTAAATTGCTTTATATTGAAATGAGTCAGTTTTGTTTAGTTGAGTTGAGTCAGGTAAGTTCTTCATCTTTCAGAGCCTATGTTGTTTAGAGTTCCAACTTGCATACTCATACATTCAATATACTGATTCTAGTTGACATGCATTGTATTTTGATTAAGACGCAGGTAACGAGGATCAGCATCCAGCGCACCGTTGATCCAGTTGAACACTCAAGAGTCAGTTGGTGAGCCTCCTTGCATTACGAGGGACTGCTTTTATTACTTTCAATATTTTCTTTGTTAGGATGTTGTGGGGTCTGTCCCAACATCTATCTTAGTTTAAGAGGTTCTCTAGATAGACAATAAGATGTTAGTCCTCAAGTCTTCTCATTATCTTTCTATTTGTTAAGACTGTGTTTCCCCTTTTGGCCAATTAAATGTTTAAGCTATAAAACATTCTTAGTTTTATCACTTCAGTTGATTTATTGATCATTAATAACTATGTATATTGTCTTTCGCTGATTTAAGTAAGCCAGATCAAGGGTCCACTCGAGGCCAACAATGGTCTTCGAGTGCCAGTTCCGCCCAGTGTATAGGCTCGGGGCGTGAAATATGTTGCCTCAAGTTTCGTTGAATTTTTAACTTAATTAACTGTTGCAAATAACACTTGAGATTTTTTAAGAAGAAGAATAATAGAAAACATAAACAATTGTAGATTAACAGTGAGAGGAATCCCCTCTATTTATAACTAAAAAATAATAGTATCAATAGGTACCTTATTAGAAAAGTCAATGCTCATAGAAAAAGTTACTACTCATCAAAAATGTCAAAAACCTTTGAAAACGTCAGATGTCATTGAAAATGTCACAATCCCTAAAAAAGTAACAATCCTTCGAAAAAATCACTACTAATTAAAAAATTCACAAGTCTTAAATGTGAAAAGGTAGTTATTTGTATTATAATAGAATTAATTAAACATATAAATAAATAAAATAAATTACATATTTTTTTATTGAAGCTATTATAGTAATTTAACATTCAAGTTTGCATGTTCATGCTTTTAAGTTGGTGTAGATAGATAGATTCATCTTGCAAGTTAAAATAAAATCGTAGTTATTCAATTTATATATCTTCTAAAAGAAGTTGAAACAAATAGACTAAAAATGTAAATACATATTTGCAATAATTATAATTAGATATGTTTCATCGAATAGAGTTGTCGCTATTATTTCCACACATGCAACCACGCACAAACATTTGTGTAGTCAATTAATAAGAAGATTATTTCCAAATTCACTCATATCTAATATAGAGAAAAGTAACGAAAATATTTAAGGAAAATAAAGTGTTTTGGAAATTAAAGTAGAAAATATTTACAAATAAAGTGTTTTGGTATTATTCGTTTATATTTGAATAGAATTGAAATAGCCAGTGCTTTACCATATTCTTTACAAATTCATTTCCTACTTATGGAAGAAAACAATAATATTGGAAGACAACCATTTTATAAATGGGAGTGTTTAAGTGACATGAAGGAGATAAATAAACGCATTTAGACATAGATACTCAAAATTGGAGTATTTTTTAATGTGACGGTTGAAGCCAAGCTTAAATGTATGTCTAAAAATTATCCAACAAAGAAATAATGATGGGAGTCTAGTACTATCACCAAATTTAGTCAAATGAAGGTCAGAAACATAATATATAATACTAATTAAAAAAATAACATTGAGATGGTATCTCGTTGCATACTACTATAACAAAAACTAATATCAAATAAAGTTTATCCAACTTCAAATTATAGTTGAAACATGTTAAAGAGTAGCAAAACTTAAACAAAGATATAGAAATTGTTTTTTTTTTCTTTCAAAATATCATTTCCATACCGAAGCACTTCTCTTAATTTGATCTTGATTTTCATCTTCCAAAGCCTATGTAAATAATAGAAAAAACTATTTGCTTACATTTCATACTTTATGTTATTATGAAATAAACAAACTAAAGGGTTTTGAAGTTATAAAATCTACCTGAATGGATTTCTGGATAAAGTTCAATGATCACTAAATCATGAAAAGGAAACATAGTCAGCTGCTGAAAACTAAAAAGTTTCTTTCTATTCATTAATAAAAGAACTACAATAAAATTTATAAAAGACAGGTAGATGATTTCCCACCAAAAGAAATAGAAGAAGAAGAAGTTGTACTACTTCTAACCTTGATTGAGATGTTCTCATAATGTGTTTCACTTGATCATCTTCGTGTGACGATAGAGTAACTAATTGTGAATTTAATGTTTCTATACAAGAATGTTGATTTTCCACCACAACTTGAGTTACGTTTTGTCCTTCCTGCAAATCATGTTGGATACTAGTAGATTCCTCTTTTGTTCTTTTGAAGAGTCTTCTAACTTTTTGATTCTCTTTGGTATTGCTTGATTATTATTAGGTTTAGGACCATACTCGAGAAGTTTCATGGTCCTGGCTTTGTAAAAAGTACCAAATCCACAATTTCATCACCAGTCATAGAAGGGTATAGAACTTTCAAATCAATCATGATTCTTTGAAAAGAAAAAAAACTTATAATATGAAAAAACAAGTAAATCATATTGAATGTTACTAGAGTATATGTTTTTTCACATAGTCATGGAAGGGTATAGATCTTTCAAATCGATCATGATATTTTGAATTTTTTTTCAAGAATGACAAACACAATATTGAATGTTACTAGAGTTTATGCCCTCTCACATAAACAATGTGAGCATCTTGAGATGACCAACCTTTTTCACTTGTTATGAGTGTTTTTGTAGAACTCAATTCTATGGGGTTTAATCCCTTCATGCTTTTGTTCATCCTATAAAATTAAAAATAATGATTATAAGTATTGACAAAATATAGTAATTGATTTGCGTGTTTAGATATAAAGTTATCTCTATTCTTGTAATGTAAGTATCTTTTTTTATCGAGATCCAACGTTATGAATTTCTGAGATTCTGGCGATGCTTTAAGATTACTGCTTAACCTAACCACCACTTCACATGTGCCAGTACATATGGTAAAGATGGGTCATCGGATTTTTGACTATAATCAACAAAAATGTAGATTTGACTATAATCAACAAAATGTAGATGAGCTAGCAACATAACAAATCAAAATTAGTAAACCATACTATCATTTTTGCATACGTAAGAATCAAACTAAAAATGAAAAACATTGGGTTTAAAATTTTGACAAGAGTCGAGGCAAAAGATGGGTATGTATCACTTGTGCAATATAATTTTCTGATTATACTTTAAGCGACTTACTACTCTATTTCTAGGAGCGTGCTTATATGCATTAAGAAAACTTAATAAAACGTCAGAAAAATTAAATTATCTCTATCAAAACACAACGAATCCATGTATTTGTTCACAAAAAGTGTGTACAATAATTTCAACATTAAAATACCACCAGTAAGAAAAACTTGTTTAATTTACAATTTCAGCACAAGCAACATAATATTTTTCCTTTATTGTGAATTCCTTCCTCTTTTTTGGAAGAATAAGAAAATTTTGCGCATTTATCCCCAACTCATTTGAGTGTTGTTCTGATTAAATCGCCTTAACTGGCCTCCCTTTACCATTGGGGATCTCAACGACCACATTACTCCCCCAAAGATCTTTTAATTTTTTTAAGACCCTCTCTTCTTGTTTTTCACCGACCTTTCTTAATTCTAGATATATTATCTAATGAATAATAAATAATATCTAAATATTTTAAGATAGTGGCATATAGATAATAATATTTTCTAAATTTTTGCTTCAAACCTCAAATATAAGTAATCACTATGCTTTGATTACCATAAGAAGTCATATACTTGTGGTAGTAGCAAAAGTATATTTATTTAACTCATCGATAAACTGAGTAGCTGAAACCGTTTCTCTAGTAAGTGTATTTTGCTTATAGATTCTTCCTCTTGGTGCCATTGCTTTACCTATTCCGGCAAAATATCAGAGTATAATGACTTTAACTCTCTAGATTGTACAATTTTAACATTTGTTTTCTTCTAGAGGGTTAAACAATGTCTTTTTCTCATTATTTATATTTCGTCACTGTAGGGATATTTATATTAATACAACTTCTCTGGTATTTCTATCCTAAATTGACATTTCACAATTGACATATATAGAATACAATTGACATTTCATAGGGAAGTCCTAAAGAGGGATAAACTTAGAGTTAGTTTAGTATTTATGTAGTTATCACGTGTGCATACCATTTAGATCAATTTTTGTTTGATGTCAATATCCTATAGTTTGTAATCCAGAAACTCATCTTTCGAAATCCAAGTTTGAACATATCAGTAATCACTCAAGAGAACTTTTTTTAGACACATTCATTTAATTATAAATTATTTTCACTATTAAATGGGGACTTTAAACACTAATATTATTTTTGTAGCAATTACATTGGAAGATTTCAATTATATTCGTGAATGGGTGAAAGCCTGGTAGTACACTTAAGAAAATCAAGGGAAGTTTATGAGATATAATAAAATTAAGTTTAACAATTTATTTTTTATTAAGGAAAATATTTAAGGATCAAAACAAAAGAAGAAGCAAATTGTTTTTCAATGATACTAATTTTAATGTAAGAGAATATAATAGAAGAAGGTATGCATGAATTACCATGTGGAGGTCGGTGATTTAACAAAACTTTAAAATTCTTGGTATATCATCTTGTGTGATATGATAGTTTTCTTCATTTTTGTCTGTTGTCAATAATTTTGAGCCACAATTGGCGCCATTGTCCTTTAAAACACAGTCAAAATTCTTTGTAAAACTCACTTCCCCTGGACTTTTTTGACCTCAAGGTCACATGAAAATCATACATAACCAAATCGGAGTGTACTATAGAAATACAGAAAAATTATGATTTCAAAAATATTATTATCAAAATCATGCTTAACCAATTGAAAAATAAATAATTAATAGAGTAAGTCAATTGTCAGATGGTTAAATTAATTAATTGCGTACCATGAATAATTCTTTTTGTTTTTTTGTTAGGTACTATCTGCTCGTAGGTGTTTACTTGATCCGTTGTTGTTTTTCCTTCATTGTATACTTTAGATTTCTTATTCTCTAAATTATTTGGACGACTCAAATTATATTCCTCTTCACGTGATGAGAGTCTCTGTGTATGCTGTAAAATGAAAGGAAACTTGATGATCTAACTAAAATAATTATATATAATATTAATGGACTGAAACCATCTTTCAATGTAGTTTGAAATACCTTGTATATGTTAATAATGGAATGAAATTTTATGCTTCTTGGTAATCCTTGCTTCAATCGGTAACAATTTTGATCTTTTTCATCAATTATGAAAACTTTTGGACCACTATCGCTGTTGTTGTCCTTATCGAATAAGATTGGTATCATCTGGAAGACTATCATTACTTGTGATAATAATATGCTCCAACCCACCTTATAGTCACGCAAAACGAAATGAGAAACATAGACAATAAATAATAATTTGAATCCATTAATCTAAAATTATAAGACTCTTCTCCATCTCCAAATGAAAATAATTAAAAAGAACTAATAAAAGTCAATGGTTAAATGTAAAATTTCTTAAATACCGTTGATGTCTTCTTGTTGCTGGTGTTGTTGTTTTTCAAATGGCCCCTCCCCTTGAGAGCTATATTGGTTTTCTTCATTTATACTTTCATTACATTCTTTAGATCTCTTATTCCGTGTCACCTCCTTACAACTTTTTTGTTGATTTTTGTCCATTGACTGAAATAGAAATATATTTTATTATAAAAAGACCATGATCAATGAAATAAATAAATTTAAAAATTTATGTAAAAGGAAAGTAAATCTTACATTAATTAACCATCTTGCATTAACCTTATTAACTCTTCTTTTATATAATTAAATAGAGGTGATCAATAAATTGAAAATAAATTAATAAAGGGAAACAATCAGATATATAAAAGAAATGAAATTACAGTAATGATGAGTTCACTGCTATTTGAACTATTCATTTTGTCTCTCCCATATTCCTTGTTGCACGTGATAATTTCCATCTCTTTTGTAGTTCAATCCTAAGGAGTGTATACTGTCAAATACAAAAAAGAAAATTTGTCAATGAATGAATTAAATTAATAATTCATTCTTCCATAAAGTGAAATATTCCCTCCATACTAATGATTTATATGTGTACACGAGTATGAGGAGTTGTTCCCTTGAAATCTATGTTTTATGATCTTTTCGAGGTAACTGATTTAAATTTTGTTTGACTAATCTTCACGTCAACACCACTAGATAATACTCTCTTCAAATAATTCTCAAAAAGTTGATAAGAGAAATTATATACGGGACTACCTAATTTAATAAGAATACATATGCATTTATTGTTTTAACTCTGACCAAATGATTTCAAATATTTTCACAAAGTTAATCCTATTAAACTGACTTTTTTAGAGTCAACTATAAGAATTTTGACTAACATTTTATTATATATATATATATATATATATATATATATATATATATATATATATAAGAGTCAACTATAAGAATTTTGACTAACATTTTATGATATATATATATATATATATATATATATTATATATATATACATACATATATATACATATATATATACATATACATATATATATATATGTATGTATATATATATGTATATATATGTATGTATATATATATGTATATATATGTATGTATATATATGTATATATATATGTATGTATATATATATGTATATATATATATATGTATATGTATATGTATATATATATATATATGTATATGTATATATGTATATGTATATATCTATATATGTCTATATGTATATGTATATATTTGTATACATATACATATATATATGTATTCCAAACATACTTAGAACAAAACTTTGAGCATCTTTGTAAGAAAACAAAGTTTAAGAAAATTTTCACAACTAGAAAATTAAAACTAGTAGCGAAACTAGAATCAGAAACACATTTTAAAAAAAAATAATATATATGAAATATTTTTGTTAAAGAAGAATTGTTGTTAATATGTGTCTAAAGAATCTTACTGATTCCAACAAACTTTGCAGAAACACGAAGTTACCAAGTTTAATGAACCAGTGAAGAACAAAAGAATAAAAGAACTGAAATTAATTCACAAATCTAAAGTTTGTAAAACACATACAAGAATCTGAAAAAATTTTAATAGGAAAAAGATCAAGTCCGCTGAATTCACAGTGTCCCCTTAAGGAAATTATTCCCCTCTAGTATCCGAGGTTTGATTTGGAATATGACCTCCCAGGGTAAAATGATCTCAATCACCAGAGTATAGATTCCAAAAACTCCGGTGTAGCGAACCACTCAACGGTAGTAAAGTACACTTAGAATACTAGATTTAGTAGTTGAAGAAGAAGTCCATAAATTCTATTTAAAATGAGAGGATATCCCTCAATTTATAGAAAATCCAACACCTTTCACCAATCCCATGCACTTAACCCCACTCATTATCAGATGGTCCTAGAGTGCACCTAGTCCATATATTTCTTCCGAGGTTGACCTAGCCTAAAATTCTCGAGACACTATCCGTAAACTTTCAACCCAAATTCTTTAACAATTAACCTATTTATAATGATCGAGATGGATCATTTCAGTGTTATTTCACTTAACTAATTCGGGACAGCCAAGTAGGTCGGGTTATACGATAAATGGTAGAGTTCATCGCCACTCAGACTTTCCAACTTTAATTTTTCTTTCTTTTCCTTTTACATTTTACGACACCAATGACCATCGCCGATTCACATTGACGATACGCCGACTACTCCCTGATATTTCCAAACTGAGATGAACTTGAGGGTTAAGAACTGTAATCTTCCGCGATGTACCGAGTCAACTTAGGTGACACTCACTGTCGACTTTGCATATTTCCTTATGTTTTTTGGCTGCTTTTGATCTCTTTTGTATCCAGGTTTACGGTCTCATAATTGAAATACAAATACATTTGATCAGAATAAGTTGTAAGTAGACATTGAGAACATTACTTTTGGTATACTAAAAAACTAAAATGAGCCCAAAATTCTCTACTCTTCAGATATCTTCCATATATTTTTAAATACTTTTCATTTTTGACGACACTAAATTTTTCGCTATACGTTTTACTTATCACTCCATTCCAATGTATCCCTTAAATTAGTTTTTCGCTATACGTTTTACTTATCACTCCATTCCAATGTATCCCTTAAATTCACAAAATTTTCATGTCTGAGTCATTTGTGTAATGCTACGAGTATACGTGAGTGACTTTTGAAACAAGGTATATATTAGCTATAAATCGTAAACTTGAGGGTTATATCCGATCCTTTTCCCTTTATTTTTTAGTGTGAAAATATGAGAAATAAAAATGAAGAAACGTGAATGGAAAAAGAACAAAATAATTCAAGATTTTGCTTTTGAGGGTACATTGTAAGTTATTTTGTTTGAAAAAAAAAAGGGTGGGGGAGGGGGATGGGGTCTATGATAAATTTTATAAGAAAATGAGTGTAGAAATAAATTTGATCATCATCATATCATATATAAAGAGAACCCTAGGTCCGCCACCACAACCAATAATTTCCTTTATATAAAGAGAACCCAAGGTTTGCCTACGTGGCGCCACTACAAGTAATAATTTTCTTTTAAATTTATTTATATTTAAAACTAGACTTCATCTTTCATGAAAAGACGTGAATTTTATGGAAAGTTACAACTTTAATAAAGAGTTGCGACTTGTATCAAAAGTTGTGACTTTTATGAAAGTTTTTCAAATAGTTGTAACCTTTTTGATAAGGCACAATAAACATTTGTTCACACTATACTTTGTTGTCAATAAATAGAAAAATTTCCACCCATTTTAAAACAACAAAAATTTCTGATCTTTTTCTTCTACTTCCGCGAAATTAATTTTGTACTTTGCTCCATTTGAATGACTTACTAACACCACTAGTTGGTGAATAAAATTATTTCATCCTGAGAGGATATAATTCTATAAACCTCTTGTATTGGAGGGGAATAATTTTCTTAAGGTGACATTGTGTATTCAGTGGACTCGATTTTTTTCTTTATATTTCATTCTATTTATACATATCCTGGTATGTTTTTTACACTGTTTAGTTTATGTTTATGATATTAATTTTTGTTTTAGAGTACCTATTTTAAACTTTTTTTATGTTTATGCAAAGTTATTTTCTCCGGTTATATTGAAAATACACATATATTTATTTTACGAAAAATAAGTATTGTAAAAGTACGATATATAAGTTTACATATTATCTTTTCGTACATAAATATGAAATTTCTACCTTATCAATTGAAGAAATTCATTATGCATGTTCAAAAGTTATACTTGTTTTCATGTGTAAGCACAATTTCTTTTTTGAATATGTTGACAAAATTTTGAATTCTCTTTGGACATATATCACAATTGTATAATCTGTACAACTTAAATATTTCTTTTCATTAGGAAACGCCTTTGTATATATATTCATATTTTCTTCTTTATTTTCCTTTGAATGTTAATTAAGGAACCAATTATTTATTATATCATGAATAATTCATTCATTAGAGGTTCTTGACTTATGTGATAATGACAAAAAATAAAATTCATGTTGGAATATTGCTAATATTTTTTTAAGAATCAATTTTTCTATTATTTTTAATGTATGGATATTAGTAAAAAATTATTTGCAAGTTCAATGCAATTATTATTTATGACCGCGCGAAGCGTCGAAAAATTACCTAGTTAAGATAGTAAAATTTAAATATTCATTGAATTAAAGAACGTAGGAAAAAAAAACTCATAGTTGAGAAAGATCAAGTGTTGCGAACAAATCAAATATACCTATATATATTCTAGTTTTCAATAATATATCAATAAAATAAAATAAATTTCATTATTTTTTTCACTCCCATTAGACAAATATGATATATTTGAGCTATTTATGTAATAATAAGAGTGTATATGAGTTACTTTTGTAACAAATAATATATCAACTCTAAATTTTGAATTTGAGAGGTATATACCATGACATTTTTCCTTAATTCTTCGGGGGTCAAGTCTTGTCTATCCTCTTTTAATTGAGTTTGTTAGATATTAGATTAAATATTTAAAAAATGGTTTAAAAATTTGTGATTTTACTATTAGAAAAATAATTATGTGATTTGAAGGAAAAAATAATGTCCATTTAAGGAATTAACTTGCAATTTAAATATAAAATTTATAAATTACTTACCATATCTACTTATATCAAACCAAATCTTTTAAGAGAGAAAACCAAAACACATTCGAATTCCTATCTTATCTTCACTCTTCACGCTTTTGGTCTGTTTGAAAGAATTGATGTAATTATTAGGATAGTAAATATCAAATAATTATTATACAATCTTGTAATGACATTGACTTGCTTATTTGCCACAGTGGAATTAAACTATAATTACACATGTGTTGTTTGGATGTACAAATGCAACCATAAAGTTATATTAAATTTGAAAATTAAAAATTAATTATTTAAAATTTAGATTAGAAAAATTAGAAACTTAATAAAATAATTATATATATATATATATATATATATATAAATGCATGTTACACAAAAAGATTAATATTATGTCATACAATGTGACAAAAAGATATATATCAAGTCTATTAAAAAAATAACTTGCAATGTGACGTTTCAAATCAATACTACTAAAACAAATGAAACTAAAAATATAACATAAGTTCTAGACTCAAAAACAATAATAATATATATTCTATGATAAATTTTAAAATGACATTCATGCATATGATTGAAAAGAATAGGAAAACATAAGTCTACAATCTTACTCTGAATTCTAATATAATTTTTAAAATACTAGCAAAATTATGTTGATGAAATAAATAAATATGTTTAAAAATAGAGAATGCAAAATAATTGCATAGAATCATAGGAAGTAAAGGTTGAGAATGAGAAAGGAATAAAATATAAATAATATACAATAAAAAAGAAACTTTTAGAAAATTCTAGAATAATGAACAATAGAAAAAGAATATATAATAATAGAAAATAAATTAAAATGGAAAAATAAAATTAAAAAGAAGAATTAAAAAATAATTATATTATAATAACACCATGTAATTATCAAAAATTCACATCTCTTTCCTAGGAATCGGAAAGTGAACTTACCTCTTGACCAAGTAATAGGTCAGATAATGTAATTACACCAAATTGAATTATCATGGTGTCTTTCCAAACAAACCCTTAGTATTCTTTAGAGTGCCCCCCCCCCCCCCCTCTTTTTTTTATATCAGATTCTACGTATCTTTCACATGTAAAATCAACTACTATACAAATAGACCACTTATATTTGATTTTCTCTATAGCTACTCATCAATCAAAAGGTGTGTAAAAAAAAAAATTCTCTTTTATTTTCTTTCTTTTTGTTCTATTTTAGTTGTTTCTTATATAAAGTAATTGTTTACATAATAAATCAAATAGATTAACACTTGGTTTTTGTGTTTCTTTTGTTATTTTGTTGTATCAAATAGAAAATTATCCAAAAATATGACAGATTCTGGGGAAGAACCGGCTGGAGAATCATCAAATTCGCAAAAAAGATCGGAAAGGCATGGACAATACCACAAACATTCTATGGAACAAATTCAAAGACTTGATGCGTAAGATAAACTTTTTTTTTTAAAAAAATTAATTCGATCCTTCGGATATATCTGTTCAATTTTTTTTGTTCAAAGAGATGATGTTATTTTCTTAAACTGCATCAGTGGTAAAATTACATTTCATTAGTGATAGAATATTTGATTTTCTTTTTGTATGTATTTTTTGTGCATCAATTGATATTTATTTATTTTAATTGATTTTTCTTTTGGTTTTATTCTTGTTCCCCACATGTCCACTATATTTAATAAAAGATTTGTACTTTTGATTTCACATTTGCTGTTTTCTTTTGTTGAGTTGCTAAAATGGTTTTTATATAATTTATCATGATGATTAATCTGTTATATCTACATCATTATAAATGAACTTGTTTATTCTTTATGACTTTAGCATAAGAAGATGAGTTAGTTAAAGTTCAATGTCTTTCCAATTTTTGCACAAAAAACACAAACAATCTATTTCCCATTATGTTTGATACCCCTTTTGAGGTATGACTAATTTAACTTTGTGTCGAGAAATTTCAGTTTAGGGCCCAACTAATCTTAGATCACATAGAAAATCTATCTTTTGGGACTGACTAATCTAGATTTGCATTGAAAAATCACAATTTAGGATCTGCGTAGTTCAGATTTGCATCACAAAGTCTCACTTTGGGGGGGGGGGGGGGCTAAACCCCTCCCAATCAATGGTGACAACTCTTGTCCCATGACTCAACACGAGGCTTCTAGTTAAGGATAAAAGAGTACTTACTACTTCTCAATCTTTAGTGAGTATCTGGTAGTTGATCTAGGGCCCAACAAATTCAAATTCAAGTGAGGAATCAAGTCCCATTTTAGGGTTAAACGTTCCTTACCAAAGTTTTAGTTCCAACACTCGAACTTAAGACCTGATTAATGATGGAGAAATACTTGTCAATCAACCATGTATTTATGACATTTTTTTTGTTATTTTCTTTTTTTGGTTTTTTTTAAATGATCAATAATAATTTCTCTTCATAAATTTTTGAATGAAGATTCTTCAAGAAATGCCCGCATCCAGATGAGGATCAACAAAAACAATTGGCTAGCGAAGCAGGGCTTGACCATAAGCAGGTCAAGTTTTGGTTCCAAAATAGAAGGGCTCAAGCAAAGGTAATTTTGATTATTTAATTCTTTTATATATTGTCAATTGTACTTAATTGATTGGATATTATTGTTTTTGTTGTTTTGTTGTTTTTTACACACAACAACAAATTAATATAGTTTTTCATTAAAATTATCAAAAATCTAGAAAAAGTAATGACAAAAGTTGAATCAATTTAATGAAAGCAGTGATCTATTGGTAGATTTTTCTCTATATTTGGTTAAGTTGTTAGAATGTGTGAATACATAAGATAGTTTATTCCTCTTTATAATCAAGTTATTTACTTCCACTATCACCAACCCCCCGGGCCGCGTACAATAAATTCCATTCTCGATGATTTCACTTTTGAATTTCTATATAGTTTTCGTAAATCACTAATTTGATTTTCCATGTTGAATTGATCAATAGATTTGAAAGTATGTTCTCTCATTAATATATGAACTTTATTAAAGAAATTTCTTTTCATTCAAATTATTTTCATTATCTAACCTCTAAATCAATTAAGTTGTTGCTTAATAAAATCAATAATACAATCATTTTAAATAATTCAAAGTGCATGAACTCCCTAGCAAGTTCAATAAATAGCAAGGAATTACAAAATGGACAAAAAATTGAATCCCTTCTAGGTTTTGAGAATTTAAAGTCAAAAAAATTTGGTTTTGCCACTCAAAACTAATGATTTCCTTTTCAAGATTATTTGTTGAATGAAGGAAATCTTGAAATATTAAATGGACCAATTGAATGAAGTCCAGGCTAGTCAAAATAATTTGTATAAATAAATGAGCGGATGAATAAATTATTTTGGTTGGGTTGGGCTTAAAATAGACAACAACCCAATTTTTCAACTTCTATCAAAATTATTTTTCTCGTTAATTGTTCAATTACCAAACAATGTTATTTCCTTATCATGACTATATTTATCACATCTAGAATAAGAGTATGGTCTTTGATAGGAAATTTTATAGAGCTAGTGAAGATTCTCAAAAAGAGAAGGATAACTTGTATCCAGGAAACCAAATGAGAAGGATAAAAGGCATGTGATATGGATAAGTATAAGTTGTGCTACTCGAAAGGTGTAACGATTAGGAATAAAGTAGGCATCTTAGAGGATTGTGAGCTTAGGGAGGAAGTGATTGAGGTAAGGAGAATCAATGATAGGATGATGATGATTAAGTTAGTAATTGGGGAGTCCAGTTTGAACATTATTGGTGCTTACGCTCTGCAAATTGTCTTGGACAAGGAGGACTAGAAGACTTTTTGGGAGGATTTGAACGAGGTGGGTGGAGGTGTTTCAAATACAAAGAAGTTATTCATAGAAGGAGATTTCAATGGTCACATTGAGTCTACTCCAATGGGGTGTAGTGATTAGTATGGAGGTTTCAGTTTCAGGTACAAGAATGCGGAGGAATCTCACTTATGGATTTTTCAATAGCTTTTGGGTTGGTGGTAGTCAATTCAAGTTTCTTGAAGGAGGGGGAGAGCTTGGTCACCTTCCATAGCACGGTAAATAAAACTCATATAGACTATTTTCTTCTTAGGAAGGAACATAAAGTTCTTCATAAAGATTGTTGGTTATCCCGAGTGACAATTTAATGACCTAATACGAACTCCATCTGGTGGATTTCTGATTGTAAGGGAGAGGAAGAAGAGGATACTAGGTAACAAACCGAGGAGAAAATGGTGAAGCTTGAATATGATCAGTACTCTGGATATCATATAGAAGTTTTTAGTTGTGGGAGCTATGGGTAGTAGTAGTGATTCAGATAATATGTGGTTAAGAACTTCTAGTTAAATTTAGGCAAGTTGAGTAAACTAAATTTTCTTGGATTAATTTTTTCACCTATGTAAAAATTCATTAAAATATATTTCTTATACGAGGAAGAATGTGTATGTGGTTAAAATTAGAATGTAATTTTGAACTTTTAAGCAAAGATGAATGGAAAGAATATTTTTCAAGCATTATAAATAGGCTAAGTAGCATTTTTTGTCCTTCAATTATTATAATATTCTAATTCTGATACAAGTAATATCTTGCACAATACATAAATCTTCAATTTATTGGAATGTGAACTATTAATCCTTTATTTGTGAAGAATAAAAATTTAACATAATAATTATTTGTACAATTATTTAGTTATCTATATGTTATATTAAGTTTGTATTGTTATTCGATATGTGATTAATTTTTTTTATATATATTTCATCAGACTAAAATTGAGACATCCATTAACAATGCTCTTCGAAAATAAAAAGAAAAATTTCTTTGTGAATATAAGGCAATGAAAGAGGCAATGAAGAATATTATGTGTCCAAAATGTGATGGACTTCCTATTGGATAAGAAGAAAGAGAACGTAATTTAGAAAATATGAAAGCAAAAAATCAATGGTTGACAGAACAAGTAATTCAACCTTCTATTTATCCTATTTATTTTATTTTTTATGTTAATTTTTCTATTTATCCTTAAAAGAATTACTTATATATAACAAAGACGAGGCAAATTCATGGTTTGAACTTGATGGATTAATCCAGAATTTAAGGTATTAGAACATAACATATAATAAAAAATGAAGGAGTAAGATCAAATAATATATTATCTCTGGATCGATAATTTTATAAATACAACAATTAATCTTTGGAATCCTACTACCAAGGGTTGTGATAGTATGGATAAGATTCATCTATCCCTAACAAAGGGTCTTAGGGATAAATGAGCTCAAACCTTGTTAGGGTCCTGATAGTATGTTAAACAAAGTGATTCTCATTTTAATGAGATTTACACTAGTGTTAAATGTGTTAAATTATATCTTGGATTTGTTTCCACCCCGTGCATATGAGTTGCACCCTCCCTTGACAAGAGAGATAATCTTGAACTCACAATCAATTAATTGATTGAAAGAATTTAAACTATATACACTTATAGCAAATTATACACTTCTCAAATATGTTTATTTAGATACGTACCTATTATTTAAGTAAATTAACTTAAAATTTTATTTTTTCAGGATGAAAAAGTATCAAATCTCATCTCACATGTTTTTGGAAGACCTTTTGTGATGGATTCAATTTTGTCACCACAAATATCGACTCTTGGATCATCTTCAAATTCATCTGATGGAAGTTTGTTGAACCAAGATATATGTGACTCTCCCATTATAAATCCTCCTCTTCGTCAAGAAAACAATGATAATAGTAATAATGTTCATGCATATTCAATGATCTCTCCATCACCACAAGAACATGATGAATGTAATTATGATAGTAGGCATCAAACAATTATGTTTGAGACTGTTATTTCTTCTATGAATGAAATGGTTAAACTTTGGAAGATGAATGATCCATTTTGGGTAGATTCATCAAGTGATAGGCGGCGTTTTATTCATCGTGAGATTTATGGAAGAAAATTTTTAAATCAAGTTCTACCTCCCCAAACATCAACGGGTCGAATTGAATCATCAAAGGATTGTGGAATTGTGTCAATGACTGCAGTTGAGTTGATCCATAATTTTCTTGATCCGGTAAGTTTCATGAACACTTTCATGTTATATATATATATATATATATATATATATATATATATATGCTTTGTATATTAAAGACTGGGCACGCTAGTTGATTTTTGAAAAGTTGCCATTCTGTGAGATTTCATTGGAAACTTACCACTTCTCATGTGGAAACATACCATGCTAATATCATGGATTTCGAACTTGAGCAAGTGAGAGATATAAGAAACTGTCATGATATTTTGAATTCTAACTCAATGTCATGAATTCCAAAAAATATGTATTTCTCAATAGGTTGATACCATTTCACTTTTTAACTTTCTCCCATACAATATTGATAAAGATGAGTTTATATGGAGTTATGGACATGGACAATCAGTACTTATTTTTAGACATAGTTGTCATACTTATTTTTTAAGAATTAATAATATGCTTAAAAGTAATTATTTTTTATATGTAGGTCAAATGGATGAACTTGTTTCCTACTATAGTCACAAAAGCTAAGACTATTCAAGTTCTTGATTCTGGTACTTGGGGAGGCTCTATGCAATTGGTAAAATATTAATCCATCTTTTAGTTTTTTCCCCTAGAAGTTAAATCAATATTGAAATTGACTCATAAAATGATCATTCTTTTTGTTTCTTGAATTCAGATGTATGAAAAGTTGCATATTTTATCTCCTCTAGTTGAAGCTAGAGAATTTTTCTTCGTACGTGGTTGTAGACAACTTGATGCAACAACATGGATCATGGTGGATATTTCATATGATATATTCAACGACATTCACAGTGGTGTATCTTCTTATTCTTGGAAGTTTCCATCTGGTTGTGCAATTCAAGATATGGGCAATGGCCAAAGTAAAGTAAGAATCATATCCTCTCTCTATATCAATATTTATATAATAGGAAAATTATGTGCATTAAGCTCCCTCTATACACGTGGTCCATGTTACTGGGGTCAATTGTATGTAGTCTTATCATGCATTTGTTCTTGAAATATATTTTATTTTTTTATCACAAGGATTTTCATGTACTAACAAATCATTACATAGAAACACCCATAACAACTTCTCTTCTAACCATCTAACTTCCTACTCATACATAAAAAAAATCAAGAAACTAATCTATTACAAAGGAAATGCTACTCTGAGGATACTCATATAGCGTTTCTAGAATAGATTTCCATATTGCCTTGTGTTGTCCTCTTAGATGAATATGTAATACAATCTCTCTAAAGACCTTATTAGCATATAGTCTTACTCGATAGAAGCTAATCTTGTTCTTTTTCTCTAAATGATATATTCAATCCTCACAAAAACACTAGTCTTGATTTAGTCGTGAATACTTTTTTGGTATTTCTATCCAGATGCACATTCTTTCTCATAATGTCTTTGTCACTTGGCAATCAAAACAAATAGGTTCAAAGGTTTCCTTTCTGTTACTATAGAACACAAATTAAGATGACACCTGAATACCAAACTTTTTTCAAGTCTTTCAACAATTGCTAATATTTCTGCACAGCTAGCCATAAAATGAATTTGAATCTTGGATGTACTCCTCGTTGCAAAGTAATACTATTCCATTCTACTCTTGTAAAAGTAGGCCTGATATAGTTATTCAGCTTCTTGGTAGAAAACTTCCCACCTTTTTGTGCCTTTGCAAAGTCGATCATCAACTCACCCTGCCCATCTTGCCTTGGGATTATCATATCTCTTGTACTCAAAGTCTTTCGCACTACCAATAAAGCAGTAGTAGGTAAAGTGACACTTTCAACCCCCCTATTCTTTATGAAATAAGTATGCAGCCATTGGATCCATAGAGAGTCTTTGTTTCTAGCTATATTTCACAGTTGTTTGAGTATTGCAGTCTTACTCTACAAGTCAAACGGGTAACATACATATCACTATTTATATGTAGCTTATTTTTCAAATGGTCAATTAAATAGGTACAAATTTACTCATACTTATGCCTATTTCATGATGTCTATTGTTTCTAATATTATATAAGAGTCAAACTATCTTTATTCTCGATTTACCTAATTTTGGGTCGTCATGTTATGTTGTTAATTTATTCTCCAAATGATCAGCTTTCGGACTTGCATGGGGGGCTATTTAAATGTCCCCATATTGTTTTAGAAAATAATCTTTCCGTTTGTGTATAACCTTGCAAAATCCCCCACAACCTGATAAGTTTTATTTTAGGATTGAGTTAGATTCAATAACTATCCTTTTAACATGCTATTAGAGTTGGTAGTCTTCATTTTTATGTTGAACTCCGGCCTATACACTGTTGTTCATGTCGCAGATGTTTGAATCAAAAGAGCGAGGATTATTCTTTGTTTTCATATGGTCCTTTTCAATTCTTGCCTTATGAAATCCATTGCTAAAAAACACAAATTTCAAACACGCTTTCCTTATTATTTCCAATTAAGTTAATTATTTTTATTCTTGTTTCTTGATTATTTTTGCTCTTGCAGGTTACTTGGGTGGAACATGTTCAATTATATGAAAAATAGCAGGTTAATCATATCTTTAGAGATTTGTTGTGTGATCGTGAAGCGTACGGAGCTAAAAGATGGATTGTTACACTTCAAAGGATGTGTGAGAGATTTAATTTTCAAATGGGTTCAACATACCCTAACAGGCATGATTCCAAAGGAGGTTTGATTTTATATTCCCTTTATTTATTGACTACTTTTTTGAATTGTAATTTATAAGGTGAGAAAAGAATCAATTGTAATTTTTTCATCAATTCAAGACAGCTTTACTTAAAAACTTAAAAATGTTGAAGGGGTTCTAGGTCCATCTCTTTTCTTTGTTTATATGTTTGAAATATGACCTTTCAATTTTTTTAATCTTTGAGGTATATATATAAATGCATATGTTAATCACGTTCAACTAGTGAATTTTTTTGTTTTAGTGGGCTCGAAAAATGATCACTCTTTTAATTTCGAAAGTCATTTTTATTGAAAATTTTCTCAATTTTTAATTTGAAACATCTCCTTTTCAAACTTTTGGTATTTCCTTAAGGGGTGTGTTTGGTATGATTTAAAGCATTAAAAAATTGTTTATTTTGTTGATGTTTATTGATTGGCCAAGAAATAATTTATAGAGAAAATAAATTCCAATCAAAGGAGCAGGAAAAATGACCATTTCTCTCATTTTCTATGTAAAGTCATTTTTCTTTACAATCATCTTTAACGACACTCAAATATTATTATTATCTTTAACATGTAGAAATATTATCAAAATACTTTCCAATATGTTAATATTTTTTTATCAATCTTCAATAGAAGTTTATTTTTTTTAGAAAATATATTTAGTAATTTTAAAACAAAATATGAAAATAAAAATAGATTTCCTAAAAAAAATATTTCCAAAAAACAAAAAAGACACACTTATCTTGTTTCTTTTATTATATTGTTATAATTACTTTCCTAATATTTTATTTCTACTTTAGTATTACATGTTGTCTCCTTTATATCCTTATGTATTTGCTTTTCATAACTGAACTTGGATATACTTTACTTGAATGAGGATCTTTCAAAAACAATCCCTCTACCTTCTCAAGATATGACCACCCTTTGCAGACGTCACTTGTGGAATTATACTAGATATATATGTTATTGTAATATTTAAGTTTCATTTTACTTTCAGTGTTTCATGACCCAGAAGGGCTAAAAAATACGATACAAGTATCTCAAAGGATGGTTAAGAGTTTTTTTGAAATTCTAAGCATGACAGACAACCATGGAGATTTTTCGATCTCACCACAGTTAAACCGTGGAGATAGGATTTCAATAAGAAAAAATGAAGAAACTATCCAACCAAAAGGCTTTATTGCCATTGCAACTACTTCTCTATGGCTTCCTCTTTCATTCCAAGATGTCTTCAGGTTCTTCAATGATGACAAGACAAGAAATCAGGTATTTGTCGAAACTCTCTATAATAATGTAAGTTGTTTAGAATTTTTTTTGTTTTTATAGCGAAATGTTATTATAGAGAACATAATAATATAACATAAAATTTAGGTTGTTTCCGAATAAAACTTTGATTCTACATTTAATTGGCCGAGGGTATTTCTAAAATAGTCTCTCTTGTTCAAGATATAAGGGTAAAATTTGTGTATATTCTACCCTCTACAGGATCCACATTGTGCGATTACAAATAATATATTGTTGTTAAAGTATATAATAGGTGAAATATTGTTATAGGAAATGATTGTCATAAAAAGGAATGATCGTATATATCTTTGCATTGATATTCAACTTTTAATGCAATGACCCAAACATCTAAGAAAAGAAGTAATTTTTACATTTTCAATCCTTGTATACCTTGTTAACCAAATGACCCCTAAAAATACCCATATAGAAATTTACTTTTCAATTCATGTATAGATTTTTATGTAAAACTCTCAATTATTTCAATAAATATCATAATGTTAGTATTAAAATATAATGAGTTCAGTGATAAGAATTTTTTAAACAATTAGTTAAAAGTCTGGAATATGATTGATTTGTTAATATTATGTTCCCTGGTTACCAGAGTGTGCATATGTCAGCTCGGTTCGTTTGATATATTATAGGTTATGTTTATTGGTTTTTATATATGCTAAACAAAAATCAAACCAATAAGATACTTTTAATCGATTTTGGTCCTTAAAAGTTCAATTTTCAGTTTAACCAATAAGAATAATTTTAAAATATATGAATTTTCTCCAATAATTTAATGCGATAAAATAATAATGTAATTGTACAAATACAGATAAAATATAAAAACAATAATAACTAACATACAAAAATTATACAATTTTTACACACAGAGTAAGAGGACTAAGATTCTTATTTTAGGTTTAGACGTTTTATATAATGTGAATTTATGAACTCAAAGTCACTATGAAGTGTGAATGGAAGGCTAAAGGGCAAAAATAATAAGTAGTGTATTAGGATTAATATATAATATTTATGTATGGTAAAGTTGTAAATTACAATAGTCTTGATGAGTTAATAGTTTACCTAATAACCCAATATTTAAAAAAAAATACCAAACTAGTAACCCGATAATTCTTTATATATATATATATATATATATAAAATATAATATAATTAAAATCCATTAATCTAATCGCAATAAACCAATAGCACTTTTCGATTCGATTTATCGGTCGATTTTATTTTTTCAAGCCCCTACATATTATATTATCTACATGTTTTGCTAGTCTTGGCATTAATTGTACATATATTGTTTTAAATACATGATCTTAAATAATACTCATCCCACAAAATATTTTTTTGTTAATTAAATTATGATATTGTTTATCATTTGATTTTTTTTAGTGGGATATTTTGACCGGTGGAAATAATGTGATTGAGTTAGATCGAGTACTAACAGGAACTTTTCCGGGAAACAACATTACGATTATTCAGGTATTTGTCATTTTTACTTATTTATAATTAGCTATTTCTGCCTAAATTATCATGTAATAATGACATTTTTCAAGAATCAAATAATATTATGTATGACTGGATTTATCTTTTTTCTCATGCAAAAATACCAAAATTTCCAAACTTGTATCTTTTATTTCCTTTCGACTTTTTGTTCTTTAATTATTGAATCAAAAGGAATTTTATACGATCCAATTTTACTTTTGACTCGTAGTCAATTAACAATTACAACACACACACAACAAAAACTAATTTTCTCATGTTTAATTTATATACACTGATCATAGCTTAGCCATTTATAGCAAGTTGTTGTTTGTCTCATTTCTATATTTATAATTTCACTTGGCTTTTTGGGTGATCCAATAATTATCTTTAACTATCTTTTAGGTAAGCTGATAATGCTAAATATATTTCACTATGAATAAGAACAAGACTTAGCTATGAAATTCCTCGTAAATCTGTTGTTAAATGACCTATAGCCCTATAGCTAACAAGATTACTTATAATCCTTTTATAATTCATTATTAAATAGGATTAGCTGTGAATTTTTTATTGTTTAGCAACATAACTTATTGTCACTTATTCTTTTATAGTATTTACCCTAATATTTCTTAATTATTGTAATGCATAAACAGCCTTATAATATGCATAAGGAAATGTTAGTGCTTGAAGAGACGAGTATTGACGAAATGGGAGCATTTTTAGTCTATGCACCCATAGATTTACGAGCAATCAGTTCAATTGTCAATGGAGGTGCTGCAACAAAAGTTCCCATTTTGCCCTCTGGTATCATCATAAGTCCCGATGGTCGTCTCTCCTCGAATAGGGACAACACTGCAATAGCACAAAATGGTTCAATTTTGACAGTGACATTTCAAATAATGATTTGTGGTGATTATAATCCAACCTCCAGGCAGCAAAAAATGAAGGTAGTGGGTTCTGTTCATGGTGTTTTGAGCGCCACAATTTTAAGAATCAAAGAATCATTGGGTTGCTCTGATTTGTGATTGTTTAATTTAATTTTGTTTGTTTGTTTTAAAGATTTAAAAACTAAGACAATTGATGGTTTTGAAGGATGATGTGTTCCCTTTTTTGTGACTTCTAAAATCTCAAGACTGTGTGATATGTGTTGCTGCAATCATATTTCATATTAATACACTTATTTGAGACTTTTTATTTGTTTGATTTTCTCTAATAATTGTATTTGTTCTTTGTCATGTTACAATGTCATGCCTTCCTGATTATTAAAGTGTGGGAGTAGTATATATATGTTGTATCCATATGTGGATGGAATTATATGTTGTGAACACGGGTAGCCCAGACGCGAGCCAAGTTGTTGGGCTTTGGGCTAAACCACGAAAAGGCTCAAAAATTAAATATAAAAAATATATTTACTTGAGATCTAGGTTGAGTTTTTGTCCTGAGTACCAAAGTGTACTTGTTTGCGTACTTTCTATCTTGGCTACACCTCAAATGACAACCTCTAGTTATAGGTGGTGATGGAAGGATCGGATCGGAAGGAACACAGTTGTAGCCGCATTGACATACTTCAGTCAATCCCGTGTCTCCTCAATTTCTCTTATGTACCAACTCGTTTTGACTCTATGATCTATAGGTTGTTGTTCCTCTATGTTTGAGTATAGTAGGCATAGTAGTATTAGTATCTAGCTGTGTCCTTAGAATGAAAAAGGCAACAAGAAAATCAGCTACTTGGTTTCCTTCTCTGTAGCAGTGAGTGATTTGGATTCCAACCCTCTTCTTGTAGTTAATGATGTGTCAACAATGTGCTTTAGATTCAGGTAGAAAGTGTGTTCCTTTGTCACCATGTTGGTTGTGCATTGAGTCATGTCCTAAGTATGTCCATTGAAAAAACACTGTTTTACTCCAAACTAAGCTGCAATAGCTTCAACACCATTTTGGTTATGAATCAAGTCCAGCCCAATATAGATACTAATGCCATATAAGTCGTTATTGATCTGACAAGAGTTATTGGGATGAGAACGAGCAACAGGATCAGGTTAATTTGGAATCTGGGCTAAGTAGTAGTAAAGAAACGGTTCCATCAAAAAGGATAGTGATATGTGATTTTGAGATTGTGCAAATTTTTGAGAAACATGTTTAGTCCTCTCATCCCCTTTTTATGAGTTCTTCTTCTCATCGCTTTCTTCTACTTGTGTTCTTCAATTTCCATTTTTGTTCTTAAATTTCTTTGTAATTCCAATTACGAGTTAGTGAAATAAATTTGTCGGTTGTTTCAAAACAAGCACAATTCAAATTCAAACAACCTACAATGAAGCGTCCAAAGTGGGATATTATCATATATACCTAGTCCACTCAAAAAATAAAGGCTTGTTGTTCGATACAATAACAACGATGAGGCCATAATGGGATAAAACCTTAAAGTCACAAACAAACCAGAGAACCATTCCTAAGAACTTATAATTCTGTTACATGGGCATAGTGATGTAATTTCATTGCTTTAGAGATGTATTTATATCCACTGCTTCATTAGACAAAGATATAATTAGTGTCACACTCCGAGTCTACACCTTGGGCGGTACTGGCACTCGAGAACCATTGTCGGCCCCAAGCAAACCCTTAGTCTGACTTGCTTACTCATCTGAAGACTTAAACTCAACAAAGATAAGTTCATGTAATAACTTAAAAAAATAATATCTTAGCCAAAATGGTAACTCAAGTCTTAAACTATATAACTGAAATTAATAAGACTAAACAACTAATATTATCTTTCTATGAAGCCTCTAAAAATAACTGAGATGGATGTTGGGACAAGCCCCACAACATCCTAATGAAAGTAAAACTAATACTGAAAGCAATGAAATGGATCCTCCGGAATACAAGGAGGCTCACCAGCTAACTCTGAACAACTCATTGAATGTCAATCCTAGCTACCTGTATCTGCATCGTAATACGATGCATTAAAACTGAAATCAGTACATTGAATGTACGAGTATGCGAGTTGGAATGCTAACATACAAACATAGGCTTGAATGGAAATTTGAACAACTTACTTGGGTCAAATCAACTCTACAAGACTGAACTCATTATAGAGGAATTTAAAGCAAGTGCAATATCAAGAAAAATTAGTTAAAACATGATATTGACTCTATTTGTATGCAAAGATACAATATAACTCTGAGATGTATGTGTGTATATAAAATACAATTAAATTATGTAGCAGTTTCTCTAATCGAGAACCATCACATAAGAGCTTTTGTGATGACACATCATTTTGCCTCATGCTTCTAGGGACTTTTTATACCTTTCCATTAGTATAGAACCTAAACTACTAAGTAGATCCACTCGTGTATGCTATAAAGCACTAAAGGAATCATCTTAAAAGTATTGACCCTTTTCTATCCATGGTGGCTAGATGGTTTATGGGGGCTGTGAGTTGTCTGAACTTTTCCTCATATCGGTTTTTAATACTATCCAAAAAAAATATAATATTAGCTCTTATGTTTAGAAACATACTTCCTTCTACAATTTGAGATTATATCTCGAAAAATTAGCTCAAAGACTACGTTGGAAATCAATGTTTTCTCTCTTTCTTCATTAGAAAGCGATTACTCTTCTCTGAAAACTAGCCCAAAGGCTCTTTAAAAATCTCAGTTTCCATTCTTATTTAAATGTGAACATTTTTAATCCTTTGGAATATTTAGTCCCCGTATATTTTTGAATAAATGAACTTCAAATCTTAACTCTTTGCTTAACTCATCGTGAACTTTAAGTGTTAAAACAAAGTTAAAACATTTGTAAAAGAACTTTGAAATCTTGGATAAACTTTTCTTGACTTGACTCTTGAATTTACTTTAAATTGACCCTTCGTTATCCTTGATTTGAATTATGAATTCAAGGATTATGATTTGTGATAGGAAATGCCTCATGATTTTAGGAAAAGATCAACCTACCCTTCTAAAATAAAGATTTGCCAATTCTTTAACCGAACAGACAAACTTACAAAGGGTATAACTTACTCATACGAACCATATCTTGAAATACACCTAACTCATCCTGAGATAGGAGTTATGACCGGTTGAAGTTGACCAAAAACTCATTTTTTCTAACTCAAGTAAATATCCATTTAATTTCCAAAAATGCCTATTTCCAGTTCTAAGCTTCTTCCTAACGATTTCTAAAATTGTGAGATGTTACAACTAGATAATTAATAATGTAATACGAGCGAGATAAAGAGATAGGACTAACCTCATACTCATATATTTCCTAGATGGAATCGATAGAGCAGGGGAACTAAAGAAGCCTTCATCAAATGGAATCTGCAGAGAAGTACAATTAATCATGTCGATCTTCTAAATTGAAGGAAGGTTGTCAACATTGTAATGACCAATTTTTGGCAGTTTCTAAGTTCAAGAATTTCAAGGTACTCTAAATTCAATATTGACGACAGTGTTTGAAGATTCTTAAAATCATTCAAACACAAGGATATCAACAATGGTAACTTCAAAAAACCAAATGGTAGATAGAGAAAATTGTTGCCGCTCAAATCTAGAGAAATTAAGTTATATAAACTCCCAATATCTCTATATATATAATCTTGTGGAACGTTCATCAAAAGGATTCTAAATTTGGTCTTCTTGACATTTCAACAGACAATTGTTTTATACTGGTATCACATGCAAGAAGATGCCATAGACTCTGCATATCTCCAATGTCAGCTAGCAGTGTTTGTAAAGATGAATAATAACTAATGTCCAAGTATTCAAGGGATTTTATCTAGCATGTGCTGCTGAGAAGACCCATAATCTTTTTGCAACAATACAAAGACAGACCATTTAGTCTATCCTATTTTCCTGTTGATGGATAGATCTTCTTCAAACTTGAGCAATTCTGAAGCACCAAAATCTCGAGATTTCGTGAACCGTTGAAGTTTAGAATACGTTTGAAGCATTTGCAATCCAACTTCTTGACACTTCTACAATACTAGAAGTAAACAAAATAACTTCTTGTAAGATTTTCTTTCACTTAGATACAATAAAGAAAAACACGTGAAATTGCAGAATCGAGTAATGAACCTACAAATTCAAACCAAATTCTTTGATATTGCAGCACCTGTGGATGTTCAAGTACCAGTAACTACTCAGGGTCGTGATAGGACCGTACCTCCTGATGCAGAGGTTATTCATGGGGATGTGCAAGATCGTGTCGAGGGGGATGGGCCAGCTCAAGCTCCAACCAGTACTATTGTCCCCCCAGTGCTTCAAGATACCTTGGTTCGTATGTTAGGAATCCTAGAGGGGATGGCCCAGGCAGCAGCTTTGCCTGTCACTTCTGATGGCTCACAGACCCGTGTTGGAGGTCAAACTCCAGATCCGATAGTTGCTCCAGATTCTCAAACTCCTAGGACTCAGCCAGCTGCCGCTGTAGCTCCTCATTTGGATAGTATGGAGTTTCCAGATATGACATCACATTTGGTGAACAGGCCTTCTATGACTATTGATCAGCAAAAGATGTTTGGGAGGTTCAGACAAATGAATCCTCCTACTTATACTGGTGACTTAGCTGAGGATGCATATGAATTCATAGTCAGTTGTCATGAGAGGTTGCATAATCTTGGATTAGTGGAGTCTCATGGAGTTGACTACACAGCGTTTCAGATGACTGGCTCTGCTAAGCAGTGGTGGAGGGATTATATTAGTAGTAGGCCAGCTGGATCCCATCCACTATCCTGGACTGAGTTTACTCAGGAATTTCTATCCAAATTTGTTCCACGCAGTGAGAGGGAGCGCAAGAGGGCCGAGTTTGAGGGTTTTGCAGCAAAATGGTATGTCAGTTGCAGAGTATGAGGGTAAATTTCATGCCTTGGCTAGGCATGCTTCAATGATACTTCCCACAGAGGCTGAGAGAGTAAGAAGGTTTGTTAAGGGGCTGATTATTCCGATCCGTCTAGGAGTTTCTCAGGTTGCTGCTTCTGGTGTTCCATTCCAGAAAGTGGTAGATGCTGCTAAAGAGTTGGAGATGATTCGACGTGAGGGATTTGAGCAGCGAGAGGGCAAGAGGACTCGTTATTCAGGTGATTATGGTGGTGCTCCGCCTAGGAGTCGGGGTTACTTGGGCAGAGGTTATCACCCTCAGTCCAGCAGACCCATTCATGCTGTTATACCAGCGTCTGAGGCTGGTTACGCTGGGCATAACTCTTCGAGCTCGGTACATACTTCGCAGGGTTCATCTTCTAGACCTGTAGTTCGTGGAGGACATTCTGGTCATTTAGGTTCCTCTCATCAGCCTGCGTCGCGTAGGGGTTGCTTTGAGTGTGGTGATATGGGACACTTTGTGAGAGACTGCCCTAGGACCAGACGTGGTGGCTTACCTCAGGGTTCTCAGGCTTCGACTTCCAGGGCTGCACAACCTTCAGCTAGGGGTGGTGCACAAAATGGTAGAGGTGGTTCTCATTCAGGTAGAGGTGGTTTTCCTTCTGGTCGAGGTGGTGGTCGTGGAGGTTCACAATCTGATGGAGGTCGTTCTCACTGTTATGCTTTTCCAGGTAGGCCAGAGGCTGAAGCCTCAGATGGTGTTATCACAGGTATTATTCCGGTTTGTCATCGACCAGCTACTGTATTATTTGATCCAGGCTTTACTTATTCTTATGTGTCCACATATTTTGCTCCTAGTTTGGATATATTGTCTGAGTCTCTTGATTTGCCGATACATGTTTCTACTCCTGTCGGGGATTCTGTAGTTGTAGATCAAGTGTATCGTTTATGTACTGTTACTTTGATGGGGTATGACACTCAAGCAGATTTGAAGGGTCTTAGATATGATAGATTTTGATGTGATTCTTGGTATGGATTGGTTATCTTCTTACCACGCAATATTAAATTGTCATGCCAAGACCATTACTTTAGCTATGCCTGGAATTCCTATAGTAGTATGGAGAGGTACTCTTAGTCATCCTTCTAAGGGCGTGATATCATTCCTAAAGGCCCGTCAGTTGGTACAGAGAGGATGTTTGGCGTACTTGGCCCACATTCGAGATACTAGTATTGAGAATCCTATGCTTGAGTCTATTCCAGAAGTGAGTGAATTTTCAGAAGTATTTCCGACCGATTTTCCAGGTCTTCCACCAGATCCTGATATTGATTTTTGTATTGATGTGGAGCCAGGCACTCGGCCTATTTCCATTCCTCCTTATCGCATGGCACCGGCTGAATTGAAAGAGTTGAAGGAACAGTTGCAGGATTTGTTGGGCAAAGGTTTTATTAGACCGAGTGTATCTCCTTGGGGTGCTCCAGTGTTATTTGTGAAGAAAAAAGATGGATCTATGCGTATGTGTATTAACTATCCGCAGTTGAACAAGGTAACCATCAGAAATAAGTATTTGATACCTCGTATTGATGATTTATTTGATCAGTTACAGGGTGATTCAGTTCTCTCCAAAATTGACTTGAGATCTGGCTATCATCAGCTGAAGGTTAGGGAGGAGGATATCTCTAAGACGGCTTTTCGAACACGTTATGGTCATTATGAGTTTTTGGTGATGTCTTTCGGACTGACTAATGCCCCAGCAGCTTTTATGGACTTGATGAATGGAGTGTTCAGACCATATTTACATTCCTTTGTTACTGTCTTCATAGATGATATATTGATATACTCACGCACTAAGGAGGAGCATGAGCATCATTTGAGGATTGTTCTTGGGATTCTAAAGGAGAAGAAGCTTTATGCAAAGTTTTCAAAGTGTGAGTTTTGGCTTAGTTCGGTAGCATTCTTGGGACATGTAGTGTCCAAGGAGGGTATCATGGTGGATCCTAAGAAGATTGAGGCGGTTAGAGATTGGGTCAGACCTACTTCAGTTACTGAGATTCGGAGTTTCTTGGGCCTTGCAGGTTATTATCGACGGTTTGTTGAGGGTTTCTCATCCATTGCATCTCCATTAACTAGATTGACACAAAAAGAGGTGACTTTTCAGTGGTCTGACGAATGTGAGGTTAGTTTCCAAAAGCTCAAGACTTTATTGACTACTGCTCCAATTTTGACCCTACCCGTGGAGGGAGAGGGTTTTGTCGTATATTCTGATGCTTCTCGGGTTGGTCTTGGTTGTGTGTTGATGCAGAAGGGAAGGGTGATAGCTTATGCTTCGAGGCAGTTAAAGGTTCATGAGAAGAACTACCCTATTCATGATTTAGAGTTGGCGGCTATGGTGTTTGCATTAAAGATTTGGAGGCATTATCTATAGGGTGTGCATTGTGAGGTGTTCACGGATCATCGTAGTCTCCAGTATATATTCAATCAGAGGGATCTAAATTTGAGGCAGAGGAGATGGTTGGAGTTGCTCAAAGACTACGATATGACTATTCTTAATCACCCAGGCAAAGCAAATGTTGTAGCAGATGCCTTGAGTCGGAAGGCTGTGAGTATGGGTAGCCTAGCCATGTTACAAGTTGGCGAGCGTCCCTTAGCTAGGGATGTCCAATCCCTGGCCAATAGCTTTGTGAGACTTGATATTTCAGAATCTGGTAAGCTGTTGGCTTATATGGAGGCTAGGTCATCCTTGTTGGAGCAGATTCGGGCTCAACAGTTTGATGATGGTGATTTATGTAAGATTAGGGACAAGGTTTTAAAAGGAGAAGCCAAGGCTGCAATTCTTGATAGTGATGGAGTTTTGAGGATTAACGGTCGTATATGTGTTCCTCGTACAGGTGATTTGACTAGATTGATCATGGAGGAGGCTCATAGTTCGAGGTACTCCATTCATCCGGGGGCTACTAAGATGTATCGTGACTTGAAGCAACACTATTGGTGGTGTCGTATGAAGAGGGACATGGTAGATTTTGTATCTCGATGTTTAAATTGTCAGCAAGTGAAGTATGAACACCAAAAGCCTGGAGGTATGACTCAGAGGATGTCCATACCTGAGTTGAAGTGGGAGCGAATTGCTATGGACTTTGTGGTAGGGTTGTCACGTACCTTGGGTAAGTTTGATGCTATATGGGTCATTGTGGATCGACTGACTAAGTCTGCACACTTTGTACCAGTTCAGACTACCTATAACTCAGAAAGGTTAGCCAAGATTTATATTCGGGAGATAGTTCGGTTGCATGGGGTTCCTATATCTATTATTTCAGATCGTGGCACCCAATTTACATCTCATTTTTGGCGGTCTATGCAGAAAGAGTTAGGAACTCGGGAGGATCTTAGTACAGCCTTTCACCCTTAGACTGATGGTCAGTCTGAGCGGACTATTCAGGTTCTTGAGGACATGTTGCGGGCGTGTGTGATTGACTTTGGTGGTCAGTGGGATCAATTTTTCCATTAGCGGAGTTTGCTTACAATAATAGTTATCATTCGAGCATTGAGATGGCACCATTTGAGGCTTTGTATGGTAGGAGATGTCGATCTCCAATTGGTTGGTTTGACGCATTTGAGGTTAGACCTTGGGGTACAGATTTGTTGAGTGAGTCCTTGGACAAGGTCAAGTTGATCCAAGATAGACTTCTCATGGCTCAGAGCAGGCAAAAGAGTTACGCAGATAGGAAGGTTCGTGATTTGGAGTTTATGGTTGGAGAGAGGGTTTTACTTAAGGTTTCACCCATGAAGGGTGTGATGAGATTTGGAAAGAAGGGCAAGTTGAGTCCAAGGTACATTGGTCCTTTCGAGGTTGTGGAGCGTATTGGTGAGGTGGCATATCAGTTGGCTTTGCCACGTGGGTTGTCAGGTGTCCATCCTGTATTTCATATTTCAATGCTTAAGAAGTATCATCAGGGTGGTGATCATGTGATTCAATGGGATTCAGTGTTACTTGATCAGAATTTGACTTTTGAGGAAGAGCCGATCACCATTTTGGATAGGCAAATTTGGAAGCTAAGGTCCAAAGAGATTGCTTCAGTAAAGGTTCAGTGGAAGCATCGTCCAGTGGAGGAGGCTACATGGGAGACAGAGGCAGATATGAGGAGTAAATATCCTCATCTTTTTGAGCGTCCAGGTTAGCTCTTTTCTTTTTCCGTTCGAGGACGAACGTTTGTTTAAGTGGTAGGTGATGTAACGACCTGCTAGGTCGTTTTGAGAACTAGGACTGGTTTGACTCCTTTTGAAAATTTAAAGGGGTATTTTTAAACTATTCGAAACTAAGAATATTTAGTTGATAAAAATTTTAGTGAAGAATTAATATAGTTAATAGTTAGTGGGTCATATCCATAATTCATTTAATACCTTTTTACTTGACCCATTAATTGATTTAGGTTAGTGGGATTAGTTTATTTATTTTACTTAATTAACATTAGAAGGGCAGAAAGTAAAAGAGGTAGAAACTGATATTTTTCTGGGCAGCGTAGATTACAGAACAAAGAGGAACGAAGTAAAATATTGAAGGTAAAAGTTTTTCCTTAACCGATCTATATTCTGCATAAGCATGAATTAGTGGTAAAAAATTGTTGGCGTGAAGAACCTGTTGATATCGTATTGTTGTTGTAACTTGTTATTAAAAGAGATATAACTTTTGTAAAATTATTAGATTGAATTGAATGGATGTTTAGTTATTAAGAATTCCTAATGATTGCCATATATAGGAATATTTTTAAAGTTGAAATTTATATACAGTCGTAGTTGCAGGATTTGAAGAAAAGAAAAAAAGAGAAAAGGGAATTGGCATATTGCAGGTGTATGTGACGTTGGGAAGAAAAAAAAAAGAAAAAAAGATTGGAAATTGGAAAAGTTGCATGGCTGCCATGTTAGGCAAAGTAGAGGGATGCCAATCAGTTGGCAATCATACGCCAATGATTGGCAGTGGCTATGATAATTTTTTATAAAAAAAATAGACAATTTGCAGAATGGTTTGAAGAAAAAAAGAGAAGGTCACGTGGAGCAGTGGTTCGTCTTGTTGTAAATTAGGGGGGGGGGGAGTTGATTCTTATTTTATACATATATATAATTAAGATATTAATTTGATATATTGAGATAGGTAATTAATTATTTGGTGTATATTATAGAATTTAACATTGAATTCAAGGGTATTGGGAGATGTAAAGTTAAGTTCTTGGCTTGAAATTTAGCAAGTATGAAAAATTTGGCATACCAATATATATCAAGATTTGGAGTTTGGTTGAAAATATGAGTGAGTTTTAGCGTCTATGATAGACACATAATAATTTGAATGTCTACAAAAAATTGCTTACTTACGAATATTGCAAAATTGGTAGATTGGGAACGTTCTGAAACCTTGCGAAAAGGAAAGGAAAAATCTTAAAAGATTCGTGGCACAAGCTCGGCATCTAAGGTATGTTAAGACTTTTTAGACTTGTTGAAGGACGTTTTCCTAATTAAAGATTAAAAATGAAAATAGACAATGGAGTAAGGGGGAAAAAGTGGTGGTCTCTTATCAATGGTGTGACGGGCATTGGTACGAGTACCGGTGTTTTAAAAAGTGAAAATTTCTTTTATAGAATGTGGATTAAAATTTGAGAATGCCAAAGCATATGGGCATTAGCTGATATATTCTTGTGATTGTGCTTTATTTATTTCACCCGTATAGTTGTGATAATTGAGGTGGTTATGTATTATGTTCATATTGATTGATTGAGATGCATCATCATCCCCTCTATTGAAATAATATTGTGCACATGCATAGACATGAGACTGAGTATAAGTTGGGCACGTGGAGATCGTCCGTGCTGGGGATGAGGAGATGTTAAGATTGCAATTTGGGCACGTGGAGACCGTCCTTGCGAAAAATTGTTTGATATTATGATAGTGCGTTGAGATCGCCCGCACAGACACGTGGAGATCGTCCGTGTCGGTATATGGACCTCGCGAGTCCCCCATGGGTCATGAACTCTCGATGTATTTCCGAGGGGTATCATGTATATACGGTTAAGTGAGTACTGGGTATTCTGAAACATATCATTTCATGGCATCATATTGCATTGCATTTCATCCCATCATTCATTCTTGATGACTATATGTTCCGTTTGGTGTTTGGAAAATATTAAATGTTGATTTCCTTTATTGATGAAACTTAAATAGTAAGTGTAATATATATATATATATATATATATATATATATATATATATATATATATATATATATATACTTGTACAATCTAAGAATTTATTTTCTTATATAACTCCCATCACTACTTCTTCGTTGTCGGTCAATGAGACATACTGGGTACACGTGGTTTCGTACTCATACTACACTTGTTGCACTCTTTGTGGTGAAGATTCGATTCCGAGTAGGAGCTCATCTCGTGGAGCAAATTGAGTCCGGCTTGAAGTTCTTGGAGTTGTGGTGAGCTGCTTGGCTGTTCCGTGGCCCACACCTCCCTCTATCTTTTATTTATTCTGTTATTAGTATTCAAACAGGATATCCCTTATGTTAGATTTGTCATTTAGTTTCAGACTTGCTTCGAATTTTAGAAGCTCTTGTACTTAAGACACCAATTCTTGGGGTGATATATTTTATCTTCCGCATTTCGTACATTATAAGGAACCCAATGTTGGAGATTCTTGCTAAGCGTTGGTCTTTTTACTCATTTGTTGGTTTAGTTGGGTTAATATGTTGGGTTGGCTTACCTATTGGTTGGGAACATAGGTGCCATCACGACATGAAAAAATTGGGTCGTGGCAAATTTGGTATCAGAGCGCTAGGTTCATCGGTCTCAAAAGTACAAGAGCAATGTCTAGTAGAGTCTTGCGGATCAGTATGAAGACGTCCATACCTATCTTCGAGAGGCTATAGGACATTTAGGAAATATTTTGTTCTTTTATTCCTTATCGTGCACACTTGACCTTGTAGAAATTATAATCTTGATTTCTCATTCTCTCTCAGATGGCGAGGAATCGTACATCGGCAAGTGGTGGTCAGGATCCTATTCCTGCGCCTGCTTCTGGGAACACTGTCCGAGGTAGAGGTAGGAGACGAGCTCGAGGTCGGGGTAAGGGCCGTGTTGCAGCACCTGTGGATGTTCAAGTACCAGTAACTACTCAGGGTCGTGATAGGACCGTACCTCTTGATGCAGAGGTTATTCATGGGGATGTGCAAGATCGTGTCGAGGGGGATGGGCCAGCTCAAGCTCCAACCAGTACTATTGTCCCCCCAGTGCTTCAAGATACCTTGGCTCGTATGTTAGGAATCCTAGAGGGGATGGCCCAGGCAGGAGCTTTGCCTGTCACTTCTGATGGCTCACTGACCCGTGTTGGAGGTCAAACTCCAGATCCGATAGTTGCTCCAGATTCTCAAACTCCCAGGACTCAGCCAGCTGCCGCTGTAGCTCCTTGTTTGGATAGTATGGAGTTTCCAGATATGACATCACATTTGGTGAACAGGCCTTCTATGACTATTGATCAGCAAAAGATGTTTGGGAGGTTCAGACAAATGAATCCTCCTACTTATACTGGTGACTTAGCTGAGGATGCATATGAATTCATAGTCAGTTGTCATGAGAGGTTGCATAATCTTGGATTAGTGGAGTCTCATGGAGTTGACTACACAGCGTTTCAGATGACTGGCTCTGCTAAGCAGTGGTGGAGGGATTATATTAGTAGTAGGCCAGCTGGATCCCATCCACTATCCTGGACTGAGTTTACTCAAGAATTTCTATCCAAATTTGTTCCACGCAGTGAGAGGGAGCGCAAGAGGGCCGAGTTTGAGGGTTTGCAGCAAAATGGTATGTCAGTTGCAGAGTATGAGGGTAAATTTCATGCCTTGGCTAGGCATGCTTCAATGATACTTCCCACAGAGGCTGAGAGAGTAAGAAGGTTTGTTAAGGGGCTGATTATTCCGATCCGTCTAGGAGTTTCTCAGGTTGCTGCTTCTGGTGTTCCATTCCAGAAAGTGGTAGATGCTGCTAAGGAGTTGGAGATGATTCGACGTGAGGGATTTGAGCAGCGAGAGGGCAAGAGGACTCGTTATTCAGGTGATTATGGTGGTGCTCCGCCTAGGAGTCGGGGTTACTTGGGCAGAGGTTATCACCCTTAGTCCAGCAGACCCATTCATGCTGCTATACCAGCGTCTGAGGCTGGTTACGCTGGGCATAACTCTTCGAGCTCGGTACATACTTCGCAGGGTTTATCTTCTAGACCTGTAGTTCGTGGAGGACATTCTGATCATTCAGGTTCCTCTCATCAGCCTGCGTCGCGTAGGGGTTGCTTTGAGTGTGGTGATATGGGACACTTTGTGAGAGACTGCCCTAGGACCAGACGTGGTGGCTTACCTCAGGGTTCTCAGGCTTCGACTTCCAGGGCTGCACAACCTTCAGCTAGGGGTGGTGCACAAAATAGTAGAGGTGGTTCTCATTCAGGTAGAGGTGGTTCTCCTTCTGGTCGAGGTGGTGGTCGTGGAGGTTCACAATCTGATGGAGGTCGTTCTCACTGTTATGCTTTTCCAGGTAGGCCAGAGGCTGAAGCCTCAGATGCTGTTATCACAGGTATTATTCCGGTTTGTCATCGACCAGCTACTGTATTATTTGATCCAGGATCTACTTATTCTTATGTGTCCACATATTTTGTTCCTAGTCTGGATATATTGTGTGAGTCTCTTGATTTGCCGATACATGTTTCTACTCCTGTCGGGGATTCTGTAGTTGTAGATCAAGTGTATCGTTTATGTACTGTTACTTTGATGGGGTATGACACTCAAGCAGATTTAAAGGGTCTTAGATATGATAGATTTTGATGTGATTCTTGGTATGGATTGGTTATCTTCTTATCACGCAATATTAAATTGTCATGCCAAGACCATTACTTTAGCTATGCCTGGAATTCCTATAGTAGTATGGAGAGGTACTCTTAGTCATCCTTCTAAGGGCGTGATATCATTCCTAAAGGCCCGTCAGTTGGTACAGAGAGGATGTTTGGCGTACTTGGCCCACATTCGAGATACTAGTATTGAGAATCCTATGCTTGAGTCTATTCCAGAAGTGAGTGAATTTTCAGAAGTATTTCCGACCGATTTTCCAGGTCTTCCACCAGATCCTGATATTGATTTTTGTATTGATGTGGAGCCAGGCACTCGGCCTATTTCCATTCCTCCTTATCGCATGGCACCGGCTGAATTGAAAGAGTTGAAGGAACAGTTGCAGGATTTGTTGGGCAAAGGTTTTATTAGACCGAGTGTATCTCCTTGGGGTGCTCCAGTGTTATTTGTGAAGAAAAAAGATGGATCTATGCGTATGTGTATTAACTATCCGCAGTTGAACAAGGTAACCATCAGAAATAAGTATTTGATACCTCGTATTGATGATTTATTTGATCAGTTACAGGGTGATTCAGTTCTCTCCAAAATTGACTTGAGATCTGGCTATCATCAGCTGAAGGTTAGGGAGGAGGATATCTCTAAGACGGCTTTTCGAACACGTTATGGTCATTATGAGTTTTTGGTGATGTCTTTCGGACTGACTAATGCCCCAGCAGCTTTTATGGACTTGATGAATGGAGTGTTCAGACCATATTTAGATTCCTTTGTTACTGTCTTCATAGATGATATATTGATATACTCACGCACTAAGGAGGAGCATGAGCATCATTTGAGGATTGTTCTTGGGATTCTAAAGGAGAAGAAGCTTTATGCAAAGTTTTCAAAGTGTGAGTTTTGGCTTAGTTCGGTAGCATTCTTGGGACATGTAGTGTCCAAGGAGGGTATCATGGTGGATCCTAAGAAGATTGAGGCGGTTAGAGATTGGGTCAGACCTACTTCAGTTACTGAGATTCGGAGTTTCTTGGGCCTTGCAGGTTATTATCGACGGTTTGTTGAGGGTTTCTCATCCATTGCATCTCCATTAACTAGATTGACACAAAAGGAGGTGACTTTTCAGTGGTCTGACGAATGTGAGGTTAGTTTCCAAAAGCTCAAGACTTTATTGACTACTGCTCCAATTTTGACCCTACCCGTGGAGGGAGAGGGTATTGTCGTATATTCTGATGCTTCTCGGGTTGGTCTTGGTTGTGTGTTGATGCAGAAGGGAAGGGTGATAGCTTATGCTTCGAGGCAGTTAAAGGTTCATGAGAAGAACTACCCTATTCATGATTTAGAGTTGGCGGCTGTGGTGTTTGCATTAAAGATTTTGAGGCATTATCTATATGGTGTGCATTGTGAGGTGTTCACGGATCATCGTAGTCTCCAGTATATATTCAATCAGAGGGATCTAAATTTGAGGCAGAGGAGATGGTTGGAGTTGCTCAAAGACTACGATATGACTATTCTTAATCACCCAGGCAAAGCAAATGTTGTAGCAGATGCCTTGAGTCGGAAGGCTGTGAGTATGGGTAGCCTAGCCATGTTACAAGTTGGCGAGCGTCCCTTAGCTAGGGATGTCCAATCCCTGGCCAATAGCTTTGTGAGACTTGATATTTCAGAATCTGGTAAGCTGTTGGCTTATATGGAGGCTAGGTCATCCTTGTTGGAGCAGATTCGGGCTCAACAGTTTGATGATGGTGATTTATGTAAGATTAGGGACAAGGTTTTAAAAGGAGAAGCCAAGGCTGCAATTCTTGATAGTGAGGGAGTTTTGAGGATTAACGGTCTTATATGTGTTCCTCGTACAGGTGATTTGACTAGATTGATCATGGAGGAGGCTCATAGTTCGAGGTACTCCATTCATCCGGGGGCTACTAAGATGTATCGTGACTTGAAGCAACACTATTGGTGGTGTCGTATGAAGAGGGACATAGTAGATTTTGTATCTCAATGTTTAAATTGTCAGCAAGTGAAGTATGAACACCAAAAGCCTGGAGGTATGACTCAGAGGATGCCCATACCTGAGTGGAAGTGGGAGCGAATTGCTATGGACTTTGTGGTAGGGTTGCCACGTACCTTGGGTAAGTTTGATGCTATATGGGTCATTGTGGATCTACTGACTAAGTCTGCACACTTTGTACCAGTTCAGACTACCTATAACTCAGAAAGGTTAGCCAAGATTTATATTCGGGAGATAGTTCGGTTGCATGGGGTTCCTATATCTATTATTTCAGATCGTGGCACCCAATTTACATCTCATTTCTGGCGGTCTATGCAGAAAGAGTTAGCCACTCGGGTGGATCTTAGTACAGCCTTTCACCCTTAGACTGATGGTCAGTCTGAGCGGACTATTCAGGTTCTTGAGGACATATTACGGGCGTGTGTGATTGACTTTGGTGGTCAGTGGGATCAATTCTTGCCATTAGCGGAGTTTGCTTACAATAATAGTTATCATTCGAGCATTGAGATGGCACCATTTGAGGCTTTGTATGGTAGGAGATGTCGATCTCCAATTGGTTGGTTTGACGCATTTGAGGTTAGACCTTGGGGTACAGATTTGTTGAGTGAGTCCTTGGACAAGGTCAAGTTGATCCAAGATAGACTTCTCATGGCTCAGAGCAGGCAAAAGAGTTACGCAGATAGGAAGGTTCGTGATTTGGAGTTTATGGTTGGAGAGAGGGTTTTACTTAAGGTTTCACCCATGAAGGGTGTGATGAGATTTGGAAAGAAGGGCAAGTTGAGTCCAAGGTACATTGGTCCTTTCAAGGTTGTGGAGCGTATTGGTGAGGTGGCATATCAGTTGGCTTTGCCACGTGGGTTGTCAGGTGTCCATCCTGTATTTCATATTTCAATGCTTAAGAAGTATCATCAGGGTGGTGATTATGTGATTAAATGGGATTCAGTGTTACTTGATCAGAATTTGACTTTTGAGAAAGAGCCGATCACCATTTTGGATAGGCAAATTCGGAAGCTAAGGTCCAAAGAGATTGCTTCAGTAAAGGTTCAGTGGAAGCATCGTCCAGTGGAGGAGGCTACATGGGAGACAGAGGCAGACATGAGGAGTAAATATCCTCATCTTTTTGAGCGTCTAGGTTAGCTCTTTTCTTTTTCCGTTCGAGGACGAACGTTTGATTAAGTGGTAGGTGATGTAACGACCTGCTAGGTCGTTTTGAGAACTAGGACTGGTTTGACTCCTTTTGAAAATTTAAAGGGGTATTTTTAAACTATTCGAAACTAAGAATATTTAGTTGATAAAAATTTTAGTGAAGAATTAATATAGTTAATAGTTAGTGGGTCATATCCATAATTCATTTAATACCTTTTTACTTGACCCATTAATTGATTTAGGTTAGTGGGGTTAGTTTATTTATTTTGCTTAATTAACATTAGAAGGGCAGAAAATAAAAGAGGTAGAAACTGATATTTTTCTGGGCAGCGTAGATTACAGAACAAAGAGGAACGAAGTAAAATATTGAAGGTAAAAGTTTTTCCTTTACCGATCTATATTCTGCATAAGCATGCATTAGTGGTAAAAAAAATTGTTGGCGTGAAGAATCTGTTGATATCGTATTGTTGTTGTAACTTGTTATTAAAAGAGATATAACTTTAGTAAAATTATTAGATTGAATTGAATGGATGTTTCGTTATTAAGAATTCCTAATGATTGCCATATATAGGAATATTTTTAAAGTTGAAATTTATATACAGTCGTAGTTGCAGGATTTGAAGAAAAGAAAAAAAGAGAAAAGGGAATTGGCATATTGCAGGTGTATGTGACGTTGGGAAGAAAAAAAAAGGATTGAAAATTGGAAAAGTTGCATGGCTGCAATGTTAGGCAAAGTAGAGGGATGCCAATCAGTTGGCAATCATACTCCTATGATTGGCAGTGGCTATGATAATTTTTTTTTTAAAAAAAAAATTAATAAAAAAAAATGGACAATTTTGCAGAATGGTTTGAAGAAAAAAAGAGAAGGTCACGTGGAGCAGTGGTTCGTCTTGTTGTAAATTAGGGGGGGAGTTGATTCTTATTTTATACATATATATAATTAAGATATTAATTTGATATATTGAGATAGGTAATTAATTATTTGGTGTATATTATATAATTTAACATTGAATTCAAGGGTATTGGGAGATGTAAAGTTAAGTTCTTGGCTTGAAATTTATCAAGTATGAAAAATTTGGCATACCAATATATATCAAGATTTGGAGTTTGGTTGAAAATATGAGTGAGTCTTAGTATAATAATTTGAATGTCTACAAAAAATTGCTTACTTACGAATATTGCAAATTGGTAGATTGGGAACGTTCCGAAACCTTGCGAAAAGGAAAGGAAAAATCTTAAAAGATTCGTGGCACAAGCTCGGCATCTAAGGTATGTTAAGACTTTTTAGACTTGTTGAAGGACGTTTTCCTAATTAAAGATTAAAAATGAAAATAGACAATGGAGTAAGGGGGAAAAAGTGGTGGTCTCGTATCAATGGTGTGACGGGCATTAGCTGATATATTCTTGTGATTGTGCTTTTTTTTATTTCACCCGTATAGTTGTGATAATTGAGGTGGTTATGTATTATGTTCATATTGATTGATTGAGATGCATCATCATCCCCTCTATTGAAATAATATTGTGCACATGCATAGACATGAGACTGAGTATAAGTTGGGCACGTGGAGATCGTCCGTGCTGGGGATGAGGAGATGTTAAGATTGCAATTTGGGCACGTGGAGACCGTCCGTGCGAAAATTGTTTGATATTATGATAGTGCGTTGAGATCGTCCGCACAGACACGTGGAGATCGTCCGTGTCGGTATATGGACCTCGCGAGTCCCTCATGGGTCATGAACTCTCGATGTATTTCCGAGGAGTATTATGTATATACGGTTGAGTGAGTACTGGGTATTCTGAAACATATCATTTCATGGCATCATATTGCATTGCATTTCATCCCATCATTCATTCTTGATGACTATATGTTTCGTTTGGTGTTTGGAAAATATTAAATGTTGATTTCCTTTATTGTTGAAACTTAAATAGTAAGTGTAATATATATATATATATACTTGTACAATCTAAGAATTTATTTTCTACAGCACCAGGCAATCAAGCTTTATGGATAAAGAAAATTTTATGCGATCTTGGGTTGGAAATCAAGGAAAGCACTAACATATGTGTGGGCAACAAAACTACAACTGCTATTTCTCACAATCCAATTTTTCATTGAAAGACCATGCATTGCAATGTGACGCTATACTTTCTAAGAGAAGCTGACTGATATTTTTACAAAAACTCTTCCGGCAAGCAAATTTGAGTTCTTCGGAAAGGGACATGGAATTTGCGGCTCTTGATGCAAGGAGAAGTCTTGAAATCTACCGCTTGAGTTATTAATGGATGTTGAGTTGGCATGATGACATGGCTGATGATCTGTTTTCTATTTTCTAAGTATAAATATTTCACTTTTAGTTTTTTAGTTTTAAGTTTCCCAGTCTTTAGGCATGTTGAGTTGTTGGTAGACTTAGTGCCTAGTTTTTTTTCCAGTTACTGAATTATGTACTACAAAATGTTAGGAGTTCCTTCTATTTAAACATTTATTCTTTCAACTTAATATTATGTCTCTCTTTTCTTCTTTTATTTTATGTTTTTTCTTTAGCTGGTAACACCAACAATTTCCTTGTACAACAACACGGATTTCTTGAGGTTGATTTGTCTACTCATTTTTACAAAGTTATGAGTTGAATCCATGTGAATTATTTCTCTTCCCATATCCCGCACCCAGGGGCGGATACATGTGCAATCTAGGGGGTTCACTAGAACCCCCTACGTCAAAAAATTAAACTGTATATGTAAGTTTAATTTATGGTTTTATGAGTATATTAATTAAAATGAACCCCTAAATATTAAAGAGAAGGATCGCGTAACGAATAAGGGGTTCATGTTCCACCAGGAATGGCCGAGTTTGATTCTCACTCTGTGCATATTTTTTTCACCTTTTTTTTACATTAAAAAGGGTTAGAAGTTTTGGGCCGAGATTCCAAAACAAATGAAAAGGCTTCATTGGTACAATGTGAAGCTTTATCCTTTTTATTTTTTACTATTCTCTTTTCTCAATTTGTCTTTGTTTAAATTTATTAGTCACATTCTTTGTAATTTTTTCCTTTATTCTTCAACTAGGTAGTCTACCTGCGGACATAAGAAATCTTTCTTAGCTTGTGAACAACTTTACCAATGATCGACTATTATAAGAAAAAAGAGTAATTTTTTGTAGGTTTTTAGAAAATTTATAGACAAATTACATGATTTGACGTTATCTCATGTCTTAAAAATTATTAATATACAATTAATGATTAAAAATATCTTGATATTTAATTATTTTTATCTTTTAGATGATTTATCATATTATATGTTTGATGATATAATTTTCTTGTTAAAATTGAGTCATGTTTTTATGTAGCCATTAATTTTATTTTATACATGAAATATAGAATCTAATAGTTTTATGGTTATCATAAATCCTTGTGTAAAAAAACTTTTGTGAAAGTTTTTGATAAACAATATAGTTATAAATAAGTTATGTCCTTTAAAAAGTATACACGCAACAACAGAAAAAAATATTTTTAGAGACAATCCACTTGTTTGAGGTCGAATGTTTCTCACTTTTCGTTATTATTACTTTGTTATTCTAAACAAAATTATATAAGGAGAAAAATATATTTGAAACAACAACAAAATAATATGGTTAACCCTTGTAGAAATTCATTCTTCATTAAACTGCAGAAGACCATTCTGAATTCTTCATCAATGTAACTTTATGACTTTTTAGGAATATTTATGTATGATTGTTTCATTATGAAAGTATACAGAGATTAAAATGTTTTATTCTGTACTCATGTTAAATAAACATTCTCAAACATTAAAAATTAAAAATGAGTCTATCTTAGATAATTTGAACGCTCAACAAGGACTTGAGGAATGAAGGACAACGAATCTATGTTAATACACTTATCTTCTTTAGCTTAAAATATTACTTTTATTTGTAGGTTTTGTTTCATATTTTTCAAATTAAGATTGACTAAAATAGTCACATCTTACGTCAAAAATATTTAGAAGATTGAATGAGAAATGAATATAAACATTAAAAGGACGGAGATCTTTGTCATAGTGGCATTATATACATGTCAAACAAAAAATAATCAATTCAATTGTAAGGATACAACAAAAGAGCGAGAAAAAACATACAATAAATGGAGTAAACTATGATATATCCAATGATGATAACAAATCATTCTAACCCAAAAAATTCCTACATTTTGAAATAAGATACCTCCACACATTAACTAACGCTTCAATAAACTTTTAATCATTAAAGTACTCATAATATCCACATAAAAACAAAAAAATATGCACATGCATAGTTATTAACTCTCAGATGATTTTTGTGAATAACACAAAATCACATCCTTGTTTGTGAAGGAATAACGTTGTTGATGAAAAATTTTGAGAATTGTAAGGGCTTTTTTAAGGTACCTTCAATAATTTCAGACGCGAAAACTTTCTTGAATATTCTATTAACATTTGTTATTTAATTTGACTAACAAATACTTGTAACAATAACTTTACATAAATATAAACACCAAAGTTTAAAGCATATATTCAAAAAACAACAACTAATAATATAAGCATAAACTAATGATTGTAAAAAATATACTAGCATATGTAACAATAGAATGAAACAGAATGAAAAAAGTCGAGCTCACGGAATGCAAAGTATAGTCCTCTATTTGTAGACAACAAAGAGTAGTGTAAAAGTGTGGTTATTGTTTCTATCGGAAAAGTCACAACCTTTTTGAAAAGTTACAAGCCTCCAGAAAGGTCACAACATTTCATAAAAGTTGCAACTCTTCATATAGTCACAACTTTTCATGGAAAAAATTTATAAATTTTCATAAAAGTCATAACTTTCATGAAAAAGGAAGGCTAGTATTGAAAATAAAATAAATTTAAAGAGAATGTTGGTTTGTAGTGACACCACGTAGGCGACATAGGGTTCTCTTAAATATATATAGTAGGTAAATTGCCCGCACTTCGTGTGGTGGTTAACTACATCAATAATATACCTTTGAACATGTAATAATATAAATGTTTTCGAGAAGGTACAACCTACGATAATTTTTAAGAATATTTTATCATAAAAATACTGAATTGTTTTTTGTAATCTTAAAACGAAAAATATTTGATTCTAAGTTTTTATGAATTTTGTTATTAATTCTACATTTTAAATGCAGTTGTTCATCACCAAAGTCTTTAAAGAAGATATGTAATTGCTTCATTGTCTATATATTTATATTTTAAAAAATTTGTAAAAAAATTTATTCATAAATTGTGAGAATTTTTCTCCTATTCAATGCCTCTACATGTAGAATTTAAATATTATGCATCTTATATAATTAGTTGTGTACTTGATAAAATAATTAAAATAGAAAAATGCATCCCTCGAAGTTCAATTAAATAACGTTTGTCGCTCAAGTAATTTATATTAAATGATGTCTTTTCATGCCCCTTATTCAAAATCGTATGCACTCGATGACGCTACTTTGATAGCCAAAAGGAATATTTTGTTGTTTATGTTTCGATCAATATAGTTAAAACTTAATTATGTGGAGGAATTTCAATCTACAATTTATAAGAAAATAATTGTTTCTTTAACATTTGATTAATATAGATTTATTCTACTTTGAGGGGTAATTCATTGACTCCAACCCAACATTTAAACCCCAAACATTTGATTAAGGTGGAGTACAATACTTACCGTCCCACTACATTCCTTTATTTTTTGGATCTCACTGATCGGTTAAATGACTCGATAAGATAGAAAATTGAATAAATAAAACCCCAAGGTAGTGTGGAACCACCAAATCTTTTGAACACTCAAAGTCCCTTCTTATACATCCAATGGATCTTTTAGCCACTAAAACTCTATAAAAATCAAACTCATTTATTTTTGAACTTTAAGAATTTTGATATAAATGACACGAATAGTCTAATAATTACATCAAACTCTTGATTAAAATATTTTTACTTCAAAACAATGATCAAAAGAATAAACATAAGCAAAAATATTTAAAACATGTACTCAAAAACAAGAAGTAATAATTCAAGCATAAATTTATTATTGTAAAAAGCATAACAGGATCTGTAATAATAAATGAAACATAAAGGAAAAAATCGAGCCCACTTATTGGACATTGTCCCCTTAAGGAAATTTTTTCATTCTAGTTCCCGATGTTTAAAGGAATATATCTTCTCAGGACAGGACAATACTATTCACCAGTGTGTTGATAGAAAAACAATGGTGTCAGTGAGCCACTCAACAAGAGAAAAGGACATGTATTTTCGTTATTATAAAATTAGAGGAAATCCCTCTATTTATAGACTACAAAGGGTAGCTTAAATGAATGTTTATTGTGTCTTATCGGAAAGGTCACAACTCTTTGGACAAGTCACAATCTTTCATAAAAGTAATAATTTTTCACTAAAGTTGCAACCCTTCATATAAGTCGCAACTCTTCATAAAATTTGCAACTCTTCATAAAAGTCACAACTCTTCATAAAATTTGCAACTCTTCCTATAAGTCAGAAATTTTCATTAAAACTCACAACTTTTCATGAAAGGAAAGACTAATTTTAAAAATAATTAAGTAAAAAGTGAATCCTGGTTTATAGTGGCGCCAAAAAGGCACACACACACACAAACATATATATATATATATATATATATATATATAATATGATTTTATAGTTTTTCACATAGTGCTCTTTCTATGTACAAAGTTGAAGAGATGATGAATTTTACTGAAACTTTAAATTTAGTTTAATAACTATTTATATAAAATAAATTAAATTAAATTTAACCGAACAAAGAAATATGAAATTTTTGTTATTTTTTTAACAAAATCTATTTAATTAAAATACTCTTTTGATTCCTTTTCCCAAGAGGTCCATTCTAAGATAAGTTTTCAAGAAGTTCAAATACTAGGTTTTTACTCTACAAAACAGATTTTCTTCCTTACCCTAGATTTATGAATTTCAATTAAAAGTAAGTGTTTTCTATTTTCTATTCCACACGATGATGAGTATGTTGTTGTTTATGTTTGAATTTCGTGTGAAGCACGTTCTTATCTACATGATGGTTTCGTATTATTGTTTCTACTATTTGACAATATGAAAACATAGGGATTGGAACTAAGACTAGAAGGAACTCTTAAATGACCCTTATCCTTTACCCTACATTATGCATGGATATTTTACATGATTTGAAGAGTTGTTATTGATTATGATATTGAGTATTTTACTATGTAATGGTTATGAATGTTGTAAGTTGAACGAAAGTTCTTGAATAAGGTTCTCGGAAGCAAGCGGTAAGTCTTCTAAAGTTGTAATTACTCCACCACGTTTATGTTAGCCTATAAATCATGATGATATATTGTGAAAGTATGTATGATGGTTCTATGTGGATATGCTAGAATATGAATATGTTATTTGTGAGATCATGAAAATCACACAATAATGCAAATTATGATATTCTTTTATACGCTTTACACAAGATGACTATGCTATGTTAATCTCACATACGAAGGGTTGCGATGAAAGGAAATTCTCATATAATCCTAAACATAGACATATTATAACATGTTTGTATTGAGGTTATAAGTTTTGAAAATTAATAATAATATGCTTAGGGGCAGTGTGTAAAGTTTGAGGTGATTTGGAAGTCGAACGTCAAGGAACGACCAAAACGATCGACGACTAGTCACCTATGTGCATCATGTGTCTATACGTGCTTATATATTGTATTTAATGAGATTAAGAAGTATGAAATGATTTATAATGATTTTTAATAGTAGTATATGGATTTTTGAGAAGTTTGGAGGTCAAACGACCAAGAACGTCCAAGCCGTTTGAAAAATATCCCTTAAGACGCTAAATGTGTGTCTTGATGAGGTCTAGCCTGTTTGGACGAGTTGCAGGTGCTTTTTTTGGGTGAAAATTATGTGTAAGGTCTACAACTTTTTGAGTTTCGTATTTATGCTTGAAACTACGACTTCTAAAGGGCCACGCAAAAGTCCCAAAAAGAAGGACCCAAGGCTGGTGGAGACACTGCCTTGAAAGTGTCAATCGATGGAGCAAACGATGGCCTGTTGGTTAGCCAACGGCCTTTTGGTGGGGTATCATCGATGGAAACTTAGCCTGGGAAAATTTCAACCAAAGATCAGGCCAAGGACCAATCGACGGAAGCCATAGACGGCCCGTTGATTGATCTACCATCCATCGATGGTGCCGTCGATGGTTGCCTGCAAATGGTGCCTTGTGCACTATTTTATTTAGGGGGGTGAATGGGAAATTCACCACACGTCCTAACCTTATTTTAATAGGTTTATTTAGCTACTTTTGGGTGTACATAAGGAATCAAAAACGTGAAGAACCCATTACAAATCCTATCTCATGAAATTGAACCTTTTCCCTCAAAAATATTCTCCCTAGAAACCACCATTGTTGGTTAAGCTCAAGAACAGCTCGAATCTTTGATTCCCATAGATGAATCATAAAGTTTTGGAGGTTTTCCAGTAGACAAAGGTATGATTATCCTTCATCTCTAAGTAACATTTCACTTGGAGAGTTAATCTCAATGTTTTCAAAAGAGTTTTCGTGATCAAAGTTCTCTTTCTTCAATCTAGCCATGGGTTCTTTCTTAAATTGATTTCAAAAGCACCATATGAATATATTGATTATTATCTAATTTTTTGGACATTATTTTTAATCCTATTACATGATGGACCCATTCTCTTTCACAAACTCAATCATAGCCAATGTATGGCTTTATGATCTTGATCTTATGCACATCGATTTGTGATTCAATTATGATAATATGATTATATCTACTGTATTGTATGTATATTTATGGTGAATAATTGATGAATTATCCATGTGAATCAATGTATAAAGAATTGAACATGACTAGCCTATGCCTCGATATGATCACTATAACATTGATCTTTAAATGTATAAAAGTGGAATTTGATTATGCTAAGATTCTTGTAGATACTGCCTTAGGTTAATACCATGGTGAATTGTGGATATAAATCTTGTATGATCAAACTAAATAAGGCTTTGTTCGAATTGATCTAGGTTCTTCTAGTCTATCAAGTAGTAACTTGTGATCTTGACGTTAAATAAGTTGTTATATGAATTGATCATGGTTAATTGTCTATAATTGCTTCGTATAGCGTAACAAGAGTATGAATTATATGTAATGGATTTAATGTAGATTAACTCATGATCATTTGAATAGGATTAACCTATGTAAACATACCTTCCATGAATTCCTGATATGAAGCATGCTTATAGTGAATTCGACCTTGTTGGCAATTGTAGTAGTGTCTCATCTAGACTATGATTTCATTAGCTAATGCCTACAATTTACTTTATTGGTAAAATATTATTGATGATTAATACTTTGGGGAAATTAATAAGATGACCTATTCTCTCTACTCTACATTGAATTGATAGTTTAATGCCTACGATAGTAGCTTGATCTTGAAGAGCTTTAAGCATGATTTTGATATGATTAAGTATATGATTAGCTACTGCCTTGGATATATATTATTTATGAAATATGATCTATAATCCATGCAAGTGAAGTTGGATGATGGTCTACGTCCTTCAACATTATAGCATGTTAATGATATGTTGTACTAGTTTGTAGTATGGCCTTTTAGTAGCTTATGCTTAACTTCATGTATGATTATGATACCTTAAGCTACTTCCCTATACTTTATTTATTGATAAAAGAGTATTAATGGTCTATGATGACCAAAGGCTAAAGGATTGGCAAGAATTCCTATACTCTTCTACTTCTTTATTTCTTTATAGTAATATTGATGAAGCGTTATATGGCATTGTGTTGTATGGTCCACTTATGGTGGTGGTGTTTACTTTATTGTAAATCTATATATGTTTTGACCATGTCGATAACGGCAAATTGATGAATATATGAACATGTGCTTATGATAATACTATATGAAGCTTATGCCTACTTTCCTATTCTAGTTGTAATTTAGGTTGTATGGCTATTGTATAATTATGTGTATATCCATGTTAGGGTAAATTATAGCTTCTTCCACTTATGAGTTAATATGGTTAATAATCCCTTACCTATGTACCCCTATGTGAATGTATGAATATCAAAAGTTAGGAGTCTTAACTGTAATATGAATTTAGCTTGTCTCCTATGCTATTGTGTGTTGTGTGGTTTATGCTTGAAATATTATTATGGTCCAAGAGGGTTGATTCCATAATGTGTTGTTGATATCCATTAGGTGATCATGTTGACAAATGTACACACACTCACTTTACAAGCATGTTACAAGTAGTATAGGTCATGGTGTCTAAATGAAAGGTAGTTCTCATATTCAGTAGTGTCTACTACTATGCATTTAAAGTATATGTATGTGAAGTATGTTATGTATTCCTTAACTAGGATGACTTTATAGGTGTACTTTCATGGGCAAGGGTATGGGACTTTGACTATGGATTGCACATGTGTGCCTTGATGGGATAGTTCCTAGGTTTGGTTTCTATGTACATGAAAATGAATGAATGGGCATGTCATGAATATATCTTCTATTATATTATGAATTATGAATGTCCATAGTGTCTTAATGTTTTAATATGAGACGATTTCTCATATGGTCACACCTATAGACTTATGTATTGATATATGAACATATATGATTTAAGGTGTTATGTGAATGTTTTGCTCACATATATGTATACACACACACATGAATGAAGATCTAGTCAATAGAGGATCCTTGAAAGGTGTGCTCAAGTGTATCCTAAGCTAGATAGTGCTAATACATATGTTATGTCTATGTGAAAGGATTTTCTCACATGATATAGGTTGATGAAAGGACTTCTCATCTATAGCCTATGAGCTAAGCATAAGGAAAGTGAATCTCCTTGGCTTCTCGATGAATAAGCTGCGAACAACTGGCACTGAGACTTTACTTTTTCAAGCTGGAAATAGGGAACTCATTTTTGGAACTGCCTTTGATCTTAGGCTCGCAGCTACTATAAAAGGGCCGTTTACATGAGCATAGGGAATCTATACTTTCTCCTCCTCCCGACATGAAGGAATGCCCGATAATCCTTCGGGGGCTAAACGAACCAGTGCCACATTCCGCTAGGATACTAGCTGGAGTTGGTCTCACCGTAGTGACGAGAGTTCCAGCTCGATGAATCAGCGAGGAACTGTCTGGAAGTGAAAGGCATCATTGGTAGGCGGCCAAGTGAACATTCCTGGGTGATTGAAGATAGGTAGGCGCAGGGACTTATTTCAATGTCAATGCTTCGGGTACTACTACGCACAACATAGCGAGAAGTCGTTCTGCTCTGTTCATCTACCCCTAACAATAACAAGCAAGCTTTATAAAGCTTTCGTCTCAATTCATATTTAGCCTAGCCGCGAGCAATCTACGTTTGTGATCTCGTATATTTCGCTTCGCAAGCAAGGCCATTTATCTTATCGTTGGATGCGCAAATCCCCTCTTCGCCCAAGGAATGCTTACCGAAGGGAAATGTTAACTACCAACTGCGGAAAACTCATAAAAATGGTGCCTATCATCAAATTCGTGCCGCATGGAGGGATTACTCTACTTCTACTCTATAAATAGAAACTCGGGTGTAGTGAGCACAGAACAGAGGAAATGCACATGGGTCTCCTTGAAGAACGGAGTCTAGGGTAAAGAAAGAAAGGTAGCAAGAATGTTGAGCCGGGTATGTAAGCCATGTATCTGGGAGGAACAACAATAAAAGAAGGGCTTTCGGTTTTTGTCTTGCAGCTATTTTCAAGCCTACATTTTATAAAGTGATGTCAATGAAGGTTTTCAATAAAGGGAACTTAGCTTATCACCAAGTGAAATTGAATATGAGTGTGTCCCTTTTCAATGTGGAAAGGTAGGTCACTATAAACCTCATGAGGTTGATAACCACAATGTCTCAATGGGCATAAATAGGGTATCCATAAGCGAATAACTACAATGCCTAATCTTGGCATAAAGAGGGTTTTCACATGTACCTCCAAATACCTTAACTATGCTTGACACATAGTATCTAGCAGTGTGATGTCACTTAGTATGCTAGCATATGTTAATGTTCTATCCTTGGCTAGGTAAGAACACCTTCCATTTGTGTAAGGCTCTACAACACCAAATTCCATGTTTAGCACCCATGGTCTTAGTGTCAGTTAAGGCTATAGTTTCCCTAAAGTAAAACGGAATATGGAAGTAAATGAATGGGATCCTAACTAGGAGGACTTAAGGGAGGTTACTTTGGATAGGTGGAAGTAATGAACCCATATAGACATTTCACAAGTAGCTCGTTAGGAAGTTCTAGGAAGGTGACCTAATACGTATGATTATGTTTATGTCCATATGCATGACTTTGTAGTATTGGTCTACTTGTTATGAAGGTGTTCATGGTTTGAATCTATGAGATGTGATCTTATCCTTATATGCACTATGTTGGTCGAAATGACTATATGATGAAGGTATTTTATTGACATGAATGAAGTTGCCTTCACTTACTTATTGATGTATGAATTGAATTCTAAGTTTTGTGGTCTCATGAAGGGTCTACTAATTATGTGTGGGGTTATGGGGCTTCACATTAGTGCTGCACTAGTAGACTAAGATTGGGGTCATGAACAAGGTCTAATAAAGATGTATATGCAACGAAGTAAATATATGTGTGACTTGATGTAGTTCACAGTAATGTTCCTTAAAAATGTAATCAATTATATATATGATCTTATGCAATTTTCGTCCTTTGAATATGTTTAAATCAAGTATATGAATGATGTAAATGTTATTGAATAATGGTTTTATGAAGATTTACTCAAAAAGGCATGAAGTATGGTTTCAAGAAAATGTCCCTTTTAAATGCAAGTTTTTGCATAATTGCCATACTTAGTGCATTCTTGAACTAATATCATTCTTCTCTACTTTTTCCACAGAGTGTAGGTTATGGATGCTTAAAGGATGTCTATGATTGAGGAGCTTCATATGTGATTCCCAAGCTTAAGGAAAGGGGTCTTTAAGTTTCAAGGATTCCCTACTCATGTCTTAATGTAAAATTTATTAAAAGTTCTATAGTTAGGTCTTATGTTTAAGGCTCGTGTCCCCAATATATTCTAAGGTTGTTGAGTCTAAGATGTCAAAGACACTTAGGGTCTAAATATGTATTATGATTTCTATTTTATATAAATACGAAGTGATGTTTCTAGCATATAATGTGCTATGAAAAGTTTTAAATTTTAGGCTAAATGTCGATTTGGTGAATGATAACTATGGGCTTGTATGAGACCTCCAAGAGGTCAAGTATGCCATGTTACTTCTAGGGGGTGCTTCCTAGTTGTGACAGCTAAGCACCAATGAACTAGATATGAGGGGTGTTCCTTCCCTAGTTGGAAGGTAGGTTCACAATGACTCTCATGAGATTGAGGATGCCATGTAATGTGGAACTATGAGTCTCTAATACATCTCCTAGTTCTTGAACTATGTTTCAACCATAGGATACTAGCTAGTGGATCAACCTACAAAACTAAGTCATGTTAAGTTCTACTTTGGCTGGTAGACCACCTTTTTTCGATATGGGGTTTTATGACACCGCATTTCATGTTTAGCTCACATGGTCTATGTCGGATAAGGCGTAGATTCTGTCATGTAATATGAAATATAAGTAAATTAACTTTGACTAGGGTGACTTGAGGAGTCTACTTAGTAGAGGGAGGGGTATGGGACTCTACCTAGATGTTGCACAAGTTGACTCTAATGGAAGTCCTAGGAGATTGTTCTTATGTAATATGATAACATGAAAGGTATATGTTTATGATACATGATGTTATACTTACATGATGTTGGTCATTATGATGAATATGTTATTGGGTTATATTGCTATATGAAGTGATAACTAATGATCTTACAAGTTATATGATGCAAAGCTTTACTTATGGTCTCCTATCTTATCTACTTGGATGTGTGGGGTTATGGGGCTTCACATGACCATTGCACTTGTAGGTTGGGGATGGGATCATTGGTAAGTGTTTTGTATGTTATTTATATGATCTATTGAATAGGAAAATTTAACATGACTACGATAATGTGTCTTTAATTATGATCATGCTTCATTTTGATCGAATCCTTAACTTGTATATGTACTATAGTATGTGCATTAAATGCGTTCACATGATTTTGCACATTTTCTAAAGATATGATAAATGATCCTTTTTCATGCATTACCTTAAGTGCTATGCGCATATATTCATACTTAGTACATGTGGTGTAACACCCCGTAGCCAAAACAGACCAAAAATTAGTTTTTCAGAAAAATCTGCAGGTGCTACCAACGATGGCATCGACGGTACATAGCCTGAACCACGGTCCGTCCTACACAACCGTCGATGGGATCAGAAACTACCAAAAACTTCAGCCTAGAAAAATTGGTTAAGTCTTGGACGACGGATGGACTTACGGTCCGTAGGTCAAACGACGGTCCGTAGTCTGTGACTATCGATCAAGACTCCCTCAACCACTCTCTGAAAAGATCTATGGATGACCAGCATGGTTTGTAGGTGGACCTACGGTACATAGGTTTGACCGTAGTTTGAAAATATGCAGCCAGTTAAGGGTAAATGCAGTTGGGTCAACATACAATGATCATAAATCCTAGCACAAAATGAATTAGGTCTCCATTATCTACACAGAGATGGATAATTGAATTATCTTTCCATATCCACCAACCTTGCGAAAATCAGACCTCTGAGTAAAAAGTTATGCCCATTTTTTTAAAGGCCTGTCGAACAGGCTCTCAAGATGGACTCAATAACGAAGCGTCTGGCACACGACGGACCACCAGTCCTGGCTGTTGTGAGGCCCGACAGTAACCTTCCCAGGGGTCTTTTTGACCTTTTCCACTCCATTTAAACCCTAAGTTACGTCATTTTGACCACAAATCATCAGATTTTAGTTAGTTTAAGCCTAGAAACATAATTAAAATATATCAAAATCAAATCATTGAATCAAAACTTAGAAAATTAGAAGCAAGAGAGGAGAAAAAAGCTCAAGAACCTTAGTTCAAGAACGCCACAAGCTCAATCAGTTCCAGCCCCAAAACATAAGTATTTTTTCGTGGATTTCATCACCAGGTATGTGGGATTTAACTAGTGGGTTCCTTTCATCCATTGGGTCCCTAGTTTTCAGTCAGGTTCTTGATTCTGTTATCATGTTTAAACCTAAGGTTTCTAGAACATTGTTATAACTTCATGAATTTAATAAATATATGTTCCAAATCATATTATAATGTTATTACTTAGATTATCGCATGAATTTCAGAACCCTAGCTTTGTATTTCTTTAGTTCTTTAATTACACATGCTTGGTCATATATTTCAGACACTTCAGATATGCATGCCTCAGTTATAATTGCATAATTACCAGATAAATTGTTGCATTCTCAGTTTTCATGTTCACTTTCGAGCTATCCAATATTTACGAAAATTAAGATATAATTAGTTAATTTACAGAATTCATTGGGAGTAGCATAATACCTAGTTGGACTAGCGTTTAGCGTACCCAATAGTCCTAGAACTACTAGCCATGTTGTTTGTAAGTCCCCTCTGTGGGCAATAAATTTAGTGATCACTCGAGCATGCTTTTATACCTTTGGCAGGGTATATTGGGTACTCTGGATGAGGCGTATACATCGGAATCCACATTTAGCTCATGTGGTTTTATTATTGGTTATTAGTAGCTCCCACAGTTCAGTTAGACTCTCTGCATTGACCATTTATCAGTATATTTAGTATTTAGTTTCAGCATGTTATAATTTGGTCATTTCATCTAGTTAGCTCAGAAATAAGCAAATCACGTTCAGATTATTATACTTGTTTTTGTGCTTGTTTGGTTATGTGTTATTTCAGCTTTAGTCTATCCTACATGCTCAGTATCTTTCAAGTACTGATGCATACGTGCGCTACATCTTCTCGTGATGTAGGTTCAGGTTCTCAGCATCCAGATCACACAATGATTGATTTCCCGATCTCCATTTCAGTTGATTCAGTGGTGAGTCCTCATTCTCCGAGGACAACAGTCATGAATTTCATTTCAGTCTTTAGTCATTTAGTTTCAGATTTTGCTAGATTTAGCTGGGCTTGTCTTAGTATTTCTAGTCTAGTTTAGAGACTATTTTCAGACATAGTTAGATTCAACTTAATATTGAGTTAATATTTCTTTTATATTAAACTCATAGTTATCAAATATCTCAGTTATAGAATATGGGTATTCCCCATCTTTTTATTTTAAATATGATTTAGCTTCTGCAATAGTTTATTATCTTTAGTATGATCATTATCATGGCAGCAGGGTTAGCTTGGGATCACTTGTGGTCCTAGGTTCCTTTTCCGCATCTTGGGGCTAGCTCGGGGCGTGACAAAACTTGGTATCAGAGCACTAGGTTCAAGAGTTCTAAGATGTCTGAAAAATCCGCATTAAGTAGAGTCCTTTTAATGGGTGTGAAGTGCACCACATCTAATGAGAGGGAGGCTATGAAGTGTTTTAGGACAAAATTCACCTTCTTGTTACTCTTATCGTACGTAAGGTATGATCTAATTCCATTCTAACTCGACGTTGAGCGTTGAGGTTCATGCCTTCTTGTAGAGCTTAGGCATGGAATGCTAATGCACGTAATGCTAACACAGTTCCTCTGGTACCAGATAAGGAAGTGAAAATGCAGAATTTCAGAAAGCCAATTCAACTTTTGGTCAAGAGTATGACCAACCAGAACAATCAGTAGGTTTGAATTCCTACTAATAGAAATGATCGATTAGTGGCAGCCAGAGTTTGTAATTTTGTTAGGATGAATCTGCTTAAGTTTTCAGGGTCAAAAGTTGGTAAGGACCCATAGAAGTTCATTGACGAGGTAAAGAAAATATTTGATGTGATGTCAATAACTGTTAGTTATATGTGACATTGGCATCCTACCAATTAAAGGATGTGACTCACATATGGTTCACTCATACAACGGACATGACTTTGTGTTTTGTAACTCAGTGTAGCAGTTCGATTTAGTGTTAGTCTAGAAACTCTCTCAGATTCTTTCTCAGTCTCTACTCAGTCGGTGACCCAATTATATCTAGACAGGTATACAGAAATTGCCTTGTCACAGTCTCTCAGAAAGTCACCTCAGCAGATCTTATAGAGTTAGAAATGGTAGACTTCGATGTTATTCTAGGCATAGATTGGTGACACTCATGTTATTCCTCAGTCGATTGCAGAACTAGGAATGTTCGTTTTCAGTTTCCAGACGAACCAATCTTAGAAAGGAAAGGTAGTAGCTTAGCACCTATGGGTTGATTTATTTCCTACCTTAAGGCCAGAAAGATGACATCTAACGGTTATCTCTATCATCTAGTTTGGGTTAAGGTTTTCTAGCCTTGAAACCCCAACTCTTGAGTCAGTTCCAGTATTCTGTGAATTTCCAAGAGTATTTCCAAAAGATCTTCCAGGGTTCCTCCCGAAAGAGAAATCGACTTTGGAATTGATCTCCTTCAAGATACCCAACCTATTTCTATTCCTCCTTACAGAATGGCTCCAGCAGAGCTTAAGGAATTGAAAGAGCAGTTGAAAGACATTCTAGATAAGGGTTTCATCAGACCTAGTATTTCACCTTGGGGTGGACCAATATTGTTCATAAAGAAGAAAGATGGTTCTCTCAGAATGTGAATTGACTATAGACAGTTGAACAAGGTCACAATCAAGAATAAGTATCCCATCCCTAGGATGGATGACTTGTTTGACCAACTTTAGGGTGCTAGTCATTTCTAAAAGATAGACCTCAGATCAGGTTATCATCTGCTCAGAGTCAGAGATAGTGACATTTCAAAAACAGCTTTTAGAACTCGGTATGGTCATTATGAATTTGTAGTTATGTCGTTTGGACTAACCAATGCTCCTGCAACTTTCATGGATTTGATGAACAAAGTGTTCAAACAGTACTTAGACTCGTTCGTTATCTTCTTCATTGATGATATCCTCATTTACTCTAGGAGTGAGGAATAACATTCAAGTCATTTGAGAGTTGTTCTGCACACTCTCAAAGATCGCTAGTTATTCTCTAAGTTTAGTAAATATGAGTTTTGGTTGCAATCCGTTGCTTTCCTTGGTCACATTGTATCTAGCGAAGGGATCCGCATAGATTCATAAAAGATAGAAGCAGTGAAGCTATGACCCAGACCTACCTCTACTACAGATATCAGAAGTTTCTTAGGTCTAGCAGGTTATGACAGAAGGTTCGTGAAAGGATTTTCATCCATAGTCTCACCATTGACTATGTTGACTCAGAAGTTGCTCTGATTTTTTATTGTTTAATGTCATGTTGTTTGTTTTGAAGATCTTGAAACTTAGACAATTGATGGTTTCGAAAGATGATGCATTCCCTTCTTTGTGACTTGTAAAAATCTCAAGATTGTGATATATGTGTTGTTGACCATTATCCCATTAGTGGTATTATTGGTAATTAACCACTTTCCAATTAGTTGGATAATGGGTAGTTTACTACCTTTCAATTAATGGGATAATGGGTAGTTAACTACCTTCCCATTAGTGGGATAATGGGTCCATAAAGTGGGATAATGGACCCATGTAATACGGACCATATCAACATCAACAAAAATGTCAAAATTCTCCCACTTGGTCCATATATTCTAATCCCATTAATGAAATATAATACACGAATCATGGACATAATTTCTCTTGAAAAGAGTCATATCTTCCATGTATCACAATGCACTATATCTCTAAAATTTAACCCATTAAATTAATGAATAAACTCAATATTTATTCGAGGTCCATACTTTAGTGAAATTTCTGAAGATAAAAACTGAATGTGCACACAGTTAACGAGAAATATCATATAAATAGAGTTTCATAAACATTCATTGTTTCAACGAAATCTTACATAGTGGGACTAAGTCCCATTGTGACTACATGATCCTTAAATGTTTGTAGGGGAATGCCTTTAGTTAAAGATCAGCTAACATTACTTCAGTGTTAACATGTTCAATGACCACTTTCTTGTTTTTAAAAAGTTCTCTTATGGCTAGATATTTGATATCGATATGCTTTCTTCGACTACCACTTTTATTATTCTTAGCCATAAAGACAACAACTAAATTTTAACAATATAACCTTAATGGCTTAGATATAAAGTTGACGATTCTAAGCCCAGAAATAAAACTCTTTAACCATACACCATGTGAGGTAGCCTCGAAACAAGAAACGAACTCATCTTTCATAGTAGAAGTAGTAACTAGAGTCTGTTTGAACTTCTCCAAGATAGAGCTCTACCGGGTAACATAAATATGTATCCTGAAGTTGATGAATCAACATAGACAACAATGTCTGAATCAGAGTAAACAATGACTTCCAAGCCATCTGATCGTTTGTACATAAGCATGTAGTCTTTTGTTCCTTGAAGATATCATAAGACTTTCTTTGCAGCGCTCCAGTGGTCAAGACCTGGATTACTCTGATATCTTCCTAACATTCCAACAACAAATGATATGTCATGTCTTGGACAAACCAGAGAATACATAAAGCTTCCAACAACAGAAGCGTAAGGAATGTCCTTCATTTTTTCCCTCTCAAGATCGTTCTTTGGGGACTGATTCAAGTTAAACTTGTCACCTCTCACGATAGGAGCTACACTTGGTGAACAATCTTTCATTCGAAACCTCTCTAAAATTTTATTGATATAGGATTATTGAGATAAACCTACGGTACATTGATGTCTATCTCGATGAATTTTCATACCAATAACATAAGATGCATCACCCATGCCTTTCATATCAAAACTTTTAGAGATAAATTGTTTCACTTAATGTATCATTCTATTATCTTTTAATGCAAGTAATATATCATCCACATATAGCACTAAGAAGCATATTTTACTCACACTAATCTTATGGTATATACATTGATCTATAATGTTCTCAACAAAGTCGAATGAAGAGTTAACATTATGAAATTTCAAATACCATTGACGGGAAGCTTGTTTTAGTCCATATATTGAGTTCTTTAACTTGCATACGAAGTGTTCACCATTACTAGAGGAGAATCCTTCAGCTTGTTTCATATAAACCTCTTCCTCTAGATCACCATTGAGAAATGCAGTTTTCACATCCATTTATTGCAATTATAAGTTTAAGTGTGCTACTAATGCCAATATTATGCACAAGGAATCCTTTTTTAGACTGAAGAGAAAATGTCTCTAAAGTGTCTCTATGTAAACAATTCATTTCTTTTGAGTGAATCCTTTATCAACTAGTCTTGCTTTATATCTTTCTATCTTGCCTGATTAGTCCTTTTTAATCTTAAAAATCCATTTACATCCAATGGGTTTAACACCACTAGGAAAATCGATAAGATCCCAGACCTTGTGAATTTACGTAGAATTCATTTTTTCTTTCATTGCATTGTACCACAATTCAGACTCTTTAGAATTCATGGCTTGTAAAGTAGAATCAGGATCATTTTCAACTCCATAGTCAGATTCTTGCAAATATGCAACAAAGTCACTAGGAATTGTTGATTTTCTTTTTCTAGTAGATCTTCTCAATGTTGCACCAACACTTTCCTGTGGATTATGTTGTTCAACTGGTTGTTCAATAATTTAAGGAATTACTTGAACAACTTGATCTATATGCATGTTTTCAACAGCTTGTGGAATCTCATTGATTGGTTTCTCAACACCAAATTGAACTTGAGGGGTATTATGTACAAAAATCAATTTTTTACTTGAAGCGGAAGGTTGATCTCTTATAGAAGTTGTATTCTAAAGTTGATCACTCACACTAATTAAGTTATTTTCATGAAATTTTGCATGTCTTGATTCCACAATCCTTATACTGCTAGATGGACAGTAGAATCTGTATCCTTTAGACCTTTTGTCATATCCAATGAAAAATCCACCAATGGTCCTAGGATCCAGCTTCTTTTCTTATGAGTTGTAAGTTCTAACTTCAGACGGCATCCCCATACAAGTAAATGTGTCAAACTAGATTTCCAACCTTTGAATAACTGAAAAGGCGTCTTTGGAACTGCCTTGGTTGGAACTCGATTTAATATATACGCTGCTGGCTTAAGAAATTCAACCCACAAGGACTTAGGTAGCTTAGATCTACATAACATACTATGAACCATGTGATAAAGTTCGATTTCTTCTTTCTGCTACACCGTTATGAACAGGAGAACCATGCATAATATATTGGGAAACTATCCCATTTTTTTGAAAAACTTCGCAAACGTACCTTGTGCTTGTCCTTTTTTTTTTTGTATATCTACCAAAATACTCACCACTTATTTTTGACATTGTTGCTCTACTCCAACCTTGAAAACATTAAAGGATGCTATTGCTTCTATTTTATTATGAAGCATGTAGTGAACATATATCGTGAGTAATAATCTATAAAAATGATAAAGTATTTTTTACCATATGTGTCCATGTCTGGACAAAATATATCTGAATGTATGATTTCTTATATGGTTGAACTCCTTTTGGCACCTTTATTTGACTTGTTGTTCTGTTTGCCTTTATGCAGTCCATACAAGTATCAAAATTAGTAGAATTTAAAGTATTAAGTACTCCATAATTACAAATCTCTTAATCTTATTGATGGAGTTATGTCCAATCTCCGATGTCATGAGATAGAGCAATCTTCATTTATAACACATATTTTAGTGCCAGTTCATATGTGCATAAAAGTTTAAGTGGAATCATTTTTAAATTAAGAGAGAAAAGACCATTATATAATGTTCCATATCCAATAAGTTTAGATTTATATAATAGTTTGGAATCACCTTCTAGAAAGAAGGAATATCCCAAAGGTACAAGTCTAGATACTGAAATTAAATTCGTAGAAAACATAGAAATACAAAAAGTCTTTTCCAACTCTAAAATAAAACCACTACTAAGAAATAAATTGCATGTCCCAATAGCTTCCACATGCGAATGCATCTTGTTTCAAGAATAGATGATTCGCTCAGCTCCTAGTGGCTTCTGCAGGTTTTCAAATCCTATAAGGAATTTGTAATATGGATTGTAGAAGCAGAATCAATCCACCACGTGTCAGGATTAACACCAATCATATTGGCTTTATAACAAATAAGACTGGTAGACGTACCTTTCTTAACAAGTCATTGTTAAAACTTGACACAATCCTGCCTTACGTGCCCCATCTTTCTACAAAAGAGACACTTGGCTTCCTTTTTTATGTTAGTTTCAAGTGGTTCCTTTCCTTTAGACCTATTTTTGGTTTGATTGGTCATCTTTCCTTGAGTAGTTATGAATGCACTTTCTCATGTTTCCATCAGCAGTCTACCTTCCTCTTGAACACACATGACCATGAGTTCATTAAGAGACCATTTATCTTTATGTCTATTATAAGAGATCATAAAGGGACCATACTGTGCAGGTAGAGTATTAAGGATACAGTGCAGAAGAAAAGTTTCAGACATTTCAACTTCAAGAATCTTTATTTGAGCTGCTCAGTCTCGCATTTTTATAATGTGCTTACGCACATTTCTCACACAAGTGAGCCTCATTGATGAGAATTTCATAATTAAGGTGTTGACAAGTGCCTTATGTGAAGTCTCAAAATTTTCATTTAATAGCCTTCAATAATGCCTTGACATTGTTATGTTGTTCGATAAAACGACGAATACCAGCAGAGATTTTGGTCTTAATGAACATAACACTCAACCGGTTAGAGCGTTCCCATTGTTCATGAATAAAAATCTCATCTTAAGTGTTGATTTCCTTAATAGGTGGCTCGTCTTTCCTGATAGCATAATCAATATCCATGCACCTTAAGTGGCGGAGGGTTCTCTCCTTTCAAATCTTATAGTTCTCACCATTTTGTTTGGGAATATCACAAATATCAAATAAAATTACATTTTGCATAACTACAACAAATATACATACATACTTCACATAAATTTGAGGCAAGTAATACAAAGTTGAATCTACTGACATAAAAATTGTCTGTGAGCTAAATTTTTGAATTGAATTAAATTCATATTTATGATAAAATTACTATTTAATAGCATGATATTCTATATTTATGACAAAACTATTAAGCTCTCATTCATAATTCATGTGGATAATTATGAAAAGTATTTAATATTTCATCTTAATTAATTATGCAACTTAATAATAAAGAAATTAAGTTATCATATTATGCATAGTTAATTACAAGTCTAATATCTAAAACCTTCTTTATGTGATCCTTAACTTTTGAAATTTTATTCAATTAAAGATGTTGTGCCTAAACTTTAACCAAATAAATTCTAGATCACTTTGACATTTATTTCGTTAAATGATCCAAAATATTATATATAATATCTTTTCATTAAGATTGTTGTGGATACATCTCAATCAATTAAAATTATATGAATCACTAAATAATAATTAAAAATCATATACAAGAATTATTGTTGAACATTATGCAACAAAACAACAATCTCTTTGCTTTTTATTATTAGAAAATGTTTTCAAAAGTTTCAAAACAAGTTCTGAATTTTAAAGAACCATTTTGAGGGATTTTTGAATTTTAAAAATTAACAAAGAATAGGAAATTCAATGGCTCGATACCAAATTTAAGATATTGTTGAACTATGATGCAGCGGAAATAAAAACTAATCGACATACCTCCATCCATTGCTAGTGATATTGTAAGAGTTTATAATTCTTATTTTCTTCAAATATCTTCTAACCACTCAAAACCACACTCTTTGATGGTATGGAGTTTTTTGAAGTAATGTGCTTAGGAACTTTTGAACCAAATAACATATTTATAACTGTAGTTTCATCAAGAACAGAGGTTATGGGAAGTTACCAACTGCTAGAGTAGTAGGATAATGGATCCATGTAGTGGGATAATGAGTAGTTAACCATTATCCCATTAGTGGATAATGAATAGTTAACTACCTTTCCATTAATGGGATAATGGTTAGTTAACTACCTTCCTATTAGTTGGATAATGGGTCCATGAAGTGGGATAATGGGCTCATGTAATACAGACCATATCATCATTAACAAAAATACTATTATTTCATACTCTTAGAAAGAGGTCGAACAACTATGACCAAGAGGGTACCTGTACCTGAAACCAACACAAGTGAATAGGTAGAGAATACCTAAGGGCGCGAGACAACTCTCTCTAAGGAACTCAACAATGTAGCCCAGTAACTTTGAAAAAAGGGGTGCTTCTTCAGAAAGGGATCTCAATGACCAGGACCGAATGACTGTTTAGGTTTATTCTATCTTATAATAAGAATTGAATTGGTTGTGCAACTTTAGCACATAATTCCTTCCAGTTACTTCTTAAGTTCAAGCAAGGAAATTGAGTTTTAAGGATCAACAGTGTCATCTGTGTAGCATATATGAGACATGTTTGGTACCTTCTTCTGTTTCTTAAAAGAGATGAAATTATGTCTTAGACGACCACTCGCACTACAACAAAAGAGGCATGTAGTGTCAATAGATTTTTCATACTTTCTTTGCTAGAACTCAAACGGTCACCTCTATTGATAGGTTGATTGATGGTAGGACTAGCGGAGGATATGTACTATTATACTCTAGCATGTTCCTCCAACTACTTAATTCTAGAACTATCCCTTCTAGAATGTTTCCACATTTTTTTTCTGAGGAACAATCATTCTAGATATATCATTTCATTTCTTTACATTTTTTTTCAAACTCTGCCTGCACTAGCTTCATTTAGCGATATTGCTACTACTACATTGAACTGAAATAGAGAAACCATGGTTAAATCAACTTGCCTTGTTCCACCAAAATTATTTCCATCTCTTATAGATCTAAACCTTTCTACTATATATGCTCATTTTTTGATGGGCAAGACTGATTGGACTATTCTAACTCATTTTGATCAATATACTTCAGCCCATCTAAAAGCTTGGGTTCAGAAACATGAGTAAGTGTTGAGCGGGTTGGACTATGATACACTGTGGTTTCACGGTATTTTTAATTCTTTTTCCTTAAGTTTAATGTATGTCTAAAAACCTTTTTGTATTGACTTTTATGTATGTTTCTCTTAATTTGCAAGAAATCTGTCTAAAGATGAATGCGGAAATTTTTGAGTAAGAAATGCAGAAAAGTTACCACCTACGGATCTTATGATGGTCCATCGTGACCACAAAGGCCCGTCACGAGGTCCGTCGACTCGGACGCGTTTTGACAGATTTTCAGCAATTAGAGTACTTCTTTTATTAGTTTTTTGTTTTTTATAAATAGTTGGAAAAACCTCGTTTTTGAGGTTAGACTCTTTGTTAGTAGACTCTTTCTTATTAGACTTTTTGATTGTTAAACTTTTGGAGAATCTTTAGTTATCGAATAATTTCACTATTTGAGAGACTTTTTCTGGAATTGATTGTTGGTGCGTTTGTTGATTAATCAAGTGAAATTCTGGATTTTATTCTTTCTCATTGTAGTAAGTGCATGAATTCTTATATTACATATATGAATATTGTGATTATGACTATGGATAACTAAACTCCATAACTAGGGTTGTGGGAACCATGGGCGAATAATGAGGTAAAATCTAACGAAAATAACAATTCTAGAATAGTGTCTTGCATGTATTGATAATTCTTTCGCTTAGACGTCTTTTTAACGGATGGCCAATGTTAGAACTCGCCTTAATGATACTTGTCGGACCAAGGAGGTAGATAATAGGAAAAGAATTATCAACATAGATTTAGTGTATACTATCTAATAGGCTAGTGTTGATTGGTATGAGGTAATAACTTAGTCAAATATCGAATACAATGCTTAATATGAGGTAAAGGTAAGGGTTATTAAAGCAACACACATAGCCGGATAAAGGTGCGGAGTGAAATTTTCTAGATGCCGGACCAAGGATTTAGAAATACATAATTTATCACTTTGCATGCAAGATACTAGGAAAGAATTGTTATAGTTAGAATTATCAAGTTAGGAACCTGTGGGGAACACTTAAACCCTACTTACTTTTATTAATTGATTAAACTCCAAGATTTGAATCTTTTAGTTGTTTACTTAATTTAGGTAGTTATTTTTATTAATTTAGAAATAAAAACTCCCCTTTTATTGTCTTTTGTTTTCAAGGAAATAATTGACTAAATAATAGTAATAATAGATTAAAGTTAAGTCAGAACTATTTTCCTCGTGGGAACGATCCCAACCTCATTAGTTGGGTTCTTTACTTGATATGATCGCTTTACTTCTTATTTGAGAAGTAAGTTTGAGCATATCAGACTACCTATTGACAATTGTTTAGCCCATTTTGGCTCAATTCGTTTCAGCCCAATTAGTAACATTTGAGTGGATTAATAATCAACTACTTTTTTAATTCAACACGTTTTATTTCCCCCCCCCCCCACCAAATTCGATTCTATACACTCATTTGACACCCATGCCCTATTTATCATAGATGAAATTTAATCCATCTTAATTTAAGGAGAAAAAAGTCGTTGGATATTTATATGTAACTTGAAAGCTGTTATGAGGTTATCTATTCCTAACAATAGTGCTATTTCTCTATTACAGATCAGGCCAATCAAGTAGTGGATGTGCTTCAAAGAAGGAAACAAAATTAACATACCCTGGATTTATCTCCATTAATCAGAATCTCCAGCAACTATAATTTGGATAAGTGGAAGCTTCCAAATCGAAGGATCAAATACGATAAGACTTGTATACAAGCTACAGAGTATTTGATGGTAACTCTATTTTTTCTACATGTTATCAATTTTTGAAAAAATTTTCTTTTAAACATCCAAAGCATGTTATTATGAAAGTTATTCATGAAAGTATGAAAGTTGGATTCATACTTTTGAAGTACAGAAAACTAATTCTTTTAATCCACCTCCATGGTGTGTGCGTGTGTGCGCGCGGGTGGACTTTAGCGTTACTACTGAAGTTGTTTCCATTTGGTAAGGAGGTCATGCGTTCATGTCGTGGAAACAACCTCTTGCACAAATACAAGGTAAGGCTAGGAACAATCTTGAAGAGATTCATCTGTCCCTGGTATTTCTCAAAAATCTCTGTGAAATAATATTAACTAATTGTAAAATGCTAAACAGGTTTCAATCTCTGTGCATCAGTTCCCTTAAATATGTTACTCTACATGTGTACGCTAGTTTAGAACTTTTTCCTGAAATACTCGGAAGCATGGAACTGCAGACAAAGATTCACAGGAGATTCACATGTTAGTGTGATGATGAGGGATCTAAATTCAATGCATTTTTCATTTCCATGTTTGTTGTGTCAGAATGTCTTGTCAATGTAGCATGACATCTCTGGTTTAGGTTCCATGTCACTACGAGCGCTTACCATTAACCATGGTGGGAATGGATTAAAGTGTATCACTGAATTTGCGTTGAAATTGGTATATACCTGATAGCTTCTTAGGATTCGTTGTATGTTGTAGTGGCAGGTTAATCTGACATATGATAAATTTTGTAAAACAGTTTGTTAGTGAAATGTAATGATCAAGCTCTTTAAATTTAGCGATACAATTGCAAGGGGTCATTTTCATATTTTTACCTGGTTAAACGTGGAGGTTTACTTTAGGATAGCAGAATAGATCTTCCAGTAAAACAACCCTTTCGAATTTTCCTACCTTATAAATATCATGTTCAAGGTGGTTATGATGGATTGAGAAAGACTAATACAGCTAGAACTTAGTGCCAGAAGCATTAAGTGGTGTAGTTTAATTATGTCTTACAGTAGTTACCAAATTTGTTTTTCCTTCATGAGGTAAAATTTTTGTTTGTTTTCAAGCCTGTGCATATGGTGAGGAATTATGCGGCAGTTGCTAACGAAACTATAATATCAAAGAACTTACTATACCAATATCCATCTTATCTAGAAGAATCTAATCTCGTATACTATGAACCAAAATTAGCAAGGCAGTCAGTTGTACAATTAGTTTCTCTATAACAATGCTTGATTTGGAAACACTGACCTTAGCATTTTCAGTTATAACGTTAATGATAATCAAGAGGTTTATTTCTACAATATTGTTGATGCGAAAATAAGAGAGGAAGATCACATTCATATTACCATCATGGTATGTTAAAATTCCACCAAAAGCTACTATATCAGGCATAGAGGCGCCGAAATAACCCATACCATATTCTCAAAAAAATCTCGAACGACTTTGAGCAAGTGGGTACCTGTACCACTGACATAGGTGAGCAGGTATATAATACCTAGGGGCACGAGACAATTCTCTCTAAGGAACTCAGCAATATAGCCGGGTAACTTTGAGAGAAGGGGTGGTTCCTCACAAAGGGGGTTACAGTGAATTGAATTGGATCTGCAACTTTAGCACTTGACACCTTCCAATTGTTAGACAATTGACCTTTTTTCATGTTTACTATTTTTATTGTTTTAACTTATTTCAATTTAATGCTTCCTATTTTCTAGCTAGACTTAGTCAACTTTTGTTGCTCAACTTTCTAAAGTTAGTGTCCCCTTTAATTGTTGTTAGTGGCCCCTTTTATGGTTGTTAGTAGTACATATTCTTATTTATTTTTAGCATTCACTTTCTATGTGGCTACTAGATAGTTAATGCTTATGGTTTTCCTTGTATAAAAAAGTTTCAGATCTTCTGCAAATTAATATGTAGCTGGAATTTCTTAAGTTCACTCTATTTTTATTCGTCAAATCAATTTCTTGAGTATTTTTGTTCTAATAGTGGTATCAGAACTTCTAGTTGATCTTACAGGATGAAAAAGTTCTAACCTACAATACAAATCTCACGAAGAACCAAACTTTAAATCCACCATTCACTTTCACCGGTGAAATTATCAAATCTAGTTTGTGAAGTTGCAAGCTTTTCTGTAAGCCTATGAACTTTGAAAAACTGTGATGGAAGATAAACTACTTGCTATTTTACCAGCAAATCCTACCTTGGTTCAAATCAAATCCAACAACGAAGAGAATACAAAGAAATCTAAAGCCAAGTCTCTTATGCATAATGTTGTGGCAGATTTTGTGTTATAATGAATTATGCCTTGCAAAACAATAAAAAAGGCATGGATAGGTTGAAATCAAGGAAGAATATCAAGTCAGCAATAGAACAAGTCAAATGCAAGTGTTGAACCTGAAAAGAGAATTCGAGTGCTTGAATATGCAGGAGGAGGAAACAATTAGTAAATTGAATCTCCTCAATTGTTAACAAATTAGACTTCTCCGTAAAGAATTTATAGACAAATTAATTGTGGATAAAGTTCTTGTGATACTTCCTGAGAGCTTTGGATCTATTATTTCCTCTCTTGAAGAATCCAAATACCTGGGAAAACTTTCATTAGGTGAACTAATGGGTTCTCTTCAAGCACAAGATTAAAGGATGACAGAGATCGGACAAGTTCACTGAAGGAGTTTTCTCTTTGCAAAAATAAATAATTGGTAAAGGAAAGCAACAGGTCAACCAAAATAATAAGGACAAGTATGATAGAGGAAACAATAGTGGAGATGTGAAGCAGAAGTTTCCTCCGTGCAAACATTGTTAAGGAACTACACATATCGAGATGTATTTATGGTGGAGAGTCGATGCTATATGCGAAAATTGTAAACAAATGCGGCACATATCAAAGGTCTGCAAATCAAGAGCAAAGACCTCTTGTGCAAGCACAAGTAGCAGAAGTTGTAGATGCACATGAGGTGCAACTTTTTGCAGTTTCATACTTTTCAATCAATGTATCCTCTGATTCATGGCTTCTTGATAGTGGTTGTTGTGCAATGATGCTGAAATGTTCAAATTCCTCGATCATACTTATAAATCTAAAATATCAGTGGAAACGTGAGGCATTAGAAGTCAAAGGCAGAAATACAATTTCTATCTCAACAATATCAGGTATCAAAACTATTCCGGATATTTTGTACACACATGGTATGAGTCAAAATTTGTTGAGTGATGGACAAATGCTTGAAAATAATTATTCTTTGTACTTTAAGAATCGTGAATGTGTTGTGTTTTACCCTTCTGGAGTAGAATTCTTTTATGTCAATATGAGCAACAAAATGTTTTTAGTTAATTGGAAGAAAATAAATGAGCATGCTTACACTATTAATTCACAAACATGTACAAGCCTATGACACAAAAGGTTTGGTCACTTTAATTTGAGAAGCATCATAGAGATGAAAAAGAATGAGCTAGAGGAAAATATGCCTGAATTTCGTTCTGATGCTCAAGTTCGTTAAAGTTGCCAATAGGGAAAGCAAACAAAATTGTCAATTCAAGCAAATCAAGTATGCAGAGCTAACCAGAAACTTCAGCTCATTAATGGGGATATTTGCGGCCTAATGAAAATAGATTCATTGAGTGGTACAAATACTTGTTCCTCTTTATTGATGACTACACTCAAATGTGTTTATTTTATTTCATAACATTGAAGAATGAAGCCTTTGATGTTTTTAACAATTTAAAGCTTTAGTAGAAAATCAATGTAATCTTAGTATTAAGGCCTTAAAGTCAGACAATGAAAGAGAATATACTTTTTCTTAGTTTGTGGAGTTTTGTAATAGTACAGGTATTGAACGCCAATTGAGATTACCATACTCTACAAAACAAAATGGCATGTCTGAAACGAAGAACAAGACAATAATGGAGGTGGTCAGATGTTTTTCCTCGAAAGAAAGATCCTAAATCAATTTTGAGCAGAGGTAGTCAGTACCTCTGTATATTTGCTGAATAGATTACCTACCAAGGTCTTGCAGGACATGACTCCATATAAAGCTTGGTTGGGAATTAACCATCAGTACACCATCTCAGAATTTTTGGGTGTATTTGTTATTATCGAGTTCTAGAAATAAAGAGGAATAAGCTAGAGTAAAACTCTTATAAAAGGCATATTTATGGGCTATAGTTCATCCAAAGGTTATAGGGTTTTCTGTTTGAAATCATAAAAATAATTGTCAACCAAGAAGTGAAGTTTGATGAAGAAAATGGTTGGTATTGGAAAATCTGAGTACCTCTTATTTTGATTTATTTTGAAAGAGCAACCTCATTTTTCAGAAGATGGACTAGTGGATGATGTATTAATAAGGGAAAATTGATCCTTATAAAATGTCTATCAGCATTATAACTTGGTTACTCTGAACCAACTATCTATGCTGAAGAACAAGACTCTCATGCATGGAGGAGATCTATATAAGATGAACAAGGCATGATCGAGAAGAACGAAACCTCGCAACTTGTTGACAAACATAGAAATGGCAAGGTGATTGGTGTAAATTAGATTTCAAGACAAAACTCAATAATGATGGATCGATTTGCAATCATAAGCCAAGATTGGTGGTGAAGAGATACACAAAACAAAATGGTGTTGATTATAGGAAACATTTGCTCCAGTAGCAAGGTATGACACAATCATGCTTATTCTTGCATTTGCATCTCATAGTTCCTGGAAGATTCATTTACTTGTGCCTATAATTATATATCTTAATATTGTAGTGCTATTTCATTAATACATATTTTAAAATTTAATTGTTATCATGTAAATCCTATAATTATTTTTTGGTTGGATCTACTATTATATTTCATGAGAAATTAAATAAACCAACATAAGTAAAGCTATGCTAACTATTTTTACCAAAAAACAAATGGATTGCGATTTTAAAATTGTCATCAATTATAACATTATATTTAATGGTATAAACTTTTTTCCATTTTTGTTTCCATGTACCTTGCAAAATTAAGTAAAATATTAATTGCGCAATAGCACAAAACTCAACCTCTTTTATTTGGAGTATAGATTTGTATGTAAGAAATGACAGAAGTTTCAACAACAATTAAATTTCAACTCAGAATCTTAACAGTATGATGAATTCAATGCTAAAAATATTAAAGATTTATCAAACTTATCAAATTAAAATCATAAATCTGTCACTAATTGGTTTTCTTATTTATTTCAAACCCTCATTTTAGTGACTCAAAACCGTATGGGAGAACAATACTGACATGAACTATGACAATATTTATTAATTCTCTAAGTAGACGGGTGTTGATTTTAATTTTATTGGCATATGAATAATTTGAAAAAAAATAAAAAAAGTCGCATAAACTATTATTTTGATGATTAAATTTTTTTTTGAAAAACACAATTGTAAGTTAACATTATGCTCCATAAAATAAATTTACATTTTGCTGGATAAATAATAACAATTAATTCTTTCAGATCATTTACATGAAGGTCAAATGTAAATTATTTTAAATTTTTATTCTTATGGAAAGTCAAGTTTATGTTTAATGTTGAATTAACAATTTTTCTTCTCTGATGTGTTTCCATTCAGATTTATAGTTATTCTTAATTTATAGGCTTTTAAATAATCTTCTGTATATTACAAATGTAATATTCTTTATTACGACAGAATTATATGGTGACTCATATTTTAATTTTTCTTGGGTATGTAAAGGGTGGCACTTCAACTTGTTCGATTTGATAAGAATAGACATAATAAATAATTCTAGTCCCATATGTTGCTTACTATTTTTGTAAGATAATTAATGGAAATAGAAAAAAAGGCAATTATGCTTCAAAATTTACTACTCTGCATGAAATACACAATGTTGATTGAAAGGAAGAGCATATCTACTTGCTTAACTTTGTATGAAGAAAAATTATCAAGGAGGTTGACCAACAGGTCGAAGAGGTTAGTTTTCATATCATCATATCTATTAAACTAGTTATGAAAATAAATAAATTAAAAGAGAATTCTTATTTCTGGTGGCGCCACAGAGGCGGGTCTAAGGTTCTCTTTTATCTATGTATATGATTTAACATTGTCTATAACGAATATCTTATATATGTAAATACATTTTCTTTGTCTTCTTTTTCTTTGCTGAATGAAGAGTTACTAAATGCTGTCGAGTATACAAAAATAATGATTGATGAAGAGTAAAGTGGACTTTGAAGCTTTCAAGGAGATTCCAATGTTATTACCTTAGTTTTAAATTAAAAAAATAGTTACAGTCTCTTACTCTCTTTTGACGGATTATTTTTTCGTATGAATTGCCTAAAATTATATAGCTTTATTTTCTAGTGCTATTTAATTAATACTTATTTCCAAATTTAATTGCTATCATGTTTATTCTATTTATTTAATTATTGTTCAATCTACTATAATATTTTATAATAAAATCAAATAAACCAACATATGCTAACTATTTTTACCACTAAACCAAATGGATTACGAATTAAAATTTTACCATCAACTATTACATTATATTTAATGGTATAAACTTCTTTCCATTTTTGGCTTTATGCACCTTGCGAAATAGAGTAAAACTCAACATTTTTTATTTGGAGTATAAATTTGTATGTAAGAAATGATAAAAGTTTCAAGAATAATTAAATTTTAACTCGGAATCTTAAAAGTGTGATGAGTTCATTGCTAAAAATAGTAAAGATTAATCGAACTTATCAAACTAAAATCATAAATTTGTCACTAAATGTTTTCTTTTTTATTTCAAACCCTCTTTTTAGTAACTCCAAACCATAATGACATGAGCACCGACAATATTTATTAATTCTCTTAGCACAAGGGTGTTTATTTTCATTATATCCGTATGTAAATAATTTAAAATAAAATTAAAAAAAATTCACATAAAATATTCTTTTGTTAATTAAAATTAATTTTTAAAAAAACAATTATAATTTAACATTATGCTTGATAAAGAATAATAAATTAATTCTTTCAGACCATTTACATTAAGGTCAAATTTTAAATTGTCATTCTTACGGAAAGTCTAATTTATGTTTAACGTTTAATTACCTATTTTTCTTCTCTGATGTGGTTCCATTAAGATATATAGTTATTCTTAATTTATCGTCTTTTAATAGTCCTCTCCATATTACAAATATAATATTCTTTATCCAGTGAGAGTTGTATGTTTAACTCATATTTTAATTTTTCTTGGATGTGTATAAGGTGGCACTCCAATAGTACAATTTGATAATAATAGACACAATAAATATTTCTAGTCTCATATGTTTTTTCTTTTACCTAATATCATCTATGTATGTTTAACCTACATTTTTTTGCTTACAAATATATGATTATTATTCCTCAAGCTATATCATAGAGTGCATTGTTGATACAATGAAGAATTAATTCACCCACAAAGCTTAAATATTCAATTAAAAAAATATCAAGTACACATTTTATTCAAATTACCGTGCAAAGAAGTGGTATGACTAGAATTCATTGATTGGATTTATTTAGCGATGGAGAGCTCTCTCTAAATAATAAAAATTTTAAGCTAACTTATTTAACAGTTTGTGTGTGCAAATTAATTATACTGCCTTAATTTATATGATATATTTAGTATTAAATTTATGGAATATGACAAGACTTTTCAATGTTTCAAAACCATCCTTAAAATAAGTATAATTTACATAAATATGATAGTGGTAAGAGTAAATAAATCATTTTCCTACTCTTTATAAAATTATAAAAATTCTTAAATTTATGAATTTTGGATACATAAGCAGACATCAAGATACATAAGGGAGGAATGTATCCGACATGGGATGAATACGTCAAGTGGATATGGATTTATTAGAGAGGGAATAGGACTATATATATATATATATATATATATATATATATATATATATATCAAATCTGCATCATATGTTATTACGGAAAAGGACCTAAAATACCCTCAAATTATTGAAAATGGTTCACAATTACCCTCATACACCTATTGGCTCTAAAATACATCCCTCATCCACCTGTTGGCTCACAAATACACTCCCCATCCACCTTTGGGTCCAATTTTAGTCATTTCATTAATGGAGCAACATTTAAAATAATTAAATAAATTCTTCTAATTACGTAGTGATCAACCATTGGTTGCAATTTAATTATTCAATATAATTTTAAACCCACCCATTTTAACTAAACCCGTCCGAATACTTATTAAAACCGTCCACCCCAATACAAAAAGAAGCAAATTTGTCTCAACAAGTATTTGGCGAGACTATCAAATTCCAGCTTTATGAGCACTTTTGGCTTCTCAACTCTCTCCTGGCCGCACTCGCCCACCCTACCTATCTTAGGGGCTTGAACTTTTTGGCAGAGGTAAGGATGCAATTTCTTGAGGTGATTGTACAAATTTTCTTAGAAAAAGCTAGAAATCTTCTATGCCATACCGGGTATGGCTGAAACAAGTCCTTATGACAATAGCAAGTAAGAACTGTGCACATGAAATTATTCAATTAAGTAAGCTACTATGTGCCTTACCCGATACAAAAAGAATTCAATTTTGTATTGGGACAGGAGGGTTTAATATGTATTTGGGCGGGTTTAATTAAAAATGGGTGGGTTTAAAATTATATTAAATAATTAAATTGAAACCAATGGTTGAGCACCAAGTAATTAAAAGGTTTATTTAGTTTTTTTAAATGGTGTTCCATTAATGAAGTGGCTAAAATTGGACCCAAAGGTGGATGGAGAGGGTAAATGTGATCCAATAGGTGGGTAAGGAGGGTATTTTTTGAGCCAATTGATGGATGAGGGGCAATTGTATACCATTTGAAATACTTCAAAGGTATTTTAGGCCCTTCTCCAAAGTTATTTTTATGTGTATATTATAATATAGGTTATCTTATATATGGTTAAACTATTTTTATGCCAAATTTTATTTATTTTAAATTCTTCATGAATTTTTCTTATGTTGCTTACTATTTTTTTAAAGAGTATTGAAGGAAATAGAAAATGAGGCACATATGCTTCAACATTCATTGCTCTGCAAGAAATACACATTGTTGATTGAAAGGAAGAGTATCTACTTTCTTAACTTTTGATGGACACAAGCTATCGAAGGAGGTTGGCGAACAAATTGAAGAGGTTTGTTTTCATCTCATCATATATATTAAACTTAATAATGTGTATAACATATATCTTATATAGGATACGTTTTCTTTGTCTTTTTCTTTTTGCAGAACAAAAAAAATTGTTAAATGTTATCGAATATGAAAAAATAATGATTGATGAAGATTAAACTTGACCTAGAAGCTTTTAGTGAGATTGCAATTTTATCATCTTAGTGTTAAATTAAGGGATAATGCCCAAGTCCCCCCTCAACCTATGCCCGAAATCTCAGAGACACACTTATACTATACTAAGGTCCTATTATCCCCCTGAACTTATTTTATTAATAATTTTCTACCCCTTCTCGGCCTATGTGGCACTATCTTGTGGGCGCAACGCTGGTTGACTTTTTTTTCAAGCTAGTGCCACATAGGCCGAAAAGAGGTAGAAAATTACTTATAAAATAAGTTCTGGGGGGTAATAGGACCTTAGTGTAGTATAAGTGTGTCTATGGGATTTCAAACATAGATTGAAGGGATACTTGTGTATTTTCCCTTAAATTAAAAATTAAATAGTTATAGCCTCTTACTCTCTTTTGCAGGAGCAACTTTACCTATGAATTGCCTAAAATTATCTTGATATTCTAGTGTTGTTTCAATACTTATCTTCAAATTTAATTGTTATTATGTTTGTAAAGATATTCTAACTAATTTTACCACTACATGCACCAAATGGATTGAGAACTTAACAGGTATCATCAAGTAGATCACATTTAATGGTATAAAGTTTTTTACAATTTTTGGTTCTACACACCTTGCGAAACTCAATAAAACACAAGTACTTGCGCCAAATAACAAAACTCAATATTTTTTATTTGGAGTATAATTTTTTTTATAAGAAATGGCAAAATTTTCAACAATAACAAAATTTTTATTCATAACCTTATAAATCAAATAAGTTTAGTGCTAAGAACATTAAAGATTAATCGAACTCATCAAATTAAAATCTTAAATTCATTAATCACTAGTTATACTATTGAACAACTTTAATAATTTAAGTTCGACTTAAATAAGCCCTTTTAATATACCTCACAAATTTAACAAACTATACTCTTGATCAATAAATTCTTTTTGTTAGGTTCTATTAATCTAATATCTTTAAGCAACAATTATTATTTATTACTATATGGACTGTGATACTACATAGGTAAAAACATTATGAAAGCAATCTATTTAAAGTATTTTCGTCACTGGTTATAAGAACCAGGTCATATATTAAATCACACAAACATATATATAATAGTTGTTCTATTCTTACTTCTCTCCAACTGCAATGGCCTCTTTAAAAAAGTTTAAATTTCACATTATAAAAAAAATTGGGGTGGAGGGGGAATTAGGGGGGGGGGGGTTAGTGTCACGACCCAAAACGAGTTGTGAGTGACACTCACACTTACACCCCCAGGTGAGAGAATCAGCAAATTTAACCCAACTTACAAACTACATACATAATTTGGAAGCTCAATATCTTACTAAATATCTTTTCCCAAAATCTGAAAGTCATCACAACAAGGACATGTAATCTCCCATTACTGAGTCTAAGAGTATCAAAGACACAAAAATAAATGAAATAAAGTAATTCATGTTCGAAAACTAATGACATCAGGCAATGACTGAGAGAATCCAACTCAAGCTCGAATGAATAGCTCACCCTTGAACCTGACATGACGAGACTTAATAGAGCTGAGGGCGATTAAAATTCGTCGGTACACTTGCTGCACTCCATATAAGGAAAACAAAGAAAAATACAAGTACGACTCAGTACGAGGCAACGTGTACTGAGTAAGTATCATCGGCCAACCCAAAATAGTAACTAACATACATAGAATAATAGTATAAAATCAACTATAGTACTTAACATGTGATAAGCAACAAACAACATGAACAAGTGTCAATAACAATAAAGTAAGCATGTAATAAGTCAATGATATCAAGATCACACATGAGGACTCATGCCTCCAAACCAAACCATTTTGGGAGTTGAGTTCTTTGAGATTGAGTATCTTCCATTAATTCAACATATTTTTCCTTTAATACTATCGTGTCGGAACGTGACACTCCGATCCAAGAATACCGTGTCGGAACGTGACACTCCGATCCAAGAATACCGTGTCGGAACGTGACACTCCGATCCAAAAATATCGTGTCGGAACGTGACACTCCGATGCAAGAATACCGTGTCGGAAAGTGACACTCCGATCCAAAAATATCGTGTCGGAACGTGACACTCCGATCCAAAAATATCATTAATTTATCATTTAATATCATCACATTTTCATTCGTTAATAAGATTTCATCGAGCCTTCTTTATTCAAGGCAATACTTCAAATAGAGATGGTTTAAGATTATACATTCCACGGTCTCGGGATTTCAGACCAATCACAAAACACACGACTAAGCCACACAATCACACAATCAAGTACATAGAAAATTTTAGAATATCATCCAATGCATATCAATCACTATTAAGAGTTTACTATGAAATAGCATAAACCATAACCTACCTCGACCGAAGAACAGAAGTCAAGCAAACTACTTTTCCAATGATTTTCCTCTCCTCAATGCTTCCGAACCTTTTCAATCCATCAAATATACAACATTCGTAAGTACTGACATTCAATTCTATAGTCAAGTTTCACTATGATTTCAACTAATAGGTCAAATCTTATATTTCTTAAATTAAGCCGAAAGTTAAGTCTCAATTCTTTCAAGTAACATAACTTTAATAAAATCTATATAGTATAATATACCTAATATTTAATTACGTTTCTCAATATGTCAAAACTTAAATTATAACTAGATACTAACATTATGTGCTTCATCAAGGATTTCCACTCTCTAGTAACTCTAATCCATCTATATAATATAAGGATTGTAATAACTATTCAATAGTCAATGACTATGGAATCACACTTAAATATTATAAACCAATTAGAGTCTTCCACCAATTAACACAAAAATATTGACCCTGCAAATTAGTGTTTGTGTTCACCTCTCCTCCTTAGTTAAACATTAGCACTAAATTATTTAAAACAAAAAAAAAACCGACACATGTTAGCAGCTTGTTTCAATTGTTGCTATGCCTACACTATATGTTCCCTATATAATAATAATAGTAATATATAATTTCATCCTTCCAAAATTCGAATTCTCTGATCTTTTCCACCACTAACAAAACAAAACAATCCCATATTCACTACAACTATGTGCAATCTAATTTCGCTCAATCAACATATAATTATAATAATATTAATTTCCTTATCAACACTATTCATAAAATTTGAAGAGAGACATATGTGTCCTTTACCTGCACAATCATGTCGTTTCTTTCAATTTTGCCGTCTTCTGTTATCCCATCTTCTCTCTTTTTCTTTTATTCTACGGAATATTTATTAACCTAATTGTTATATAAGACCAACTATAAAGTGGCAAAACTAACCCACTATTAATTTTATTATTATTTTCTTTAACCACCAACTAAATTATTATTAAAACTACCCCACTAATTTCATTATTATAATTAGGAATAGTCCAACTTGCTCATTCAAAATCTATCAAAAGAGCCTTGCAATAAAATCTCTAGTACTCAAAATGACTAAATGGATCGTTACATTCGATACCAATTTACCCATCGTTCGTCCTCGAACGATCACATGAATATGAGGGTTAGAAAGGGTAGTTGTAAAAAAAAAAAGTTCCTTCAAAATATTAGTACGTAAGGTCTCATATCAAAAATGTCAAACCAACCAATTGAAAATCTACACCTTCTCTCATACAATGCCTCAAATGGTCCATCCCAATACTCTAATTGCAACTCTTATTGTCTGTAAACTCAACTTACAACAAAAATATTTCCAAGTGGACTCACTGAACGATTCTCCAACTAAACCTTGATACAACCATCAAGAAAAATATTATCTAACATAACCACGATAAAATTTCGAATCGATACTAGCTACAATTAGGAATGAACCTGACTCAGCCACCACACACTCATAATGCACAAACCATCATAGATTTTATTGAGAATACATCCTTAGGAGCTTAAGCTATTACAATATAATCTTTAGTCATGAGTTATCCTCAAGAACAATCTAATGCATCCAATCCAAATATGGAAATAATTAAGTAACCCACCATCGAATATTACACCCAAGCATACAGAACATCTAACATAATTGTATCATATGCTATAACCCAAATAATATCATTAGTCAATGATTGGTTAATCATTGGGTAACATCCAAAAAGTTAGTTATATAATAAAAAGTCATACTTCTACCACCGCTGCAACCTAACATTCCATGTCTATCCTTCCATACAATATCCAACAACAATACTTCAATCATTAGCCTCAATTATGAACTAAATTTCCTTAATTTTTTTTCTTTTTACTAATCTTACAAATTTTTCAATGTCATCTAATGTCGTTCACAGTTATAACACTCACAACATGTACTTATAGTATACCGACACCTTCTAATCGCATTACAACTAAACCAATATTGAACACACAAAAAAAAATAGCAATTTGTAGAAAGAACATGAGAATAACTGTTGCTGTGCGTAGTCTACCTCCATCTCAATTCGTTTTTCCCTTTTTCAACGGTGCCTCTATCTTTAAACATTTCTTCTTTTTTTTGCTACCCAAAATCACAAATTTAGTCGCTATCAAAGTTTCACACATACTAGATTTATTGTACCCACATCCACTGAATTAATCACTATTAATACTTACAAAACATCATAACCATACCGATCCTCTACCTTACTCTCTAACCATCATTAGTATCAAAGTATTCGTATCAAGCACATGTTCAAACTATGACTTTCTCTCTTTCTATTTAAGCATTTCATGACAAATACGAGTCACAACCAAGGCTAATAGCACTAATCTCAAATTTGAAAATACATTCCCCATCGAGATAAAGATATTGAATTACAACCAATGTCGACTCTACACAATCTTTCATATACCTAGTTTCAACTACCATTCAAACCATTATATACCTCTTAGCAACACTTAAGTTATTCTTGGTCACCACAATAAGTTTATATACAAGGAGCACGTAACCTCCATTAACTATCAAATGTCTATGTAACACATCTTATGATCATATCTAACCTCTTACGCGAAAATCAATACAACCTTCAACTACAAATCAAGAATTTATATGAAGTATCTTATTCCTTCACTTTTCTTACTTTTTCTTTTTTCATGACACAAAATTCTTAATATCTCGACTCTTCAATATATCAGACTCTTGCTTTTCTTGCCCCCTTAACGATGTCATCCTTTTACCAATCTCAATCAAAACTCTGAGGGAAATACTTCCTTAAATCCTTTAGCAATCAAAAGTAATAAACTTTATGATCCAAAACATGCATTAGTTCTTTCACATGCTTGATACCGATGCAATCAATCATTTATTACCTTACAAATTCATACCTTGAAAAAAAAACATATCACCAAGAATGCAGACTTATAATGAAAAGTTTGAATTTTAAGTCCAATTGTGTAACCCAATGCCCTTATGTATCTACATTTGCTTATACTTTGAAGACTTTTATAATTACTTTATCTTAGATATCATTGATTGTCTCTCCATCAACCATACCATATGCTTCACTAAAAATCCAACCCTACTCATTTCTAAATTCAATAGTACAACAAAACTTATCATCTCACTCAAGCTGAACGTCTGTACACTCCTCTCTTAAGTTCTATTCAATAGCTTTTTCCCAAGCTGATTAACCTGTTATGCTATTACCTTAACCAAAACAAGATAGATAAAATCACGCATTTCTGAACTCAATTCTCAACCCCTTCAAAGATACATTTTTAGTTCTTACAATCAGAGAAAATATTTCTGCTCTCACTTATTTTCTTAAGGCTACACATCCAACAAGTTTTATCTTATCTTAGTTATGATTCCAGCTCCTTTAAATTCTATTCGAGCGTTGACCCAATATCTCTTAAAACTTGTCATACACCCACATTACTCACAAAATAGTAGAAAATCACAACCTTAGATACACGCAAGTCTTTATTACATACAAAATTTATTTAACCAACAAATCCTAATCATATAATTTCATCCCAATTACAATTTTTCACGATTTTTCCCCCATCATGCTTAGTTAACCCTTTTATCACCATGAAGTGGACCTTTTCCTCGATCTGACACCTTAAATTTAGGTATACCAATCAAATTCAAGGGACTAACCCAATTTATATGCACTTTCTTGCTAAATCATCAATTTACTTCACCCAAGTACACCCATTAGGACTTTCTTTCCCTATAAGTTTGTCATTTTAGTATTAATCTACCTTTTGAAGCTTAAGATAAAATCATCAGTACTCATTCAGAATCCTCAATATACATTTCACAACCTAAATGTATTAATATTGTACCAAAGATCCATCACTAAAATTTTCCTGTAAAATAATGCTCAATCTAAGTTCTTGTAGTAATAAACTAGTTGGTTTCTCAAATGTGAATTGCAACACTAAATCTTATTATCTGACCATGTCATACAACTGGTAACTCCTTTAGTAATTAGTATTCATACTTGACAATCGACGTACCTGTTTCCATATAACCCTAGTCCTATCACACCGTGAAAGTCTGTTAGATACCTCACTAGAACACATCATACCTATCCATAATATCGCACCCAAATAGCCCACATATTTCTACCCATTGAATAATTGCAAAACATTATCGAATTTGTTATCTCTCTAGATCAAACAATTTGTTTTACTTCTTAGATCAATTCAATAACAAAAATAACACACTTCCTATCTCTAACCAAGTAAGCATCGATGATTTTGTCTAATATACCCTCACTCTATGAAGTCATAGTAGTGTCTTTATTAATCGACACTCGACATGAGACTACCACCACATTTTACAATCGAGAAAATATATCTATTTCTAAGGACACATTTTTTTTTCTTTCTGTTGTTGCTATTTAAACTTCAAATACTCTAGTAGTACCCATATTTGAAATAGAGTGAAGAAGTTCAGATACCAATTTGTATTACCTAGATACCAATTGGATTCAAGTAGTAGCACGAAATAAAGATGAAATGAAGTTTCCTAAAGTTCTATAGCTTCTCGAAGAAAAGTAAAGGCGTCCCCTTACCGTTCCGCAAGACTCTACTAGACTCGCCTTTGTGTAATGAGATCAACGAACCAAACGCTCTGATACCAAGTTTGTCAAGACCCAAAACGAGTTGTGAGTGACACTCACACTTACACCCCCAGGTGAGAGAATCAGCAAATTTAACCCAACTTACAAACTACATACATAATTCGGAAGCTCAATATCTTACTAAATATCTTTTCCCAAAATCTGGAAGTCATCACAACAAGTACATCTAATCTCCCATTACTGAGTCTAAGAGTATAAAAGACACCAAAATAAATGAAATAAAGTAATTCATGTCCGAAAACTAATGACATCAGGTAATGACTGAGAGAATCCAACTCAAGTTCAAATGAATAGCTCACCCTTGAACCTGACATGACGAGACTTGATAGAGCTGAGGGCGATTCAAATTCGTCGGTATACTTGTTGCACTCCATATAAGGAAAACAAAGAAAAATACAAGTACGACTCAGTACGAGGCAACATGTACTGAGTAAGTATCATCGGCCAACCCAAAATAGTAACTAACATACATTGAATAATAGTATAAAATCAACTATAGTACTTAACATGTGATAAGCAACAAACAACATGAACAAGTGTCAATAACAATAAAGTAAGCACGTTATAAGTCAATGATATCAAGATCACACATGAGGACTCATGCCTCCAAACCAAACCATTTTGGGAGCTGAGTTCTTTGAGATTGAGTATCTTCCAATAATTCAACATATTTTTCTTTTAATACTATCGTGTCGGAACGTCACACTCCGATCCAAGCATACCATGTCAGAACGTGACACTCCGACCAAAAATATCGTGTCGGAACGTGAAACTCTGATGCAAGAATACCGTGTCGGAACGTGACACTCCGATCCAAAAATATCGTGTCGGAACGTGACACTCCGATACAAAAATATCATTAATTTATCATTTAATATCACCACATTTTCATTCGTCAATAATATTTCATCGAGCCTTCTTTATTCAAGGCAATACTTCAAATAGAGATGGTTTAAGATTATACATTCCACGGTCTTGGGATTTCAGACCAATCACAAAACAAGCGACTAAGCCACACAATCACACAATCAAGTACATAGAAAATTTCACAATATCATCCAATGCATATCACTCACTATTAAGAGTTTACTATGAAATAGCATAAACCATAACCTACCTCGACCGAAGAACAAAAGTCAAGCAAACTACTTTTCCAATGATTTTTCTCTATTCAATGCTTCCGAACCTTTTCAATCCATCAAATATACAACATTCGTAAGTACTGACATTCAATTCTATAGTCAAGTTTCACTATGATTTCAACTAATAGGTCAAATCTTATATTTATTAAATTAAGCCTAAAGTTAAGTCTCAATTCCTTCAAGTAATATAACATTAATAAAATCAATATAGTATAATATACCTAATATTTAATTACCTTTCTCAATATGTTAAAACTTAAATTATAACTAGATACTAACATTATATGCATCATCAAGGATTTCCACTCTCTAGTTACTCTAATCCATCTATATAATATAAGGATTGTAATAACTATTCAATTGTCAATGATTATGGAATCACACTTTAATATTATAAACCAATTAGAGTCTTCCACCAATTAACACAAAAATATTGACCCTGCAAATTAGTGTTTATGTTCACCTCTCCTCCTTAGTTAAACATTAGCACTAAATTATTTAAAACAAAAAAAAAAAACCCACACATGTTAGCAGCTTGTTTCAATTGTTGCTATGCCTACACTATATGTTCCCTATATAATAATAATAGTAATATTTAATCCTTCCAAAATTCCAATTCTCTGATCTTTTCCACCACTAACAAAAACAAAACAATCCCATATTTACTACAACTATGTGCAATCTAATTTCGTCCAATCAACATATAATTATAATAATATTAATTTCCTTATCAACACTATTCGTAAAATTTGAAGAGAGACATATGTGTCCTTTACCTGCACAATCATGTCGTTTCTTTCAATTTTGCCGTCTTCTGTTATCCCATCTTCTCTCTTTTTCTTTTATTCTACGGAATATTTATTAACCTAATTGCTATATAAAACCAACTATAAAGTGGCAAAACTAACCCACAATTAATTTTATTATTATTTTCTTTAACCACCAACTAAATAATTATTAAAACTACCCCACTAATTTCATAATTATAATTACGAATAGTCCAACTTGCTCATTCAAAATCTATCAAAAGAGCCTTTATGCAATAAAATCTCTAGTACTCAAAATGACTAAATGGATCGTTACAATTATATTACAGTTTTGGAAATTTAATCCTCACCAATAAGGTGGGAGTTCAGTTGGCCTACCGACTAAGCAATTAAAATTCCCCTTCTATTTCACATGAAAACTTGGTGAACTTGAATCGGCGAAATTCTAATAGATAGATAGTATGGTAGAAAAATTCATCTCACGTGAGTTTTTTTAATGACCATGACAAAAAATTATTTGTAACAGCAAAACAATTTAGTTCTTATACACTATTAAAAAAATCAGCATTTAGCAACAGACGAAATCGTTGCTAATCTATGATATTCCGTTGCTAAACATGATTAGCGACGGACTAGCACGTATTATTAACTGTTGCTATATCGCACAGTAGTAATCACTTAGTGACGAAAAATATGTTTTGTCACAAAATTAGCGATGTCTTAGAAACAAAAAAAATTTGTTGCTACTTGTTAGCGACAGACTATTCCGTTATCTTATTTCTATTGTTTGTAGCTAATTTCGTAATTCATTTAGTCATTTTTGATAAATACTTGAAAGATTTTTTTCACTTATCGGTCGCCATAATTTTTTTATGTAAAAACAACCAAATAGTCTCGATATTTGTTGCAAAAATTTTTCTTGTAAATTTGATTTATATGTAACTTAAATTAAATTGCTCTATACCCCAAAAATAATCAACATTTATAATAATATCATACATGATTCAAAATATATAGAATAACGAAATTGCATTTTTTCGATTCAAAAAATCCATAATAATATATCAATTATACTTAAAAGAACCTACATTCATAAAATATTATTACAAAAAAAAGGGATACAGTTGTCACGTGAACTAAGGACCAACATCGTCCTCATAAGTAATAGTTGAAAGAGCAACCTCGTCCTCATAAGTAGCTAAAGGAGGCACTAAGGGTGTACTAATGATGAGGCAAAAAACTTCTACCGTATTAAATTTTTGCTCCAAAATAAAAACCGTATAGTTTTCTCTTCTTTTTTCCGCTACAACTTTATAGTATGCTTCACATTAATCAATATCAATTTGAGACACTATTTTTTTCCGTGATTTTCTTCATATTTCTGTAATACGTAGAGGAAAAATGAAAGCATTGTTTCCAATCTGTGTTATAAAATCAGAAATTACTGGTTCTAATAAATCATTCAGAAACACGAAGTAACTGAGGATTTTTTATAACCAGTAAATAAGATGAACAGAAATAAAATAATTTAATCTGTAAAAACGTACCAGAATCTGGAATACTCTTATTGAAATTTTAGGAAGAAAATCAAGTCCACTGAATTCACAGTGTCCCCTTAAGGAAATTATTCCCCTCTAGTATCCGAGGTTTGATTTGGAATATAACCTCCCAGAGTAAAATGATTTTAAGCAGTAGAGTATAGATACCAAAAACTCTACTGTCAGCGAATCAATCCACAGCAGGAAAGTACACGAAGAAAAAATGTGATTTTAAGAAGAAGGAAGATCAGAAAATTCGTTAGTAATATTCTGAAGACTGAATGGTATTTATAGGCAAGAAGAATATATTCTGAAAGGTTGCAACCCTTTCAGAATTAACACGACCATTAATGAAAGATTGCAAACTTTCAAATGGTATTGACTGTTCCTGAAAGTTGCAACCTTTCAGAACAGTCATGGCGGGAAATTTTGAATATAACGGAATTTAAAACGGGTCACTCGCGCGGATCCGAGTCGGGTCGGGTTTTAACTAAAAAGTTGAAAACATTTCAACTAATTTATTGAAAATAATTTTTGGCCATTTAAAATTAATTAATAAATAATTAAAATAAATTTTGTCCAAAAAATTATCTCTCGATCGATCATTTGCCAAAGCCAAAGCCAAAGCCGAAGCCGAAGCGAGCGAGCGACGACGGCGCGAGGGGGGTCCCTCTTTCCAACCCTTTTAACAATTAATAGGAGTGTTTATTTATTTAAACTCTCCTATTTTCCTTTCCATTACCGATGAGGGACTATTGCCTTTTTCAATAAAGCATTAGAGGACTTTTCAAGTTCCCAACCTTTCAAGTTCTAAACCTTTCAAATTCCTCTCCTTCCCTCTATTTCCCATCAATTCTTGCTACATACCCAACAATTTCCCACATTGATGGGGAATAGTTATAACATAGGAATGCACCGACAATTGTGTACTTTACAAGCAAGGATTAATTGCATCTGGATAAGTAGGTTTCCTCTTGGACTTTCCGTAGTGAACATATGTCAGATATACTCGGTCAATCGGTAGATGTGATATCTTTGAACCGTCGAACTTTGGTGTATACCTAGACAACCATATGTCACACAATTAACCCTTTACTGTTTATGATTCTTACGGTTGTGTTCATTTCAGCCATGAACACCTCCTGGTTTCATGAGTGTATAGAGAATAGGCTTTTGACATAAATTCTCTTTGAAGTGGCTTCCACTTCACACTCACATAGGTGATTTCTAACCGTGTCATCTCGTAGATACACTATTTGGTCAAATCTACCAAACTTAGCAAATCATTAAAAACTTTAAGCTTTATTACCTCATTAACAAGCCTTAAAGTCTTAACCTTTTCCTGAACATTGTCTTCATCATGAGAATGGATTGAGTTATTTGACAATGTCGAACCGTTAGCCACAACTTTGTTTTTCTCCTTGAATCTAGCTCTTGGGATCTCCAGTCTGCTAGATAGAGTTACCGTCATGCTGACTTGTCCTAAGCTGTAAACCCATTCCCTTAGATGATCTTTCAACTGCCTCTCTCACTAGGCCTTTCGTTAGAGGATCTGACACATTGTCGCTTGACTTTACATAGTCAATTGTGATAATTCCACTAGAGAGCAGTTGTTTTATGGTGTTATGTCTACGTCGTATATGACGAGACTTCCCGTTGTACATAACGCTCCCTGCCCTACCTATTGCTGCTTGACTATCGCAATGTATGCAAATTGGTCCGACAGGTTTGGGCCAGAATGGAATATCCTCTAGGAAATTCCGAAGCCATTCTGCTTCTTCACCAGCCTTATCCAAAGCAATGAATTCAGATTCCATTGCGGAGCGAGCAATACATGTCTGTTTGGAAGATTTCCAAGAGACAGCTCCTCCACCAAGTATGAATACATAACCACTCGTGGATTTTACATCATTTGACCCGGTGATCCAATTTGCATCACTATATCCTTCAATCACAGCAGGATATTTATTATAATGCAAAGCATAATGTTGTGTCCATTTTAGATAACCCAACACACGTTTCATAGCCATCCAGTGAGTTTGATTCGGATTACTAGTGTACCGACTCAGTTTACTAATAGCACATGCTATATCTGGTCGTGTGCAATTCATAATATACATCAAACTTCCCAACACTCTGGCATATTCTAATTGAGAGTCACTTTGACCTTCATTATTTTTAAATGTACAACTTAAATCAATTGGAGTTTTGACTACATTGAAATTCAAGTAATTGAACTTATACAATACTTTTTCAATATAATGAGATTGAGATAATGCTAGTCCCTGGGGAGTTTTGATAATCCTGACCCCTAAGATCAAATCAGCAACTCCTAAGTCTTTCATATCGAACTTGTTGGACAACATGCGCTTAGTAGCATTTATATCATCAATTTCTTTACTCATTATTAACATGTCATCAACATACAAACAAACAATGACTTCATGATTCATAACATTTTTTATGTAAACACATTTATCACATTCGTTAATCTTGAATCCATTTGCCAACATTACTTGATCAAATTTAGCATGCCATTGTTTGGGTGCTTGCTTGAGTCCATAAAGTGACTTCACAAGTCTACACACTTTCTTTTCTTTACCAGGAACTATAAACCCTTCAGGTTGTTCCATGTAAATTTCTTCCTCTAACTCGCCATTTAAGAATGCTGTCTTTACATCCATTTAGTGGATTTTAAGATCATGCACTGCTGCAAGTGCTATTAACATCCTAATTGATGTTATCCTTGTTACTGGAGAATATGTGTCAAAGTAGTCCAGACCTTCCTTTTGTCTGTACCCTTTGACTACCAGTCTAGCCTTGTAGTTGTCAATAGTCCCATCAGGTTTCATTTTCCTTTTAAAGATCCATTTTGATCCTAAAGGTTTATTTCCTGGAGGAAGATCAGTCAATTCCCATGTGTGATTGCTTAAAATTGATTCAATCTCACTATTGACTGCTTCTTTCCAATAAGTTGACTCTGACGAAGACATAGCTGCTTTAAATGTTTGAGGCTCATTTTCAAGCAATAGTGCTACAAAATCTGGTCCGAAAGAAACAGATTTTCGTTGTCGAGTACTTCGCCTAGGTTCCTCACTAGTTAGAATATTTTCCATTGATTCTTCTCGTGGTCGTTTAGATGTTTCACTTGTTGACTCACTTTCAGTTTTATACGGATAAATGTTTTCAAAAAACACTGCATTATCTGATTCAATTATCGTATTAACATGAATCTCAGGATTATCATATTTGTGAACCAAAAATCGACAGGCTTTACTATTCACAGCATATCCAATAAAGACACAATCTATTGTTTTGGGTCCAATTTTAACCCTCTTAGGTAAAGGAACCTCTACCTTGGCTAAACACCCCCACATTTTAAAATATTTCAAGTTGGGTTTTCTTCCTTTCCACATTTCATATGGAATTGATTGTGTTTTTCGATGGGGTACTCTATTGAGTATTTTATTAGCTGTAAGAATGGCTTCCCCCCAAAGATTTCGCGGTGAACCAGAATTGATCATTAAGGCATTCATCATTTCCTTTAATGTTCTGTTCTTCCGTTCTACCAAACCATTTGACTGTGGTGTATAAGGTGCAGTAGTTTGATGAATAATACCATATTCCAAACATATCTCTGCAAAAGGAGATTCATATTCTCCACCCCTATCATTCCGAATCATTTTTATCTTTAGATTCAATTGGTTTTCCACTTCATTTTTGTATTGCTTAAATGCATCAATTGCTTCATCCTTACTATTAAGCAAGTATACATAACAAAATTGAGTGCAGTCATCAATAAAAGTTATAAAGTATTTTTTTCCACCACGAGATGGTGTTGAATTCATATCGCATATATCTGTGTGAATTAAGTCTAAAGTTTTAGAATTTCTTTCAACAGACTTGTAAGGATGTTTAACAAACTTACTTTCCACACAAATTTCACATTTCGACTTATCGCATTTAAAATCAGGCAATACTTCTAAATTAACCAATTTTCGCAAGGCATTGTAATTAACATGTCCCAAACGGGCATGCCATAAATCACTTAACTCCAATAAGTAAACAGAAGCAGAATTTTTATTGATACTGTCAATAACCATTACATTTAGTTTGAAAAGACCCTCATTGAGATAGCCCTTTCCTATGAACATTTCATTCTTACTTATTACAGCTTTATCACTAACTAGGACACACTTAAACCCGTTCTTAACGAGTAGTGCAGCAGAAACTAAATTCTTCCTAATAGTAGGGACATGCAGAATATTGTTTAAAGTCAACACTTTGTCGGATGTCATTTTTAACATTACTTTGCCAGTTCCTGCAATCCTTGTTGTTGCTGTGTTTCCCATGAATAAATCTTCATCGTACTAAGCAGGAGTGTATGTTGCAAAGGCTTCTTTTGCAGAGCAAATATGTCTAGTGGCACCTGAGTCGAGAAACCACTCCTTGGGATTTCCAACTAAGTTACACTCCGATATCATTGCACACAAGTCATCTGCATCTTCCATTTTTTCCACGATGTTTGCTTGATTTTTGCCTTTGCCTTTGTTTTTGTCCTTTCTTGTAGCATGACAATCAGAAGATCTATGACCAGCCTTGCCACAATTATAACAGTTGCCTTTGAATTTCTTCTTGGCCTGTTCTGACTTCTGCCCAATGGACTTCTATCTCTTTTTGTCTTTGGTAGGAGCTTCTTCAACAATATTAACTCCAATGATTGTTGAACTCTTACGCGACTTCTTTTTGCCATTTCTGTTATCTTCCTCAATGTTGAGCCGAATCACAAGATCTTCAAGTTTCATTTCTTTACGCTTGTGCTTTAGATAATTCTTGAAATCATTCCACGAAGGAGGCAACTTCTCGATCATTGTATCCACTTGAAAAGCTTCATTTACTACCATATCTTCAGCAATCAGATCATGGAAAATAAGTTGAAGTTCCTGCACTTGTGATCCAACAGTTTTACTATCTGTCATTTTATAGTCTAAAAATTTTGCGACCACAAACTTTTTCAAGCATACATCTTCTGTCTTATATTTCTTCTCAAGTGCATTCCACAACTCTTTTGAAGTTGTTATTGCACTATAGACATTATATAAGTCATCCTCTAAAGCACTCAAAATGTAACCTTTACATAGGAAGTCTGATTGTTTCCATCCTTCAACAATCATAAATTTTTCCTTGTCTGGCATATCATCAGCAGGAACTGGAGTATCTTCACTTGTAAATTTCTACAGACCAAGAGTGGTAAGCCAGAAAAATACTCGTTGCTGCCATCCTTTAAAATTCACACCTGTGAGTTTACCCGATTTCTCTGCTTGTGATACAAGATGTCGGGTTGGTGCAGCAACAGCCACTGTAACACCAGTGTTTTCCATTTCTGATAAACAAAATTTATACAATATAAGTAAGCAATAAAAATATAATTGCAGACTTAAAGGAGTATAAAATCACAAAGATTTTTGTCTCCACCAGAAACACAGATTTACTAATTTCCTTAAGATTGTTTCCAATCTGTGTTATAAAATCAGAAATTACTGGTTCTAATAAATCATTCAGAAACACGAAGTAACTGAGAATTTTTATAACCAGTAAATAAGATGAACAGAAATAAAATAATTTAATCTGTAAAAACGTACCAGAATCTGGAATACTCTTATTGAAATTTTAGGAAGAAAATCAAGTCCACTGAATTCACAGTGTCCCCTTAAGGAAATTATTCCCCTCTAGTATCCGAGGTTTGATTTGGAATATAACCTCCCAGGGTAAAATGATTTTAATCAGTAGAGTATAGATACCAAAAACTCTACTGTCAGCGAATCAATCAACAGCAGGAAAGTACACGAAGAAAAAATGTGATTTTAAGAAGAAGGAAGATCAGAAAATTCGTTAGTAATATTTTGAAGACTGAATGGTATTTATAGGCAAGAAGAATATATTCTGAAAGGTTGCAACCCTTTCAGAATTAACACGACCATTAATGAAAGGTTGCGAACTTTCAAATGGTATTGACTGTTCCTGAAAGTTGCAACCTTTCAGAACAGTCATGGCGGGAAATTTTGAATATAACGGAATTTAAAACGGGTCACTCACGCGGATCCGAGTCGGGTCGGGTTTTAACTAAAAAGTTGAAAACATTTCAACTAATTAATTGAAAATAATTTTTGGCCATTTAAAATTAATTAGCCGAAGCCGAAGCCGAAGAGAGCGACGACGACGACGACGGCGCGAGGGGGGTCCCTCTTTCCAACCCTTTTAACAATTAATAGGAGTGTTTATTTATTTAAACTCTCCTATTTTCCTTTCCATTACCGATGAGGGACTATTGCCTTTTTCAATAAAGCATTAGAGGACTTTTCAAGTTCCCAACCTTTCAAGTTCTAAACCTTTCAAATTCCTCTCCTTCCCTCTATTTCCCATCAATTCTTGCTACATACCCAACAAGCATTACACATTGGATACAAAATATATTTTGAACGCCAATACAAAAGATGCATAACCTTTTAAACATTGGAATTAATGTACATATTGTGCCTTCAAATTTCAAGCCTTAACAATTCATAACTACATAAGAAGTTTCTAGACTATAATAATATGTGAAGTTGATCAATAATATGTGAGGAAATATCCCCAACATAGAATATGCAGGGAAGAAAGGAAACAAAGAGAGAGTCGAAACAAACTCATCAAAACAAGGAAATGTATGTACCACCATTCAACCCGTTGCAAGTACTTGACTCTTTCAAACATAAGCTAAGTGAATAAGTGATTATGGTTAATGCTTAAAACAAAGAAAATTATTTACTCTATCACACTTATACTTAAGCTTAACTACCGAAAGGAATAAACAATTAATCAAGGCCAGTGTAAGTTTTATATCAGAAATGTAAACAAGAAAACTCCAAATCATTATACCTAATTGTTCAAGTATTCAACAAGGTCCAAAAGTAAAGTTTTATTCACAAATTGACATGGAAAAGGAACTTTCATACACATAAAATTGCGCACACTATTCATGCTTATAATAAAAAAAATTATTTTCTACTATTAATGGAGTCAAGCCTCTCAACTCTCAACCATCAAACCAACATTTAACACCCATATCTAAGTTGAACTTGTAAACCAAGTTTGAGATACACAATAAATTATAATGCCTTTGACAAATTTAAAATATACAGTAGTTACTCAAATTGAGTTATTACCAAATACATCAAAATTGACTTTAGTTTAACACACACATGTATCCAAAAGTAATGGATGATTATGTGATAGCCTTCTCAATTTTATTCACACAGAAGGTCTTTGCAGGATCATTTTAGTTTAGAAATACTCAATATACTTCTTAGCATATAATACGTCATAATCATAAAAGATTTTAAGTAACTAAGTAATGAAACATGTAAAACAAAGTGATAAACCTCATAATAACCGGAACTTAAAGTTCTTTTAAGAATTTTTTTTGCTATGTACACACTTGAAAATTATGGGAGATTATAAGCTTAGAGAAATTCTTAAATTCACATAGTATTATTAATGTGTTCTAACATTGTTCTCACTTCTTCAATAACTTCTTATCTCCATTTCGCAAAGGACTAAATTTGAATATTTTGTGCTCGTCCATAAAATATGCATCATACTTGTTGTCACTCTCACTGGAGTTCAAAATTCCAATTTTTAAACACTACAAAGACAATAAGAAGGAAATAGGAGAGTTCAAACCTGGGACTCTCATATTACAACTGTTGTTGCAGAACAAAGTTCATACCTTTGTTAGCAGCCATGGGTGAGAGAGTAAAGTTAGAAGAAGCCATGAGCAGGAAGCTATGGTTAGTCTTTGTTGGTGAGCAGACATAGATCTGAGATGTTCTTGGCGATGTTCAATCATTTCAAACTCTCATGGTGATCCAATTTCACCCTCACAAGGCCCATCACCATGAAGGAACCTACAACTACTTCCATTATTACAATAACCTATAGAAAAATAGAGACAAGGTTTACAGCCAAGTCCCACACTTGGGATATCAGCACCAAAAATATATATGATTGATAGAACATATATTAGGAAAACAATCAAAAGTATACTATAAAAAATGAATGGTAACCATAATTAAAAATAAAAGTAAATAAACTTTAACAGAAAAGTATATGAACAAGTAAGCTTTAACAAAATAACATTAAGGGATCTACCTGGCTGCTGTCGGTGCTCACTATCACTGCTCACTGCGTAGAGCTGATGCTGTTGTAATTTTACCCAGAGAGCGAGACAACTGGTGGTGCCATCTCCTTGATGTTGTTGGTGCGGAAGAAGACTGCCAAGTTGCTCGCCGACTAAAGATGCTGCCATCAATGGAGGTTCAATGGTGGTCTTCGTGTGCTTTTCGGAGCTCTCCATTGTTGTCCAATTGCTGGTTTCTTGGCTGCTGCTAGATGGAATTGTTCTCTTCTTTGTTGGAAAAAAGGACGGGGAGGAGGGAAAATGGATCTGGGCGGCGGATTTGGAGAGGAGAGGAGGCGAATGAAGGAAAAATTAGGGGTTTGGGCTCTTTTGTATAAAATAGGAAATCAAGGATCTTAAATCAGGACCATTTATCAAATTCGTATGAGCGGCTGTGATTTATTCTTGGATTTTGACGAACCATGATCGACGGATAAGATTAAATGGGAGTATTGAAATCTGAAATTGGGGTTTCTAACGGAATTAGTGACGGATACTAGAATCCGTCGCTTTCAAATAAATGTATATATAATTTAGGAAATTATATTGACGGATATTTTTATCACTAGATAATATAAATTATTATAAATATATTTAATAGTTTAGTAAACTTTTTTTTCCGTCACTAATTCCATCGCCCGATATTAATTAAATTCATGAGAACTACATTGTTATTGAATCCGTACGAAAAATTAGGTGCCAAATTTTCGCGCTAATATTTAGCGACAAATTAAATATTCCGTTCGATTGATATATTATAAATTAAAAAATCATTTCTTAATTCTGCAAAAAAAATAGTTATTCCGTCGCAAGTCTTTCGTCATATAGTGACGGAATATTGTTCATCCCTAGTATATGTCGCTAAACATTGTTTTTAGTAGTGATAATTCATATGATAACTAATTCAAGCCACTTTTGGTAATTCAAAATCATATAAAATAATTTTTGAACAGGTAATAAGCTATGATTGGAAGCCTGAATGTCACGAACCCACCAGGTCGTGCGGGCACCCACTCTAACACCTAAGTAGGAGAAATCTTATATTCGAAAGGTTTATTCATGAGGACAATTAACAGGGTATATAATGTAAGGTAAAAATCTTTATTACAACCTCTTATTCATGCACTAGTCAAAACATTTAAACTAACTTGACAACCCAAGGATCTAGTCTAACAGGTACAAGATCTACTAAGAATTACAATAACAATTTAATAAAACGACAAAGCTCCCACTATGTGAAAGAAAGAGTCGAAGTTGTTGGAAGATTTACTCATCTTCATGTAATGAAACATCATCAATCCTGTATCTAGACTATGTCAAAAAGACATTGCAAGAGTAGTACCAGTACAACCAAACGTACTGGTAGGTATCATCGGTCAACCTAAAGCCCACCTTACAACATATAAATAGAACAATAAAATACTATGTCCGGACCCCTCGCTTCCTCACCCATAGCCTTTACTTAGAGCACGTTCAAAATTACGACCTATCTCTTTTCCACGAGGTTACAACCTAATTACGCTAACCACCTTGTACACCACAAGTAACACTACCACACTTAAGATTTAAATAGATCATAGCAGAATAAACTAACCACATTGTATATTACAAGTAACACTCCCATACTTAAGGTTCCAAGTAGATCATAGCTTAAATATACTAAACACATTGTATACTACATGTAACATTACCACACTTAAGGTTCCAAATAGATCATAACTTGAATATACTAACCACAATGTATACTACAAGTAACATTACCACACTTATGGTTCCAAATAGATCATAACTTAAATAAACTAACAACATTTATAATATATATACACACCTCACGAAATTGAGCGTAACGCATTTCACCATGCACATTTTATCACAAGTAGTTGGCTCTCTCATCGGACCCAAAGTCAAACTGTTAGCATGGTGGAACGTGGCAATCTGATCCAATTTTTAAGACGGAACGTGGCAACCGATCCCAGTTAGAGTGTCGGAATGTGACAGCAGATCCTAGTTAATATGCTGGAATGTGACAATCCAATCCAAGTTAGAGTGCTGGAACGTGGCAGCTGATCCAAATCACACATCAAGATCACACATTTAAGTCATGATTTTATCATATCGACATCCACATATCTCTTTTTAACATCTAAGACCATTGTTGCAATATGCATACATATACAAGTATCACAAGAAAAGTAAGACACTTGTATATCACACCATCACAGAATCATAGACATCACCAGTCACATACTTAATTACAGATATATGGGTTCTCTCGATTTCTCTTTACTGAATTACACAAGTCATAGTGCTAATTATTCATCACATAGTTCCATTACTAGTTTTCTTAACCATAACAACAACTTTTTATCACAACTATACCATAGTCAAGAACACAAATAAGAACCTCGACCAATTACTATATCAACACAACACTAACCCCATAAGCATTGAAATTTAGTAACTTTCCACAGAATTTACTCGGTGCACGAAGGTCTAAACATACTTTATACTGTTAAATTAATATATTACATGGTAAGCATGGATTTTAACTACTCAACATAAATACCTAACCTACCTGGGCGCCAAGCAATTTGTATGGAGTTTTGATTTCGTTTCCATCTTTTCTGGATTCGCTACGGTGAATTTGGCCAAGATTTTGCGAGCTTCCGTCATCCCCATGCTTGAAAGATCCCTCTCCTTCTTTTACCAACTTTAAATAATTTTATAGGGGTTTCTACACTAATTTACGACTTATTAGGGTATTTTAGAGAGATGGAAAAATACAAATTTTATCGTAAACTCAGATTCTGCCTCGCCAATCCCGCTGCAGCAACGCCACACCAACGGCACATGTATCGCTGTAGGGGGAAAGTGACCAGCTTTTTTGCAAATTTTTTTCTTCTCGAATAACGATGGTTTGGGTCGTTACACTGAATTAGTTTTTTTTTATGGATTTTAAAAAAACTATTTTGCATTTTTTTAATTAAAATCTTTGGCCAAAATCTAACTACATCTGTTATGTTTATTTTTATGATAAAATTCTGCTCCATAAAAATAAAATAAAAATTTGTTTAATGTAATATGAAGTCTTAATTATTATTTTGGTGTGATTTTTTTCGTTAAATATTCACATAAGTATTTGTGGATCTTAAAGTTCATAAAAAAGTTTCCAATTTCATAAGAGCTTAATTACTATCCACCCACGAAAATTACACGGTCACCTCATTTTTAGAAATATTTATTTTTTCCTATTAATATGTGCACATATTGTTAAAAAAAAGTAATATATGGTAACTTGGACTCTAAATTAATTATACAATTTTGTTTAAGATTCTTACTTGGTTAACCAAAAAAAAAAGGATTCTTTCACGCTATCTTGTAATTATTTTCACACTCCTTCTCTCTCCCACCACTGAGGCCACTCGCATACACCAGAAGCAATTTGAGACAATCAATGAAAACTTATTAGAATGACTTATTTATCTTCTATTAATTCAACTAGTATATTTTCACATTTAATGATTAATGATTTTTCATATTTTTTATAAACACATTTTACAAATCATTTAACGACATACTCTATCAGTGATTCTCTTTACGCATTTTACTGTATATTTACAAGTTAGGATGTTTAGTCTTTCAAACTTACTCTACTTTCCAAATCATGAAAGTATTCGGAGGTAAGAAGTTAGAGTTTAAGTCTTCACGCCTCTTGTGGATTCGGGAATATTATAATCGATTCTAGCATCACATTAACATTTCTCCTTGAGGAAATTTACAACAAACTGGAATCGACTCCGTTGGAAACGATTAAAGGTAAAACTAATGTTTTAGAATAATTTTAAGTATACGCTTTTAGTTATCTAATTATTATATTGTATCGCGATCGGAAACAGAAAAAAAGATCCATCGAATGACTTTTCCATATGTTATGGGACTAAAAGTATTGTCAATTTTCCTAACATTGTATTTCATTTCATGGTGTTGATATCGAATTGTTATATATGAATACATTTTCAAAAGTGGATAAAGATATGACTTGTTTGACAATTGATTGGGGGAGTGGGGGTTTATATGGTATTTATAGAAACTTTGCATGGAAGAATTTCCTTATTGGAAATGATATTGTGAATCAAAAAACTTGGAACGGATGAATTTTCATATTGGATATGATATTGGGAATCAGGAACTTTGTTTCTTGCCAACTAATTGTGCCAAACACTGATTAAACTTGATAATAATTTCATATTTTCAATTAATTAAGCACACCTATTTAATGAAATTTGGATTTTCATTTTATTGTATTCGAAATAATTTATTTTTATAAAATTCACAATGTTTTAAAGTTAATTAAAATATTATTGTCACTTTTTATTATTTTTAAATAATGTGTGTGCTTTTATATATTTAGTACATTTTATGGATATTGAAAATTTTCTCCAAAAAGATTTTGTTTCCTTCATACATTTTGCTAAATTAGTATTAGTTTGTTAGTAGATTATATTTTTGAATTAATTAATTTTTTTATTTAATGTGTATAAACGAGCAAATTATTTTATTTTGTTAAGATTAAAAAGCTTATTGATTAATCTTCTTTAAATCTTAGCCAAAATTAATAAACTAATTCGATTTGGATACATTCTTTATTACAATTGGCCATAATTGAAACTCATTTGGTCATGTCATAATTTCAAATCTAAACCATTTACTGTAAATCTAACTATTTTGCTACATCGCTTGAAACTTAACCTTCAAACCAAATTTGGGCAAACCCAGCCGACCAAATTCATTTTCACCAGCCCAACGCAACCCACCAATATTTGAACGGCTAAGGCGTCTACAACATTCAAACATACCATGCGTTCAACAATGATATGATACGATACACAACGAACAACCGAAAACCAGTACCATACCTTCGTCATCTTCTTCCCAACGACCTCGATAGTACAAGCTCCAGAAGTGTTTCCTCTCCTCACCCTTATTCATTTGTAAAAACAAACTCGGTGGAGGCCAAGATCTAATGACTATATTCATTAATCCATTCCAATTTGTTGATAGTCTCGGTATATTCTTTGTCCTTCATAAATAATTCAAATTTTGACATTGGGAATTCGCCCTAGCATTTTCCGATGATTTCCCCTGGATTCGTTCTATATAAACCCCTTTTCATTCCCTTTATTGAGAAAGGTTGGAGAGACTAGTTGTATTAGAAAAAAACACAGTATTTTTTCTAGTTTTTTTAGTCATTTGTTTCCTTTGTCATATTTTCTAGTTCTCATTATCATTATTGCATATGTTTACTAGTTGCTTGCTCATTTTTACCGATGGTTTTACTCCTTCAGTTTTTCTAGCTTTCATAACTGCTTTAAAAATATAGTTGATTGTTCACTCTATGTTCTTGTTAGTATTGCCTTTTAGTTTATTATTCGATTTTTCAGTGTTCTTGATAAATTGCTAAGTCTATTTTTGTTAGAAATTTGCCTGATTTTCTTACCATAATTAATGTTTATTTTTTCTAAAAGAAAAGGCAATGTATTACCATAAATGTTTTAACTTTTCCTGAAAATAAAATATAATTTTCTTTCATATTTGATATATTATTTCTTTCGAAGAAAACTTATGAAATATATAAATTGAAGATCGTATTCTAACAGAAAAATACAATAGCGTCCACAATGTAGACATTTAAAAGTTTTGGCTATGGGGAGATTTATTGACTTAACAATTTTAGTATTTTTCTTTTGTATTAGTTTTCATATAATATAAACACAACAAACCTTTGATCTGACTTACTCACGCAGCGGAAGAGTTATACACAAGAAATAAAACTCATGTAATAACTTATAAAATAGTATCTTAACACAAAAGGCAACTCAAGTCTTAAACTTATACAACTGAAATGAATAATACTAAAGAACTATAACTATGTATCTATGAAGCCTCTAAAATAAAGAGAGGTGCCGGGACAAGACTCTCGATCATCCTAACAACTGAAATACTAGAAATCAATTAAAACGGAACCCTCTAGAAAATAAGGATGATCACCAACTGACTCCAAATTCTAAAGAGGATCAAAGAGGTGATGGATGCTGATCTTGAATACCCGTATCCGTATAATAAGACGATGTAGTCTAGCTGACATCAGTACAATAAATGTACGATGGATTTGATTGTTAAAATTGAAGACTCTTAAGTATGTGCTGGTATGGATTATAATTTTGTAACTTGAGTATAGCTAATTGCTAAATTCTGTAGAATATCAAAAAGTTGACTAGATTATAAGTAATGATACCTATCTAGCATTCAACTATTACAAATCATGGTTTTTTTTAAAATCTAACATGCAGTGCACTAAAATCAATTTAATACTTTAGCTCAACAAAATTATTTCAAGCTTGAATTGTCAATTGAATTACATCCCGCCATTATCACTAATGATATATATATATATATATATATATATATATATATATATATATATATATATATATATATATATATATATATATATTCATCTATAATTTAAGGTTGCAATCTATATATATAGTTGAACCAATTATAAATTAATCATTCGTACATTACACAACCATAATAATAGAGAGATTAGCTATTAATAACGAAGGTAAAAGAAATATAAAAAAAATATCATTCATTGTAGGTACTTGATTCGAAATTCTAATATTTCAATCCCAAAGACCTTCAATCTGAGAAGGTTCTATACAACCTTCAAGTACAAGCTTAATCCTCAATAGTCAGGATTTTTGAGAGAGTACTAGAAAATTCAGAATGAAAAAATATTGTCCTCTCACTTCAAAAAATTATTTATACGTTTAAAAATTTCACCACAATTTCTCTTTGTGTCTGTCATGACCTAGACCATCGTGAGCGACATAAACTATATCACCTCGTGAGAGTGTTATTTGCTCTATTCAAATTAGCAAACTGGAAAATACAAAAGATAAAAAAATACACAAAGGACTATCCGAGTCCACAAAACCCACTTTGTGTCCTTAAGAACTTTAATTCCCTCAAGTATCCGAGATTACAGACTTATTATTCTCAAGATAAATGGATTAACCAATAAAGAATGAATCTCACACACATACACGGTCGATCGATTTTATTTTGTACGAAATGTATGCAAAGGAAGGGAAGATTCCCATGCCGAAAACTGAGAGAAAACCTCTATTTATAGCAAACAAAGGATAAAGGTCGCAACTCTTCGGAAATAAGACAACCTTTCAGAAATGTCGCAACCCTTTGGAAAAGGCACAACCTTTCAAAAGGTAACAACCCTTTAGAAAAGACAATTTTTTTATAAAGGTCAGGGTCTTTCCGCAAAGTCACAACCCTTCACGAGAGTCGCAACCCGTCATTTCTTGTTCGCACCTTTAGTACCCAATAGGTAGAACCAATTACTAACACACAATTAAACTAATATGTAATTTCTAAGACCGAGAAATCGAATAAATATTAAGAAAATAGTTTTAAAAGCAACTAAGGATATGAATAACCTCAATCAATATTCAAAACGTTCATGCAGAACAAAGTCTTAAGAAATTTATATGGTAGTATTAAATCTCTAATATAATCAATAAGGGGGATGCAACCCTAAAAACATAGAAAACATAATCTACTAGTCCAATGTAAGAATAAACATAAATAACAGAAGAATTTGAGACAACATGAAAGAGTACTTCACCCTTGGATTTAAAGTCAAATGTCTCTTAATAAAGGTCTCATTTCAGCTAGAAGATGTCTTGCACATAACAAGAAAAGAACATGAACAATATTAGTACAAAAATCACTAGTAGGATTATATGGCCAGTCCAAGATATGAGTGCAAACAATTTACTACATTATAGTAAGACAAGTCAATACATACAACTACAATCACTTTTGAATCCCTATGGATTCCTTATTGTCTTGGCTACAAGAAACCTTTCACCAAGCGCAGGCATTTAATCCCGCTCATTATCAGATGGTACTAGACTGCACCTCGTCCTGACTCCATCCGAGTTTGACCTAGCCTAAAAGTTTTGAGTCACTATCCAAAAAGCTTTCAACCCAAATTCTTTCACCATTGACCTATTCATTATATATTGTACCCCTTTGTACAACAAAATATCCAAATATTCAGTATTGTACTTATAATACCTCTCATGTATTATCAGAACTCTTTTCAAGATAATGAATCAATATCATTTTAAACAACACGAACAATGAATGTATTTTCACTTTTATAACATCAACAATACTTTATTTTATTCTTCCTAACTCTAACATTGCATTCAATCAAATTATAATTGAGTACCACAAATAAATATATACAACATTTAAAAACTTCGACCATGTTTTTCTTTACATTCCCCTTTAGGATCATGTAGCGCAACAACAGCAACATACCCCTAAAATATTCAAATATATCATAATAGTGGAATAAGATTTTCATAAAGTTTTCACACAGATTTATAAATTAAAACACCAACAACATCATCACTTTATTTCTCAACAAACATTTTTTTATATGTAGAGAAAATATTCACAAATGATAGTTTAATGGCCTTGAAGCATTCTCAAAGCAATAAGTATAAATAAACTAGTATACCATTCCAAAGCATAAAACTGGCTAGAAAGGTAGTTCACTAACATTAATCAATGTGTCAGAAGCAAACATAAAACAAAATGCAATTATGAACAATTGTTTTTTCTTTCTTTTTACCATTTTTTACTATCAAATAGAATATAGTGACAAAATAAACATTAAAAATGGATACCATCGAATTTGACATCTTATCCAATTAAAATAAATGTTCATTCATTTTTTTCTCCCTATTCCACGTGAATCAATTTGCACTGATATAAATATAATGTACCACCTCAGATAATGCCAATAAATGTGAATTTTATGGAGAATTTTTAATTCTAAGAACTTAATTAGTTCAAGAATAATCCATATTATATATAAAATTTTCTTCTTCTCCAATTTGGTACAAATTTAATTTTTCAGGCACAAAAACACAAATTCACAGTAAGTCACATGATTCACTTGCGAAATGACCACAATAATTTCTATCATTCGCTTAATTACATATAATTTTACTTAGCGGGATAATCATTTCTCCGAATCTTTTTCTATATAGAGGGATATGATAACTTAATTTATCTCACACAATTAAAATATGAACATATAATATATCACATGTATTATTAGATTGAACTCTCCTCCGTACACATCCAAATCCAACTTGTTGCATCTCGTTTCAATTTTTATTTATATTTTATTTTCCCCAATTTAGTAGTATTTTTCGTAAAATTAAAGTATAAAATATCCTTAAGATTATTGTAAATTCATAAGAAAAATACCTTCATCACTAACACTTACCGAATTCACCAAAGCTTGTACTTCACCACGAACTCTTGTAGGAAATTCTCATAGCTTGAGACGTGTCGAAAGACACTGTCCTTAAGGATATTTCACCATTTATTGGTCCATATCCTGTGATTCAACAAGCTCTTCTAGTATAAAACTAGGAGCCAAAACTAACAAAGATTCTTTAAACAAAACCCAGCACAATAGAATATGAAAACAGAAAGGAAGAAGAAATTTCTCTTACTATAATAGGATATAAAATGATTCTTTTTGAGATATATAAAACAATAATTTCCAATACAAACCATGAGTAGGATTATACGGTTAGCCCAAGATATGAGTGTAACTAATTTACTACATTAGAGTAACACAAATCAATACATAGAACTACAATCACTTTTGAAGCCCTACGGGTTCCTTGTTGTCTTGGCTACAAGACACCTTTCACCAATCCCATGCACTTAACCCCACTCATTATCAGATGGTCCTAGAGTGCACCTAGTCCATATATTTCTTTTTTTAACATGTTAACAAATTTTTGAATTCTCTTTGGACATATATCACAATTGTATAATCTGTACAACTTAAATATTTCTTTTCATTACGAAACGCCTTTGTATGTATATTCATATTTTCTTCTTTATTTTCCTTTGAAGGTTAATTAAGGAACCAATTATTTATTACATCGTGAATAATTCATTCATTAGAGGTTCTTGACTTATGTGATAATGACAAAGAATCAAATTCATGTTGGAATATTGCTAATATTTTTTTAAGAATCAATTTTTCTATTATTTTTATGTATGGATATTAGTAAAAAATTATTTGCAAGTTCAATGCAATTATTATTTATGACCGCGCGAAGAGTCAAAAAATTACCTAGTTAAGATAGTAAGATATAAATATTCATTGAATTAAAGAACGTAAAAAAAAACTCATAGTTGAGAAAGATCAAGTGTAACTCTTAACTTTGGGAAATAACTCTTAACTTTGCGAACAAATCAAATATACCTATATAGATTCTAGTTTTCTATAATATATCAAAAAAATAAAATAAATTTATTTATTTTTTTCCAGTCCCATTAGACAAATATGATATATTTGAGCTATTTATGTAATAATAAGAGTGTATACGAGTTACTTTTGTAACAAATAATATATCAACTCTAAATTTTGAATTTGTGAGGTATATACCATGACATTTTTCCTTAATTCTTCGGGGGTCAAGTCTTGTCTATCCTCTTTTAATTGAGTTTGTTATATATTAGATTAAATATTCAAAAAATGGTTTAAAAATTTGTGATTTTACTATTAGAAAAATAATTATGTGATTTGAAGGAAAAAATTGTTCTCAAATGTCCATTTAAGGAATTAATTTGCAATTTAAATATAATATTTATAAATTACTTACCATATCTACTTATATCAAACCAAATCTTTTAAGAAAGAAAACCAAAATACATTCAAATTCCTATCTTATCTTCAATCTTCACGCTTTTGGTCTGTTTGAAAGAATTGATGTAATTATTAGGATAGTAAATATCAACATAATTATTATACAATCTTGTAATGACATTGACTTGCTTATTTGCCACAGTGGAATTAAACTATAATTACACATGTGTTGTTTGGATGTACAAATGCAACCACAAAGTTATATTAAATTTGAAAATTAAAAATTAATTATTTAAAATTTAGATTAGAAAAATAAGAAACTTAATAAATGATTTATATATATATATATATATATATATATATATATATATATATATATATATAGATATATAGAGAGAGAGAGAGAGAGAGAGAGAGAGAGTGAGAGAGAGAGAGAGATGCATGTTAGACTAAAAGATTAATATTATGTCATACAATGTGACAAAAAGATAATATATCAAAGTCTATTAAAAAAATAACTTGCAATGTGACGTTTCAAATCAATACTACTAAAACAAATGAAACTAAAAATATAACATAAGTTCTTGACTCAAAAAAATATAATATATATTTCTATGTTAAATTTCAAAATTACATTCATGCATATGATTGAAAAGAATAGGAAAACATAAGTCTACAATCTTACTCTGAATTCTAATATAATTTTTAAAATACTAGAAAAATTATGTTGATGAAATAAATAAATATGTTTAAAAAATAGAGAATACAGAATAATTGCATAGAATCACATGAATTAAAGGTTGATAATGAGAAAGGAATAAAATATAAATAATATACAATAAAAAAGAAACTTTTAGAAAATTCTAGAATAATGAACAATAGAAAAAGAATATATAATAATAGAAAATAAATTAAAATGGAAAAATAAAAATAAAAAGAAGAATTAAAAAATAATTATATTATAATAACACCATGTAATTATCAAAAATTCACATCTCCTTCCTAGGAATCAAAAAGTGAACTTACCTCCTGACCAAGTAATAGGTCAGATAATGTAATTACACCAAATTGAATTAGCATGTTGTCTTTCCAAACAAACCCTTAGTATTCTTTAGAGTCCCCCCTCCCCCCTCCTCTTTTTTTATATCAGATTCTATGTATCTTTCACATGTACAATCAACTACTATATAAATAGACCACTTATATTTGATTTTCTCTATAGCTACTCATCAATCAAAGGTATGTAAAAAAAATCTCTTTTATTTTCTTTCTTTTTGTTATATTTTAGTTGTTTATTATATAAATTAATTGTTTACATAATAAATCAAATAGATTAACACTTGGTTTTTGTGTGTCTTTTGTTATTTTGTTGTATCAAACAGAAAATTATCCAAAAATATGACAGATTCTGGGGAAGAACCGGCTGGAGAATCATCAAATTCGCAAAAAAGATCGGAAAGACATGGACAATACCACAAACATTCTATGGAACAAATTCAAAGACTTGATGCGTAAGATCAACTTTTTTTAAAAAATAATTAATTCGATCCTTCGGATATATCTGTTCAGTTTTTTTGTTTGTTCAAAGAGATGATGTTATTTTCTTAAACTGCATCAGTGGTAAAATTAAGCGGTAGAATTAAATTTCATTAGTGATAGAATATTTGATTTTCTTTTTGTATGTATTTTTTGTGCATCAATTGATATTTATTTATTTTAATTGATTTTTCTTTTGGTTTTATTCTTGTTCCCCACATGTCTACTATATTTAATAAAATATTTTTAGTTTTGATTTCACATTTCTTGTTTCTTTTGTTGAGTTGCTAAAATGGTTTTGCTATAATTTATCATGATGATTAATCTGTTATATATACATCAATATAAATGAACTTGTTTATTCTTTATGACTTTAGAATAAGAAGATGAGTTCGTTAAAGTTCAATTTCTTTCCAATTTTTGCACCAAAAACACAAACAATCTATTTCCCATTATGTTTGATACCCCTTTTGAGGTATGACTAATTTTACTTTGTGTCGAGAAATTTCAGTTTAGGGCCCAACTAATCTTACATAACATAGAAAATCTATCTTTTGGGACTGACTAATCTAGATTTGCATTGAAAAGTCACAATTTAGGATCTGCGTAGTTCAAATTTGCATCACAAAGTCTCACTTTGGGGGGGGGGGGGGGAGGGGCTAAACCCCTCCCAATCAATGGTTACAACTCTTGTCCCATGACTCAACACGAGGTTTCTAGTTAAGATAAAAGAGTACTTACTACTTCTCAATCTTTAGTGAGTATCTAGTAGTTGATCTAGGGCCCAACAAATTCAAATTCAAGTGAGGAATCAAGTCTCATTTTAGGGTTAAACGTTCCTTACCAAAGTTTTAGTTCCAACGCTCGAAATTAAGACCTGATTAATGATGTAGAAATACTTGTCAATCCACAATGTATTTATGACATTTTTTTTGTTGTTTTCTTTTTTTGGTTTTTTTTAAATGATTAATAATAATTTCTCTTCATATATTTTTGAATGAAGATTCTTAAAGAAATGCCCGCATCCAGATGAGGATCAACAAAAACAATTGGCTAGCGAAGCAGGGCTTGACCATAAGCAGGTCAAGTTTTGGTTCCAAAACAGAAGGGCTCAAGCAAAGGTAATTTTAATTATTTAATTCTTTTATATATTGTCAGTTGTACTTAATTGATAGAATATTACTGTTTTTGTTGTTTTTGTTGTTTTTTACACACAACAACAAATTAATATATTTTTTTCATTAAAATTTTCAAAAATCTAGAAAAAGTAATGACAAAAGTTGAATCAATTTAATGAAAGCAGTGATCTATTGGTAATTTTTTTCTCTATAGTTGGTTAAGTTGTTAGAATGTGTGAATACATAAGATAATTTATTCCTCTTTATAATCAAGTTATTTACTTCCACTATCACCAACCCCCCGGGCCGTGTACAATAAATTCCATTCTTGATGATTTCACTTTTGAATTTCTACATAGTTTTCCTAAATCACTAATTTGATTTTCCATGTTGAATTGATCAATAGATTTGAAAGTATGTTCTCTCATTAATATATGAATTAATTGATTGAAAGAATTTAAATTATATACACTAATAGCAAATTATACACTTCTCAAATATGTTTATTTAGATACGTACCTATTATTTAAGTAAATTACCTTAAAATTTTATTTTTTCAGGATGAAAAAGTATCAAATCTCATATCACATGTTTTTGGAAGACCTTTTGTGATGGATTCAATTTTGTCACCACAAATATCGACTCTTGGATCATCTTCAAATTCATCTGATGGATGTTTGTTGAACCTAGATATATGTGGCTCTCCCATTAGAAATCCTCCTCTTCGTCAAGAAAACAATCATAATAGTAATAATGTTCATGCACATTCAATGATCTCTCCATCACCACAAGAACATGCTGAATGTTATCATGATAGTAGGCAGCAAAGAATTATGTTTGAGACTGTTGTTGCTTCTATGAATGAAATGGTTGAATTTTGGAAGATGAATGATCCATTTTGGGTAGATTCATCAAGTGATAGGCGGTGTTTTATTCATCGTGAGATTTATGGAAGAAAATTTTCAAATCAAGTTCTACCTCCCCAAACATCAATGGGTCGAATTGAATCATCAAAGGATTGTGGAATTGTGTCAATGACTGCAGTTGAGTTGATCCATAATTTTCTTGATCCAGTAAGTTTCATGAACACTTTCATGCTTTATATATATATATATATGCTTTGTATATTAAAGACTGGGCGCGCTAGTTGATTTTTGAAAATTAGCCATTATGTGAGAATTCGTTGGAAACATACCACTTCTCATGAGGAAACATACCATGCCAATATCATGGATTTCAAACTTGAGCAAGTGAGAGATCTAAGAAACTGTCATGATATTTTGAATTCTAACTCAATGTCATGAATTCCAAAAATTGTCTATTTCTCAATAGGTTGATACCATTTCACTTTTTAACTTTCTCCCATACAATATTGCTTAAGATGAGTTTATATGGAATTATGGACATGGACAATCAGTACTTATTTTTAGACATAGTTGTCATAATTATTTTTTAAGATTTAATCATATGCTTAAAAGTAATTATTTTTTATATGTAGGTCAAATGTATGAACTTGTTTCCTACTATAGTCACAAAAGCTAAGACTATTGAAGTTCTTGATTCTGGTACTTGGGGAGGGTCTATGCAATTGGTAAAATATTAATTCATCTTTTCGTTTTTCCCCTAGAAGTTAAATCAATCTTGAAATTGACTCATAAAATGATCAATTTTTTTGTTTCTTGAATTCAGATGTATAAAAAGTTGCATATTTTATCTCCTCTAGTTGAAGCTAGAGAATTTTTCTTCATACGTGGTTGTAGACAACTTGATGCAACAACGTGGATCATTGTGGATATATCATATGATATATTCAATGACATTCACAGTGGTGTACCTTCTTATTCTTGGAAGTTTCCATCTGGTTGTGCAATTCAAGATATGGGCAATGGCCAAAGTAAAGTAAGAATCATATCCTCTCTCTATATCAATATTTATATAATAGGAAAATTATGTGCATTAAGCTCCCTTCATACACGTGGTTCATGTTACTAGGGTCAATTGTATGTAGTCTTATCATGCATTTGTTCTTGAAATTTATTTTATTTTTTTAACACAAGGATTTTCATGTACTAACAAATCATTACATAGAAACACCCATAACAACTTCTCTTCTAACCATCTAACTTCCTACTCATACATAAAAAAAATCAAGAAACTAATCTATTACAAAGGAAATGCTACTCTGAGGATACTCATATAGTGTTTCTAGAATAGATTTTCATCTTGCCTTGTGTTGTCCTCTTAGATGAATATGTGGTACAATCTCTCTAAAGACCTTATTAGCATATATTCTTACTCGATAGAAGCTAATCTTGTTCTTTTTCTCTGAATGATATATTCAATCCTCACAAAAACACTAGTCTTGATTCAGTCGTGAATACTTTTTTGGTATTTCTATCAAGATGCACATTCTTTCTCATAATGTCTTTGTCACTTTGCAATAAAAACAAATAGGTTCAAAGGTTTCCTTTCTGTTACTACAGAACACAAATTAAGATGACACCTGAATACCAAACTTTTCAAGTCTTTCAACAATTGCTAATTTTTTCTGCACAGCTAGCCACAAAATGAATTTGAATCTTGGATGTACTCCTCGTTGCAAAGTAATACTTTTCCATTCTACTCTTGTAAAAGTAGGCATGATATAGTTATTCAGCTTCTTGGTAGAAAACTTCCCACCTTTTTGTGCCTTTGCAAAGTCGATCATCAACTCACCCTACCCATCTTGTCTTGGGATTATCATATCTCTTGTACTCAAAGTCTTTCGACTACCAATAAAGCAGTTGTAGGTAAAGTGACAGTTTCAACCCCCCCTATTCTTTATGAAATAAGTATGCAGCCATTGGATCCATAGAGTCTTTGTTTCTAGCTATATTTCACAATTGTTTGAGTATTGCAGTCTTACTCTACAAGTCAAACGGGTAACATACATATTACTATTTATATGTAGCTTATTTTTCAAATGGTCATTTAAATAGGTACAAATTTACTCGTACTTATTCCTATTTCATGATGTCTATTGTTTCTAATACTATATAAGAGTCAAACTATCTTTATTCTCGATTTACATAATTTTGGGTCGTCATGTTTTGTTGTTAATTTATTCTCCAAATGATCAGCTTTTGGACTAGCATGGGGGGCTATTTAAATGTCCCCATATTGTTTTAGAAAATAATCTTTCCGTTTGTGTATAACCTTGGAAAATCCCCCACAACCTGATAAGTTTTATTTTAGGATTGAGTTAGATTCAATAACTATCCTTTTAACATGCTATTAGAGTTGGTAGTCTTCATTTTTATGTTGAACTCCGGCCTATACACTGTTGTTCATGTCGCAGATGTTTGAATCAAAAGAGCGAGGATTATTCTTTCTCCTCATATGGTCCTTTTCAATTCTTGCCTTATGACATCCATTGTTAAAAAACACAAATTTCAAACACGCTTTCCTTATTATTTCCAACTAAGTTAATTATTTTTATTCTTGTTTGTTGATTATTTTTGCTCTTGCAGGTTACTTGGGTGGAACATGTTCAAGTATACGAAAAATATCAGGTTAATCATATCTTTAGAGATTTGTTGTGTGATCGTGAAGCATATGGAGCTAAAAGATGGATAGTTACACTTCAAAGGATGTGTGAGAGATTTAATTTTCAAATTGGTTCAACATACCCTAACAGGCATGATTCCAAAGGAGGTTTGATTTTATATTCCCTTTATTTATTGACTACTTTTTGAATTTTAATTTATAAGGTGAGAAAAGAATCAATTGTAATTTTTTAATCAATTCAAGGCAGCTTTACTTAAAAACTTAAAAATCTTGAAGGGGTTCTCGATCCATCTCTTTTCTTTGTTTATATGTTTGAAATATGACCTTTTAATTTTTTTTAATCTTTGAGGTATATATATAATACGTATTTTAACCACGTTCGACTAGTGAATTTTTTTTGTTTTAATGGGCTCGGAAAATGATCACTCTTTTAATATCGAAAGTCATTTTTATGGACAATTTTCTCAATTTATAATTTGAAACATCTCTTTTTCAAACTTTTGGTATTTCCTTAAGGGGTGTGTTTGGTATGATTCAAACCATTAAAAAATTGTTTATTTTGTGGATGTTTATTGATTGGCCAAGAAATAATTTATAGAGAAAATAAATTCCAATCAAAGGAGCGGGAAAAATGACCATTTCTCTCATTTTCTGTGTAAAGTCATTTTTCTTTACAATCATCTCAACTTTGAGTATTATATCAATTCTTTAACGACACTCAAATATTATTATTATCTTTAACATGTAGAAATATTATCAAAATACTTTCCAATATGTTAATATTTTTTTATCAATCTTCAATAGAAGTTTATTTTTTTTAGAAAATATATTTAGAAATTTTAAAACAAAATATGAAAATAAAAATAGATTTCCTAAAAAAAATATTTTCCAAAAAACAAAAAAGACACACTTATCCTGTTTCTTTATTAATATTGTTATAATTACTTTCCTAATATTTTATTTCTACTTTAGTATTACATGTTGTCTCCTTTATATCGTTATGTATTTGCTTTTCATAACTGAACTTGGATATACTTTACTTGAATAAGGATCTATCAAAAACAATCCCTCAACCTTCTCAAGATATGACCCCCCTTTGCAGACGTCACTTGTGGAATTATACTAGATATATATGTTATTGTAATATTTACTTTCAGTGTTTCATGACCCAGAAGGGCTAAAAAATACGATACAAGTATCTCAAAGGATGGTTAAGAGTTTTTTTGAAATTCGAAGCATGACAGACAACCATGGAGATTTTTCGATCTCACCACAGTTAAACCGTGCAGATAGGATTTAAATAAGAAAAAATGAAGAAACTATCCAACCAAAAGGCTTTATTGCCATTGCAAATACTTCTCTATGGCTTCCTCTTTCATTCCAAGATGTCTTCAGTTTCTTCAATGATGACAAGACAATAAATCAGGTATGTGTCGAACCTCTTTATAATAATGTAAATTGTTTAGAATTTTTTTTTGTTTTTATAGAGAAATGTTATTATAGAGAACATAATAATATAACATAAAATTTAGGTTGTTTCTGAATAAAACTTTGATTCTACATTTAATTGGCCGAGGGTATTTCTAAAATAGTCTCTCTCGTTCAAGATTTAAGGGTAAAATTTGTGTATATTCTACCCTCTGCAGGATCCACATTGTGCGATTACAAATAATATATTGTTGTTAAAGTATATAATAGGTGTAATATTGTTATAGTGAATGATTGTCATAAAAAGGAATGATCGTATATATCTTTGCATTGATATTCAACTTTTAATGCAATGACCCAAAAATCTAAGAAAAGAAGTAATTTTTACATTTTTAATCCTTGTATATATCTTGTTAACCAAATGACCTCTAAAAATACCCATATATAAATTTACTTTTCAATTCATGTTTAGATTTTTATGTAAAACTTCCAATTATTTCAATAAATATCATAATTTTAATATTAAAATATAATGAGTTCAGTGTTAAGAATTTTTTAAAACAATTAGTTAAAGTCTGGAATATGATTGATTTGTTAATATTATGTTCCCTGGTTACCAGAGTGTGCATATGTCAGCTCGGTTCGTTTGATATATTATAGGTTATGTTTATTGGTTTTTAAATATGCTAAACAAAAATCAAACGGATAAGATATTTTTTAATCGATTTTGGTCCTTAAAAGTTCAATTTGCAGTTTAACCAATAAGAATGATTTTAAAAAATATGACTTTTCTCCAATAATTTGATGAGATAAAATAATAATGTAATTGTACAAATACAGATAAAATATAAAACAATAATAACTAACATACAAAAATTATACATTTTTTACACACAGAGTAAGAGGACTAAGATTCTTATTTTAGGTTTAGACGTTTTATATAATGTGAAATTATGAACTCAAAGTCACTATGAAGTGTGAATGGAAGGCTAAAGGGCAAAAATAATAAGTAGTGTATTAGGATTAATATATAATATTTATGTATGGTAAAGTTGTAAATTACTATAGTCTTGATGAGTTAATAGTTTACCTTATAACCCAATATTTAAAAAATAAATACAAAACTAGTAACCCGATAATTCTTTATCTATATATATATATGTATATATATATATATTAAAATCCATTAATCTAATCGCAATAAACCAATAGCACTTTTTCGATTCGATTTATCGGTCGATTTTATTTTTTCAAGCCCCTACATATTATATTATCTACATGTTTTGCTAGTCTTGGCACTGATTGTACATATATTGTTTTAAATACGTGATCTTAAATAATACTCATCCCACAAAATATTTTTTTGTTAATTAAATTATGATATTGTTTATCATTTGATTTTTTTAGTGGGATATTTTGACCGGTGGAAATAATGTGATTGAGTTAGATCGAGTACTAACAAGAACTTTTCCAGGAAACAACATTACGATTATTCAGGTATTTGTCATATTTACTTATTTATAATTAGCTATTTCTGCCTAAATTATCATGTAATAATGACATTTTTCAAGAATCAAATAATATTACGTATGACTGGATTTATCTTTTTTCTCATCCAAAAATACCAAAATTTCCAAACTTGTATCTTTTTTTTCCTTTCGACTTTTTGTTCTTTAATTATTGAATCAAAAGGAATTTTCTACGATCCAACTTTACTTTTGACTCGTAGTCAATTAACAATTACAACACACACACAACAAAAACTAATTTTCTCATGTTTAATTTATATACACTGATCATAGCTTAGCCATTTATAGCAAGTTGTCGTTTGTCTCATTTGTATATTCATAATTTCACTTGGCTTTTTGGGTGATCCAATAATTATCTTTAACTATCTTTTAGGTAAACTGATAATGCTAAATATATTTCACTATGAATAAGAACAAGACTTAGCTATGAAATTCCTCGTAAATCTGTTGTTAAATGACCTATAGCCCTATAGCTAACAAGATTACTTATAATCCTTTTATATTTCATTATTAAATAGGATTAGCTGTGAATTTTTTATTGTTTCGCAACATAACTTATCGTCACTTATTCTTTTATAGTATTTACCCTAATATTTCTTAATTATTGTAATGCATAAACAGCCTTATATTATGAATCAGGAAATGTTAGTGCTTGAAGAGACGAGTATTGATGAAATGGGAACATTTTTAGTCTATGCACCCATAGATTTACGAGCAATCAATTCAATTGTCAATGGAGGTGATGCAACGAAAGTTCCCATTTTGCCCTCTGGTATCATCATAAGTCCCGATGGTCGTCTCTCCTCTAATAGGGACAACACTGCAAATGCACAAAATGGTTCAATTTTGACAGTGACATTTCAAATAATGATTTGTGGTAATAATAATCCAACCTCCAGGCAGAATAAAATGGAGGTAGTGGGTTCTGTTCATGGTGTTTTGAGCGCCAAAATTTTAAGAATCAAAGAAGCATTGGGTTGTCTCTGATTTGTGATTGTTTAATTTCATTTTGTTTGTTTGTTTGAAGATTTCAAAACTAAGACAATTGATGGTTTTGAAGGATGATGTGTTCCCTTTTTTGTGACTTCTAAAATCTAAAGACTGTGTGATATGTGTTGCTGCAATCATATTTCATATTAATACACTTATTTGAGACTTTTTATTTGTTTGATTTCTCTAATAATTGTTTTTGTTCTTTGTCATGCTACAATGTCATGCCTTCCTGATTATTAAAGTGTGGGAGTAGTATATATATGTTGTATCCATATGTGGATGGAATTATATGTTGTGAACATGGATTGCCCAGACGCGAGCCAACTTGTTGGGTTTAGGACTAAACCACGAAAAGGTTAAAAAATTTAACATCAAACAATATATTTACTTGAGATCTAGGTTGAGTTTTTGTCCTGAGTACCAATGTGTACTTGTTTGCTTACTTTCTTTCTTGTCTACACCTCAAATGATAACCTGTAGTTATAGGTGGTGATGGAAGGATCGGATCGGAATGAACACACTTGTAGCCGCATTGACATACTTCAGACAATCCCGTGTCTCCTCAATTTCTCTTATGTACCAACTCATTTTGCCTCTATGATCTATAGGTTGTTGTTCCTCTATGTTTGAGTATAGTAGGCACAGTAGTATTAGTGTCTACCTGTGTCCTTAGAATGAAAAAGGCAACAAGAAAATCAGCTACTTGGTTTCCTTCTCTGTAGCGGTGAGTGATTTGGATTCCAACCCTCTTCTTGTAGTTAATGATGTGTCAACAATGTGCTTCAGATTCAGGTAGAAAGTGTGTTTCTTTATCACCATATTAGTTGTGCATTGAGTCATGCCCTAAGTATGTCTATTGAAAAAACATTGTTTTACTTCGAACTAAGTTGCAATAGCTTCAACACCATTTTGATTATGAATCAAGTCCAGACCAATATAGATACTAATGCCATATAAGTCGTTGTTGATCTGACAAGAGTTATTGGGCTGAGAACGAGCAATAGGATCAGGTTAATTTGGAATCTGGGCTAAGTAGTAGTAAAGAAACGGTTCTATCAAAAAGGATAGTGATATGTGATTTTGAGATTATACAAATTTTTAAGAAAAATGTTTAGTCCTCTCATCCCCTTTCTATGAGTTCTGCTTCTCATCACTTTTTTCTACTTGTGTTCTTCAATTTCAATTTTTGTTCTTAAATTTCTTTGTAATTCCAATTATGAGTTAGTGAAATAAATTTGTCGGTTGTTTCAAAACAAACACAATACAAATTCAAACAACCTACAATGATGCGTCTAAAGTGGGATATTATCATATATACCTAGTCCACTCAAAAAATAAAGGCTTGTTGTTAGATACAATAACAACGATGAGGCCATAATGGGAAAAAACTTTAAAGTCACAAACAAAGAAGAGAACCGTTCCTAAGAACTTATAATTTTGTTACATGGGCATAGTGATGTAATTTCATTGCTTTTGAGATGTATTCATAACCCCTGCTTCATTAGACAAAGACATAATTAGTGTCACACTCCAAATCTACACCTTGGGCGGTGCTGGCACTCGAGAACCATTGTTGGCCCCAAGCAAACCCTTGGTCTGACTTACTTACTCAGCTGGAGACTTAAATTCAACAAAGATAAGTTCATGTAATAACTTAAAAAAATAATATCTTAGCCAAAATGGTAACTCAAGTCTTAAACTATACAACTGAAATTAATAAGAGTAAACAACTAATATTATCTTTCTATGAAGCCTCTAAAAATAACTGACATGGATGTTGGGACAAGCCCCACAACATCCTAATGAAAGTAAAACTAATACTGAAAGCAATGAAATGGATCCTCCGGAATACAAGGAGGCTCACCAACTAACTCTGAACAACTCATTGGATGTCAATCCTAGCTACCTGTATCTGCATCATAATACGATGCATTAAAACTGAAATCAGTACATTGAATGTACGAGTATGCGAGTTGGAATGCTAACATACAAACATAGGCTTGAATGGAAATTTGAACAACTTACTTGGGTTAAATCAACTCTACAAGTCTGAACTCATTATACAGGAATTTAAAACAAGTGCAATATCAAGAAAAGTTAGTTAAAACATGATATTGACTCTATATGTATGCAAAGATACAATATAACTCTAAGATGTATGTGTGTATATAAAATACAATTAAATTATGTAGCAGTTTCTCTAATCTAGAACCATCACGTAAGAGCTTTTGTGATGATACATCATTTTTCCTCATGCTTCTAGGGACTTTTTATACCTTTCCATTAGTATAGAACCTAAACTACTAAGTAGATCCACTTGTGTATGCTATAAAGCACTAAAGGAATCATCTTAAAAGTATTGACCCTTTTCTATCCATGGTGGCTAGATGGTTTATGGGGGCTGTGAGTTGTCTGAACTCTTCCTCATATCGGTGTTCAATACTACTCCAAAAAAAGTATAATATTAGCTCTTATGTTTATAAACATACTTCCTTCTACAATTTGAGATTATATCTCAAAAAATTAGCTCAAAGACTACGTTGGAAATCAATGTTTCCTCTCTTTCTTCATTAGAAAGAGATTATTCTTCTCTGGAAAGTAGCCCAAAGGCTCTTTGAAAATCTCAGTTTCCATTCTTATTTAAATGTGAATATTTTTAATCCTTCGGAAATTTAGTCCCCGAATACATTTGAAGAAACGAACTTCAAATCTAAACTCTTTGCTTAACTCATCGTGAACTTTAAGTGTTAAAACAAAGTTAAAACATCTGTAAAAGAACTTTGAAATCTTGGATAAACTTTTCTTGACTTGACTCTTGACTTTATTTTAAATTGACCCTTCGTTATCCTTGATTTGAATTATGAATTCAAGGATTAAGATTTGTGATAGGAAATGCCTCATGATCTTAGGAAAAGATCAACCTACCCTCTAAAATCCAGATTGGCCAATTCTTTAGCCGAACAGACCAACTTAGAAAGGGTATAACATACTCATACGAACCATATCTTGAAATACACCTAACTCATCCTGATATAGGAGTTATGACCGGTTGAAGTTGACCAAAAACTCATTTTTTCTAACTCAAGTACATATCCATTTAATTTCCAAAAATGCCTATTTCCAGTTCTAAGCTTCTTCCTAACAATTTCTAAAATTGTGAGATGTTACAACTACATAATTAATAATGTAATACGAACGAGATAGAGAGAGAGGACTAACTTTATACTCATATATTTCCTAGATGGAATCGATAGAGCAGGGGCACTAAAGAAGCCTTCATCAAATGGAATATGAAGACAAGTACAATTAATCATGTCGATCTTCTAAATTGAAGGAAGGTTGTCAGTATTGTAATGACCAATTTTTGGCAGTTTCTAAGTTCAAGAATTTCAAGGTACTCTAAATTCAATATTGACGACAGTGTTTGAAGATTCTTAAAATCATTCAAACACAAGGAAATCAACAATGGTAACTTTAAAAAAACCAAATGGTAGATAGAGAAAATTGTTGCCGCTCAAATCTAGAGAAATTAAGTTATATAAACTCCCAATATCTCTATATAAATAATCTTGTGGAACGTTCATCGAAAGGATTCTAAATTTGGTCTTCTTGACATTTCAACAAACAATTGTTTTATACTGGTATCACATGCAAGAATATGCCTTAGACTCTCCATATCTCCAATGTCAGCTAGCAGTGTTTGTAAAGCTGAATAATAACTAATGTCCAAGTTTTCAAGGGATTTTATCTGGCATGTGCTGCTGAGAAGACCCATTGTCTTTTTGCAACAATACAAAGACATACCATTTAGTCTATCCAATTCTCCAGTTGATGGATAGATCTTCTTCAAACTTGAGCATTTCTAAAGAACCAAAGTCTCGAGATTTCGTGAACCGTTGAAGTTTAGAATACATTTGAAGCATTTGCAATCCAAATTCTTGACACTTCTACAATACTAGAAGTAAACAAAATGACTTCTTGTAAGATTTTCTTTCACTTAGTTGCAATAAAGCAAAACACGTGAAATTGCAGAATCGAGTAATGAACCTACAAATTCAAACCAAATTCTTTGATATTGCTCCCATTTATATTCAAACAAAATACAAGTTTCTCAGCTGAAAATTTTGATAGTATAAATTTTAACGGATGTTGCTTCCAAAAGAATCATCTAAGCTCCCTAAACAATATCTAAAAATCTCCACTCATATGAAACTTGCCGTCTATTGCAACCACACTAAAATTTATTGGGGCTCAAGTTCACACCTTTTATTGCTTTCCTTCTACCACCACTACTTTAACATTTTTGGAACCCTGAATTTTAGTAAAACAAAAAAAATACCATAAGACCATGTTAACTACAAAAATTAAGAAAGCAAAATTTGTTACACAAATTGAAGGACAATGAGTACATTACCTGCTTTGAACTTAATATGAAATGTGTATCATCAAACACGATTTAGATAATTGTTAAATGAGAGACTATTTGTTTTTGATAATTTTGCATTTGAGAGTTTTTAGACTTAACTAAATGCTCATTTCAAGTACACAATGGCTGGCAAAAAACAATAGATAATTTACTAACCAAAATAAAGATAAAGATAAAGAATGAATTCTTGTGACGACAATAGAAGTCATTAAAAAATGTTTATCATATTAAATTTAAAAAAACATAACCAAGATAAAACATAACAAGGATAAAGATAAAAGAGTTTACTGACTTTATTTCTGTTACAATCAGCCTCATGAGTTGTTAATTGATGTTGAGTTGACATGATGACATGGTTGCTGCTATATTTTTTGTTTTTAGAGGATAAACATTCCTGTTTTTGTTTTTCATCTTTGAGTTTCCTAGTCTTTAGGCACGTAGAGTTGTTGGTAGACTTAGTGCCTACTTATTAGGAAGATTCTGTTTTTGTAGTTACTACATTATTTACTACATATTGTTAGGAGTTCCTTCTATTTAAACATTTCTTCTTTCAAATTATTGTAATATCTCTCTTTTTCTTCTTCAGTCGTATGTTTATTCTTTAGCTGTTAACACCAAAAAATTGATATCAGAGCCCTCTTATTAAGGGACTTGTGAATGTAGTATAAGGGGACAATCAATAAAGTCCCTACCTGTTTCCTTGAAAAGCCATCAGAATCATGAATTCAAAAAACTCTTCAGGTTCTTCTGCTATTTCTCCACAATTGTTTTATGGAGAGAACTAATGTCTGGAACTAGTAGAGGAGGATTACATAATATCTGTTTTACCAAGCAATCCAACAATTACTCAGTTCAAGCTTAACAAGTAAAGGAAGACAAGAAAATCCAACGCGAAATCTTGCTTATATGCTGCACTATCACCTACAACTTTTCCTGGAATCATGCTGTTGGAATTAGCAAAAGCAATCTGGGAACTTTTAAAAGAAAAATACCAAAGAGATGAGCGAATCAAAAGTATGAAAGCTATGAATATCATTAGAGAATTTGAGGTATAAAGAAAGAAAGATTCTGAAAATGTCAAAGAATACTTAGACAGGCTTCTTAGCATTGTGATAAAGGTAAGAATGTTGGAAAATGAGCTTCCTGATAGCAGAGTTATTGACACGCTTCTTGTAACATTACTTAGAAGTTTGAACCAACCATTGCTTCCATATAAAATACCAAGGATCTGTCAAGGATAACTTTGGCAGGATTACCAAATGCATTGCAGGTACACGAGTAAAGAAGGTTAATAAGACAGGAAGGATCGGTAGAAGGTGCACTTCAGGACCATCGGCAAAACTATCCTTGAAAAAAAACAAGAAAATCAAACGGAAAAAGAATTATGCAGAAAATAGTGTGGTTTTCGTTTGTAATGGAAGCAGCTACAATTCAGGCAGCAACAGAGGAGAAAAATTCCCCATGTCAATATTGTGAAAGGAAGAATCATCCTCACTTCAAATGCTGGAGAAAGCTGTACATGAGATGCCAAAATATCAAAAACTTGGGCATGATGAGATCATCTACCAAAAAAAGGATGACAACAACAAGAACAAGGAGAAGCTTAAGTTGCAAATCAACATGAGAAAGAACACTTATTTGTTGCATCAAGTTTTGCATCTAGTATTTCAAGTGACAGTTGTCTTATTGAAAGTGGTTGTACAAACCACATGACTAGTGATGAAAAGCTTTTCAAAAGGCTTGATGAAACAACAACACCAAGAGTCAGGATTGGAAATAGAGAAAACCTCCCTACAAAAGGAAAGTGGACTATAGCTATTGAGATTATATAGGCACAAAATTTGTTTATGAAGTTCTATTTAATTCTGAACTTGATAAAAATTTATTAAATGTTTGACGGTTACTTGAAAATGGGTTCAAATTACTTTTTGAAGATAAGGTCTTTCTGATCATTTATCCAAGTGGTGAAGAACCATTTAGATTAAAATGCAGGAAAAAAGTTTTTCTTTTAATCTAATGGATGAAGAACAAATGGAATCCAACTAAGTCCGTTGTTGGAGAAACATGGAACAAAAGGTTGGGTCACTTTCACCACAGGGCGCTTTTCTATATGCAAAAAAAAGGGTTAGTAAAAGGTTTACCTTCACTTGAACAAAAACTCCAAAGTTGCGAGGCATGTCAACATGGTAAGCAGACGAGATCGTCATTCCCAAAATTAACTTGGAGAGCGACTGAAAATTGCAGCTTATTCATATAGATCTTGAAGGTCCCAAAAAAACTCTATCATTGAAAGGAAACAAGTACTACATGACTTCTATTGATGATATAACAAGGATGTTAGATATACTTCATAAGATTAAAATCGGAGGTTGCTGATGTTTTTTTTTGTAAAATAAAAGCCTTGGTAAAAATCAAAGCGGCTGCAAACTACAAGTGCTTAGATCAGATAATGGGACGTAGTCCACTTTAGATCAGTTCAAAAACTTTTGCAAAGTTGCTGGAATAGAGCATCAACTCACTAATCCATATAGTCCTCAGCAAAATGGAGTAAGCGTAAGGAAGATTACGACCGTCAAGGAGATATTAAGGTGTTTGTTGCATGAGAAAGAGCTTCCCAAGGAGTTATGGGCAGAGGCAGCTAATACTGCTGTATTTTTGTTGAATTTGCTGCATACAAAGGCAGTGACTGGTCAAACACCGTTTGAACCATGGAATGCTTACAAACATTTACAAAAAAATCTCAATATTTTTGGTAGCTTATGCTTTTGTCACATACCTTAGCTAAAAACGGATAAACTTGACAAGAAGGTAGAACCTAGAATTTTATTGGCTATAGCTTTGCCGTCAAAAGCTTATAGAATTTTCCGATCTGAAAATTGAAATTTTTTGGTATACAGATATGTGGAATTTTTATAACAAAAGCAACCAGATTAGGATGGAGAAAAACAAGAAAGAAAAGCTAATGAATTGCACAATTTTAAGGAACGAGTTGATCATCCTGTCGTTCGAGGAACTAGATCACTTTCAAGTATCTATCAAAGATGAAATGTAGTAGTACTTGAACCTGCTGGATATGCAGAAGCTGATAGGATGTTTGATGTATCTTACAGCAACAAGACCACATATATTGTATGATCTAAGTGTTCTATCCTGATTCTTGAATTCTCCTTGTGAATTGCATATACAAGCTTCAAATAGAGTACTCAGATATATTACAGGCACAATGGACTATGATATGAAAAGTACTTCAGGGTACGATTTTATTTTTGGTGCTGGATACCTTTCTTGTTGTTTTAAAAAACAAGAGATTGTTGGTCAATCAATTGCAGCAGCAGAATTCATTGCTGCTACAACACCAGGCAATCAAGCTTTATGGATAAAGAAAATTTTGTGCGAGCTTGGGTTGGAAATTAAGGAAAGCACTAACATATGTGTGGGCAACAAAGCTGCAACTGGTACTTCTCACAATCCAATTTTTCATTGAAAGACCATGCATTTCAATGTGACGCTATACTTTCTAAGAGAAGTGCAAGAGATGGTTTAGCGAATTTGGTATATTGCAGAACGAAAGAGCAGCTGACTGATATTTTTACAAAAACTCTTCCGGCAATCAAATTTGAGTTCTTCGGAAAGGGACATGGAATTTGCGGCTCTTGATGCAAGGAGAAGTGTTAAAATCTACCTCTTGAGTTATTAATGGATGTTGAGTTGGCATGATGACATGGCTGATGATCTGTTTTCTATTTTCTAAGTATAAATATTTCACTTTTAGTTTTTTTGTTTTGAGTTTCCTAGTCTTTAGGCATGTTGAGTTGTAGGTAGACTTAGTGCCTAGTTTTTTTTCCAGTTACTGAATTATGTACTACAAAATGTTAGGAGTTCCTTCTATTTAAACATTTATTATTTCAACGTAATATTATATTTTTCCAGTTACTGAATTATGTGCCTAGTTGTGGTGTTTACTTTATTGATTCTCACTCTGTGCTTATTTTTTTCACCTTTTTTTTTTACATTAAAAAGGGTTAGAAGTTTTGGGCCCAGATTCCAAAACAAATGAAAAGGCTTCACTGGTACAATGTGACGCTTTATCCTTTTTATTTTTTACTATTCTCTTTTCTCAATTTGTCTTTGTTTAAATTTATTAGTCACATTCTTTGTAATTTTTTCCTTTATTCTTCAACTAGGTAGTCTACCTGCGGACATAAGAAATCTTTCTAACCTTGTGAAAAACTTTACCAATGATCGACTATTATAAGAAAAAAAGTAATTTTTTGTAGGTTTTTAGAAAATTTATAGACAAATTACATGATTTGACGTTATCTCATATCTCAAAAATTATTAATATACAATTAATGATTAAAAATATCTTGATATTTAATTATTTTTATCTTTTACATGATTTATCATATTATTTGTTTGATGATATAATTTTCTTGTTAAAATTGAGTCATGTTTTTATGTAGCCATTAATTTTTTTTATACATGAAATATAGAATCTAATAGTTTTATGGTTATCATAAATCCTTGTGTAAAGAAACTTTTGTGAATGTTTTTGATAATCAATATAGTTATAAATAAGTTATGTTCGTTAAAAAGTATACACCGCAACAACAGAAAAAATATTTTTAGAGACAATCTACTTGTTTAAGGTCAAATGTTTCTCAATTTTCGTTATTATACTTTGTTATTCTAAACAAAATTATAGAAGGAGAAAAATATATTTGAAAACACAACAAAATAATATAGTTAACCCTTATACAAATTCATTCTTCATTAAACTGCAGAAGACCATTCTGAATTCTTCATCAATGTAACTTTATGACTTTTTAGGAATATTTATGTATGATTGTTTCATTATGAAAGTATTCAGAGATTAAAATGTTTTATTTTGTAGTCATGTTAAATAAACATTCTTAAACATTAAAAAATAAAAATGAGTCTAACTTATATAATTTGAACGCTCAACAATGACTTGAGGAATGAAGGACAACGAATCTATGTCAATACACTTATCTTCTTTAGCTTAAAATATTACTTTTATTTGTAGGTTTTGTTTCATATTTTTCAAATTAAGATTGACTAAAATAGTCATATCTTACATCAAAAATATTTAGAAGATTGAATGATAAATGAATATAAACATTAAAAGGACGGAGATCTTTGTCATAGTGGCATTATATACATGTCAAACAAAAAATAATCAATTCAATTGTAAGGAGACAACAAAAGAGCGAGAAAAAACATACAATAAAGGGAGTAAACTATGATATATCCAATGATCATAACAAATCATTCTAACCAAAAAACTTCCTACACTTTGAAATAAGATACCTCCACATATTGCCTAACACTTCAATAAACATTCAATTATTAAAGTACTCATAATATCGACATGAAAACAAAAAAATATGCACATGCATTGTTATGAACTCTCAGATGATTTTCTGAATAACACAAAATCACATCCTTGTTTGTGAAGGAATAACGTTGTTTTTTGAAGAATTTTGAGAATTGTAAGGGCTTTTTAAAGGTACCTTCAATAATTTCAGACGTGAAAACTTTCTTGAATATTCTATTAACATTTGTTATTTAATCTGACTAACAAATACTTGTAATAATAACTTTACATAAATATAAACATCAAAGTTTAAAGCATATATTCAAAAAACAACAACTAATAAAATAAGCATAAACTAATGATTGTAAAAACTATACTAGAATATGCAACAATAGAATGAAACAAAATGAAAAAAGTCGAGCCCACGGAATGCAAAGTATAGTCCTCTATTTATAGACAACAAAGAGTAGTGTAAAAATGTGGTTATTGTTTCTTATCGGAGAAGTCACAACCTTTTTGAAAAGTTACAAGCCTCCAGAAAGGTCACAATATTTCATAAAAGTTGCAACTCTTCATATAGTTACAACTTTTCATGGAAAACATTTATAAATTTTCTTAAAAGTCATAACTTTCATGAAAAAGGAAGGCTAGTGTTGAAAATAAAATAAATTTAAAGAGAATGTTGGTTTGTAGTGGAACCACGTAGGCGACATAGGGTTCTCTTAAATAAATATAGTAGGCAAATTGCCCGTGCTTCGTGTGGTGGTTAACTACATCAATAATATACCTTTGAACATGTAATAATATAAATGTTTTTGAGAAGGTACAACCTACGATAATTTTTAAGAATATTTTGCCATAAAAATACTGAATTGTTTTTTGTAATCTTAAAACGAAAAATATTTGATTCTAAGTTTTTTTTGAATTTTGTTATAAATTCTACATTTTGAATGTAGTTGTTCATCACCAAAGTCTTTAAAAAAGATATGTAATTGCTTCATTGTCTATATATGTTTATTTTAAAAAAATTGTAAAATTTTTTTATTCATTAATTGTGAGAATTTTTCTCCTATTCAATGCCTCTACATGTAGAGTTTAAATATTATGCATCTTATATAATTAGTTGTGTACTTGATAAAATAATTAAAATAGAAAAATGCATCCGTTGAAGTTCAAATAAATAACGTATGTCGCTCAAATAATTTATATTAAATGATGTCTTTTCAGGCCCCTTATTCAAAATCATATGCACTCGATGACGCTACTTTGATAGACAAAAGGAATATTTTGTTGTTTATGTTTCGATCAATATAGTTAAAACTTAATTATGTGGAGGAATTTCAATCTACAATTTACAAGAAAATAATTGTTTCTTTAACATTGATTAATATATATTTATTCTACTTTGAGGGGTAATTTATTGACTCCAACCCAACATTTAAACCCCAAACATTTGATTAAGGTGGAGTACAATACTTACTGTCCCACTACATTCCTTTATTTTTTGGATCTCACTGATCGGTTAAATGACTCGATAAGATAGAAAATTGAGTAAATAAAACACCAAGGAAAGACTAATTTTGAAAATAATTAAGTAAAAAGTGAATCCTGATTTATATAAAAATATGATATGATGATGGTACACATACATACATACTTACACACACACACACATACACACACACGCGCGCGCGCACACACACACACACACACATATAATATGATTTTATAGTTTTTCACATAGTGCTCTTTCTATGTACAAACTTAAAGAGATGATGAATTTTACTTAAACTTTAAATTTAGTTTAAAAACTATTTATATAAAATAAATTAAATTAAATTTAACCGAACGAAGAAATATGAAATTTTTGTTATTTTTTTAACAAAATCTATTTAATTAATATACTCTTTTGATTCCTTTTCCCAAGAGGTCCATTCTAAGATAAGTTTTCAAGAACTTCAAATACTAGGGTTTTTACTCTACGAAACATATTTTCTTCCTTACCCTAGATTTACGAATTTCAGTTAAAAGTAAGTGTTTTCTATTTTCTATTCCACACGATGATGAGTATGTTGTTGTTTATGTTTGAATTTGTGTGAAGCACGTTCTTATCTACATGATGGTTTCGTATTATTGTTTCTACTATTTGACAATATTAAAACATAGGGATTGGAACTAAGACTAGAATGAACTCTTAAATGATCCTTATCCTTTACCCTACATTATGCATGGATATTTTACATGATTTGAAGAGTTATTATTGATTATGATATTGAGTATTTTACTATGTAATGATTATGAATGTTGTAAGTTGAACGTAAGTTCTTGAATAAGTTTCTCGGAAGCAAGCGGTAAGTCTTCTAAAGTTGTAATTACTCCACCACGTTTATGTTAGCCTATAAATCCTGATGATATGTTGTGAAAGTATGTATGATGGTTCTATGTTGATATGCTAGGATATGAACATGTTATTCGTGAGATCATGAAAAGCACACAATAATGCAAATTATGATATTCTTTTATACGCTTTACACAAGATGACTATGCTATGTTAATCTCACATACGAAGGGTTGCGATGAAAGGAAATTCTCATATAATCCATATCATAGACATATAATAACATGTTTGTATTAAGGATATAAGGTCCGAAAATGAGTAATAATATTCTTAGGAGCAATGTGTAAAGTTTGAGGTGCTTTGGAAGTCGAACATCAGGGAACGACCAAAACGTTCGACGACTAGTCACCTATGTGCATCATGTGTCTATACGTGCTTATATATTGAATGTAATGAGATTAAGAAGTCATAAAATGATTTTTAATAGTAGTATATGGAGTGTCGAGAAGTTTGGAGGTCAAACGACCAAGAACATCTAAGGCGTTTGAAAAATATCCCTTAAGACGCTAAATGTGTGTCTTGATGAGGTCTAGCCTCTTTGGACGAGTTGCATGTGCTTTTTTTGGGTAACAATTATGTGGAAGGTCTAAAAATTGTTGAGTTTCGTATTTATGTTGGAAACTACGACTTCTAAGGGCCATGCAAATGTCCAAAAAAGAAGGACCCAAGGCTGGTAGAGACACTGCCTTGAAAGTGTCAATCGACGGAGCAAACGATGGCCTGTTGGTTGGACAACGGCCTTTTAGTGGGGTATCGTTGATGGAAACTTAGCCTGGGAAAATTTCAACCAAAGATCAGGCCAAGGACCAATCGACGGAAGTCATAGACGGCCCGTTGATTGATCTACCATCCGTCGATGGTGCCGTCGATGTTGGCCTGCAAATGGTGCCTTATGCACTATTTTATTTAGGGGAGTGAATGGGAAATTCACCACTCGTCCTAACCTTAATCTAATAGGTTTATTTAGCTACTTTTGGGTGTACATAAGGAATTAAAAACGTGAAGAACCCATTCCAAATCCTATCTCACGAAATTGAACCTTTTCCCTAAAAAAATATTCTCCCTAGAAACCACCATTGTTGGTTAAGCTCAAGAACAGCTTGGATCTTGGATTCCCATAGATGAATCAGAAAGTTTAGGAGGTTTTACACTAGACAAAGGTATGGTTATCCTTCATATCTATGTAACATTTCACTTGGAGAGTTAATCTCAATGTTTTCAAAAGAGTTTCATGATCAAAGTTCTCCTTCTTCAATATATCCATGGGTTCTTTGTTAAATTGATTTCAAAAGGATCATATGAATATATTGATTATTATCTACTTATTTGGACATCATTTTTTAATCCTATTACATGATGAACCCATTCTCTTTCACAAACTCGATCATAGCCTATGCATGGCTTTATGATCTTGATCTTATGCATATCGATTTGTGATTCACTTATGATAATATGCTTAGGTCTACTCTATTGTATGTATATTTATGGTGAATCGTTGATGAATTATCCATGTGAATCAATGTATAAAGAATTGAACATGACTAGCCTATGCCTCTATATGATCACTATAACATTGATATTCAAATGTATAAAGTGGAATTTGATTATGCTAAGATTCTTGTAGATACTTCCTTAGGTTAATACCATGGTGAATTGTGGATATGAATCTTGTATGATCAAACAAAATAAGGCTTTGTTCGAATTGATCTAGGTTCTTCTAGTCTATCAAGTAGTAACTTGTGATCTTGACGTTAGGTTAGTTGTTATATGAAATGATCATGGTTAATTGTCTATAATTGCTTCGTATAGAGTAACAAGAGTATGAATTATATGTAATGGATTTAATGTAGATCAAATTATGATCGTTTGAATAGGATTAACCTATGTAAAGATACCTTCCATGAATTCCTAATATGAAGCATGCTTATAGTGAATTCGACCTTGTTTGCAATTGTAGTAGTGTCTCATCTAGACTATGATTTCATTAGCTAATGCCTACCATTTACTTTATTGGTAAAATATGATTGATGATTAATACTTTGGGAAAACTAATAAGATGACGTATTCTCTCTACTCTACATTGAATTGATAGTTTAACGCATACGATAGTAGCTTGATCTTGAAGAGCTTTAAGCATGATTGTGATATGATTAAGTATATGATTAGCTACTGCTTTGGATTTTTATTATTTATGAAATATGATCTATAATCCATGCAAGTGAAGTTGGATGATGGTCTATGTCCTTCAACATTATAGCATGTTAATGATATGTTGTACTAGTTTGTAGTATGGCCTTGTATTAGCTTATGCTTAACTTCGTGTATGATTATGGTACCTTAAGATACTGACCTATACTTTATTTATTGATAAAAGAGTAGTAATGGCCTATGATGACCAAAGGCTAAAGGATTGGCAAGAATTCCTATACTCTTCTACTTCTCTATTTCTTTATAGTAATGTTGATGAAGCGTTATATGGAATTGTGTTGTATGGTCCACTTATGGTGGTGGTGTTTACTTTATTGTAAATCTATATATGTTTTGACCATGTCGATAACGGAAAATTGATGAATATATGAACATCTGCTTATGATGATACTATGTGAAGCTTATGCCTACTTTCCTATTCTAGTTGTAATTTAGGTTGTATGGATATTGTATAATTATGTGTATATCCATGTTAGGGTAAATTATAGCTTCTTCCACTTATGAGTTAATATGGTTAATAATCCCTTACATATGTACCCCTATGTGAATGCATGAATATCAAAAGTTAGGAGTCTTAACTGTAATATGAAGTTAGCTTGTCTCCTATGCGATTGTGTGTTGTATGGTTTATGCTTGACAGATTATTATGGTCTAAGAGGGTGGATTCCATAATTTTTTGTTGATAGCCATTTGGTGATCATGTTGACAAATGTACACACACTCACTTTACATGCATGTTACAAGTAGTATAGGTCATGGTGTCTAAATGAAAGGTAGTTCTCCTATTCACTAGTGTCTACTACTATGCATTTAAAGTATATGTATGTGAAGTATGTTATGTATTCCTTAACTAGGATGACTTTATAGGTGTACTTTCATGGGCAAGGGTATGGGACTCTGACTATGCATTGCACATGTGTGCCTTGATGGGATAGTTCCTAGGTCTGGTTTCTATGTACATGAAAATGAATGAATGGGCATGTCATGAATATATCTTCTATTATATTATGAATTATGAATGTCCATAGTGTCTTAATGTTTTAATATGAGACGATTGCTCATATGGTCACACCTATAGACTTATGTATTGATATACGAACATATATGATTTAAGGTGTTATGTTAAAGTTTAGCTCACATATATGTATACACACACACATGAATGAAGATCTAGTCAATAGAGGATCCTTGAAAGATGTGCTCAAGTGTATCCTAAACTAGATAGTGCTAATACATATGTTATGTCTATGTGAAAGGATTCTCTCACATGATATAGGTTGATGAAAGGACTTCTCATCTATAGCCTATGAGCTAAGCATAAGGAGAGTGAATCTCCTAAGCCTACATTTTATAAATTAATGTCAATGAAGGTTTTCAATAAAGGGAACTTAGCTTTTTCCAAGTGAAATTGAATATGAGTGTGTCACTTTTCAATGTGGAAAGGTAGGTCACCATAAACCTCATGAGGTTGATAACCACAATGTCTCAATGTGCATAAATAGGGTATCCATAAGCGAATAACTACAATGCCTAATCTTGGCATAAAGAGGGTTTTCACATGTACCTCCAAATACCTTAACTATGCTTGCCACATAGTATCGAGCAGTGTGATGTCACTTAGTATGCTAGCATGGGTTAATGTTCTATCCTTGGCTAGGTAAGAACACCTTCCATTTGTGTAAGGCTCTACAAAACCAAAATCCATGTTTAGCACCCATGGTCTTAGTGTCAGTTAAGGCTATAGTTTCCCTAATGTAAAATGGAAGATGGAAGTAAATGAATGGGATCCTAACTTGGAGGACTTAATGGAGGTTACTTAGTATAGGTGGAAGTAATGAACCCATCTAGACATTTCACAAGTAGCTCGTTAGGATGTTCTAGAAAGGTGACCTAATACGTATGATTATGTTTATGTCCATACGCATGACTTTGTAGTATTGGTCTACTTGTTATGAAGGTGTTCATGGTTTGAATCTTTGATATGTGATCTTATCCTTATATGCACTATGTTGGTCAAAATGACTATATGATGAAGGTATTTTATTAACATGAATGAAGTTGCCTTCACTTACTTGTTGATGTATGAATTGAATGCTAAGGTTTGTGGTCTCATGAAGGGTCTTCTAATTATGTGTGGGGTTATGGGGATTCACATTAGTGCTGCACTAGTAGACTAATATTGGGGTCATGAACAAGGTCTAATAAAGATATATATGCAACGAAGTAAATATATGCGTGACTTGATGTAGCTCACGGTAATGTTCCTGTAAAATGTAATCAATTATATATATGATCTTATGCGATTTTCGTCCTTTGAATATGTTTAAATCAAGTATATGAATGATGTAAATGTTATTGAATATGGTTTTTATGAAGATTTACTCAAAAAGTCATGAAGTATGGTTTCAAGAAAATGTCCCTTTTAAATGCATGTTTTTGCATAATTGCCATACTTAGTGCATTCTTAAAATAATATCATTCTTCTCTACTTTTTCCACAGAGTGTAGGTTTTGGATGCTTAAAGGATGTCTATGATTGAGGAGCTTCATATGTGATTCCCAAGCTCAAGGAAAGGGGTCTTTACGTTCCAAGGATTCCCTACTCATGTCTTAATGTAAAATTTATTAAAAGTTATATAGTTAGGTCTTATGTTTTAAGGATCGTGTCCCCAATATATTCTAAGGTTGTTGAGTCTAAGATGTCAAAGACACTTAGGGTCTAAATATGTATTATGATTTATATTTTATATAAATATGAAGGGATGTTTCTAACATATAATGTGCTATGAAAAGTTTTAAATTTTAGGCTAAATTTACTATGTCGATGTGGTGAATGATAACTATGGGCTTGTATGAGACCTCCAAGAGGTCAAGTATGCCTTGTTAATTCTAGGTGGTGCTCCCTAGTTGTGACAGCTAAGCACCGATGAACTAGATATGAGGGGTGTTCCTTCCCTAGTTGGACGGTAGGTTCACAATGACTCTCATGAGATTGAGGATGCCATGTAATGTGGAACTATGAGTCTCTAATACATCTCCTAGTTCTTTAACTATGTTTCCACCATAGGATACTATCTAGTGGATCAACCTAGAAAGCTATGTCATGTTAGGTTCTACTTTGGCCGATAGACCACCTTTTTTCGATATGGGGTTTTATGACACCGCATTTCATGTTTAGCTCACATGGTCTATGTCGGTTAAGGTGTATATTCTTTCATGTAAAATGAAATATAAGTAAATAAACTTTGACTAGGGTGACTTGAGGAGTCTACTTAGTATAGGTAGGGATATGGGACTCTACCTAGATATTGCACAAATTGACTCTAATGGAAGTCCTAGGAGATTGTTCTTATGTAATATGATAACATGAAAGGTATATGTTTCTGATACATGATGTTACACTTACATGATGTTGGTCATTAAGATGAATATGTTATTGGGTTATATTGCTATATGAAGTGATAACTATTGATGTTACAAGTTATATGATGCAAAGCTTTACTTATGGTCTCCTATCTTATCTACTTTGTTTTGTGGGGTTATGGGGCTTCACATGACCATTGCACTTGTAGGGTGGGGATGGGATCATTTGTAAGTGTTTTGTATGTTATGTTATATGATCTATTGAATAGGAAAAGTTAACATGACTATGATGATGTTTCTTTTATGATCATGCTTCAATTTGATCGAATCCTTGACTTGTATATGTACTATGGTATGTGCATTAAAGACGTTCATATGATTTTGCACGTTTTCTAAAGATATGATAAATGATCCTTTTTCATGCATGACCTTAAGTGCTATGAGCATATACTCATACTTAGTACACGTGGTGTAACACCCCATAGCCAAAACAGACCACAAATTAGTTTTTATGAAATATCTGTAGGTGCTACCAACGGTGGCATCGACGGTACGTAGCCTGAACCACAGTCCGTCCTGCACAACTGTCAATGGGATCAGAAACTACCAAAAGTTTCAACCTGGAAAAATTGGTTAAGTCTTGGACAACGGATGGAATTACGGTCCGTGGGTCAAACGACGGTCCGTAGTCTGTGAATATCGATCAAGACTCCCTCAACCACTCTCTGACAAGAGCTATGGATGACCAGCATGGTTCATAAGTGGACCTACGACACATAGTTTTGACCGTAGATTTAAAATTTTCAGCCAGTTAAGGGTAAATGCAGTTGGGTCAACTTACAGTTTTGACCGTAGATTTAAAATTTTCAGCCAGTTAAGGGTAAATGCAGTTGGGTCAACTTACAATGATCATAAATCCTAGCACAAAATGAATTAGGTCTCAATAACCTACACACAGATATATAATTGAATTATCTTTCCATATCCACCAACCTATCTAAAATCAGACCTCTGAGTAACAAGTTATGCCCATTTTTGTAAAGGCCTGTCGAACAGGCTCTCAAGATGGACTCAATGACGAGGCGTCGGGCGCACAACAGAACACTAGTCCTGGCCGTCGTGAGGACTGATATTAACCTTCCCAGGAGTCTTTTTTACCTTTTCCACTCCATTTAAACCCTAAGTTACGTCGTTTTGGCAACAAATCAGATTTTAGTTAGTTTAAGCCTAGAAACATAATTAAAATATATCCAAGTCAAATCATTAAATCAAAACATAGAAAATTAGAAGCAAGAGAGGAAAAAAAGCTCAAGAACCCTAGTTCAAGAACGCCACAAGCTCAATAAGTTGCAGCCCCAAAACATAAGTATTTTTCCGTGGATTTCATCACCAGGTATGTGGGATTTAACTAGTGGGTTCCTTTCATCCATTGGGTCCCTATTTTTCAGTCAGGTTCTTGATTCTGTTTTCATGATTAAACCTAAGGTTTCTAGAACATTGTTAGAACTTCATGAATTTAATAAATATATGTTCCAAATCATATTATAATGTTATTACTCAGATTATCGCATTAATTTCAGAACCCTAGCTTTGTATTTCTTTAGTTCTTGAATTACACATGCTAGGTCATATATTTCAGACACTTCAGATATGCATGCCTCAGTTATAATTGCATAATTACCAGATTAATTGTTGCATTCTCAGTTTGCATGTTCACTTTCGAGCTATCCAATATTTACAAAAATTAATATATAATCAGTTAATTTACAGAATTCATTGGGAGCAGCATAATAACTAGTTGGATTAGCGTTTAGCGTACCCAATAGTCCTAGAACTACTAGCCAAGTAGGTTGTAAGTCCCCTCTGTGGGCAATATATTTAGTGATCACGCGAGCATTCTTTTATACCTTTGGTAGGGTATATTTGGTACTCTGGATGAGGCGTATACATCGGACTCCACATTTAGCTCATGTAGTTTTATTATTGGTTATTAGTAGATCCCACAGTTCAGTTAGACTCTCTGCATTGACCATTTATCAGTATATTTAGTATTTAGTTTCATCATGTTATAATTTGGTCATTGCATCCAGTTAGCTCAGAAATCAGCAAATCAGGTTCAGATTATTATACTTGTTTTTGTGCTTGTTCGGTTATGCGTTATTTCAGCTTTACTCTATCCTACATGCTTAGTACCTATCAAGTACAGACGCATACGTGCGCTACATCTTTTCGTGATGTAGGTTCAGGTTCTCAGCATCCAGATCACGCAAAGATTGATTTCCCGATCTCCATTTCAGCTGATTCAGTGGTGAGTCCTCATTCTCCGAGGACAACAGTCATGAATTTCATTTCAGTGTTTAGTCATTTAATTTTAGTTTTTGCTAGATTTAGCTGGGCTTGTCCCACTATTCCTAGTCTAGTTTAGACGCTATTTTCAGACATAGTTAGATTCAACTTAATATTGAGTTAATATTTCTTTTATATTAAACTCATTGTTTTCAAATATCTTAGTTATAGAATATGGGTATTCCCCATCTTTTTATTTAAAGTATGATTTAGCTTCTGCAACAGTTTATTATCTTTAGTATGTTCATTATCATGGCAGCAGGGTTAGCTTGGGATCACTTGTGGTCCTTGGTTCCTTTTGCGCGTCTTGGGGCTAGCTCGGGGCGTGACAAAACATGGTATCAGAGCACTAGTTCAAGAGTCCTAAGATGTCTGAAAAATCTGCACAAAGTAGAGTCCTTTTCATGGGTGTGAAGTGCACCACATCTAATGAGAAAGAGGCGATGAAATGTTTTAGGACAAAATTCACCTTCCTCTTACTCTTATCGTACGTAAGGTATGATCTAATTCCATTCTAACTCGACCTTGAGCGCTGAAGTTCATGCCTTCTCGTAGAGCTTAGGCGTGGAATGGTAATGCACGTAATGCTAACACAGTTCCTCTGGTACCAAATAAGGAAGTTAAAATGCAGAATTTCAGAAAGTCAATTCAGCTTTTAGTCAAGAGTATGACCAACCAGAACAATAAGTAGGTTTGAGTTCCTACTAATAGAAATGATCGATTAGGGGCAGCCAGAGTGTGTTATTTTGTTAGGATGAATCTGCCTAAGTTTTCAGGGTCAAAAGTTTGTAAGGACCCATAGAAGTTCATTGACGAGGTAAAGAAAATATTTGTAGTGATGTCAATAACTGTTAGTTATATGTGAGATTGGCATCCTACCAATTCAAGGATGTGACTCACATATGGTTCACTCATACAACGGACATGACTTTGTGTTTTGTAACTCAATGTAGTAGTCCGATTTAGTGTTAGTCCAGAAACTCTCTCAGAACCTTTCTTAGTCTCTACTCAGTCGGTGACCCAATTATAGCTAGAAAGGTATACAGAAATTGCCTTGTCACAGACTCTCAGAAAGTCACCTCAACTTATCTTGTAGAGTTAGAAATGGTAGACTTCGATGTTATTCTAGGCATAGATCGGTGACACTCATGTTATTCCTCAGTCGATTGCAGAACTAGGATTGTTTGTCAGTTTCCAGACGAACCAATCTTAGAAAGGAAAGGTAGTAGCTTAGCACCTATGTGTTGACTTATTTCCTACCTTAAGGCCAGAAAGATGACATCTAACGGTTATCTCTATCATCTAGTTTGGGTTAAGGTTTTCTAGCCTTGAAACCCCAACTCTTGCGTCAGTTCCAGTATTCTGTGAAGTTACAAGAGTATTTCCAAAAGATCTTCCTGGGTTCCTCCCGAAAGAGAAATCGACTTTGGAATTGATCTCCTTCAAGATACCCAGCTATTTCTATTCCTCCTTACTGAATGGCTCCAGTAGAGCTTAAGGAATTGAAAGAGCAGTTTAAAGATATTCTAGATACCGGTTTCATCAGACCTAGTATTTCACCTTGGGGTGGACCAGTATTGTTCGTAAAGAAGAAAGATGGTTCTCTCAGAATGTGTATTGACTATAGACAGTTGAACAAGGTCACAATCAAGAATAAGTATCCCATCACCAGGATGGATGACTTGTTAGACCAACTATAGGGTTCTAGTCATTTCTAAAAGATAGACCTCAGATCGGGTTATCATCAGCTCAGAGTAAGAGATAGTGACATTTCGAAAAAAGCCTTTAGAACTCGGTATGGTCATTATGAATTTGTAGTTATGTCGTATGGACTAACTAATGCTCCTGCAGCTTTCATGGATTTGATGAACAAAGTGTTCAAACAGTACTTAGACTCGTTTGTTATCGTCTTCATTGATGATATCCTCATTTACTCTAGGTGTGAGGAAGAACATGCAAGTCATTTGAGAGTTGTTCTGCACACTCTCAAAGATTTCTACTTATTCTCTATGTTTAGTAAATATGAGTCTTGGTTGCAATTCATTGCTTTCCTTGGTCACATTTTATCTAGCGAAGGGATCCACGTAGATTCACCAAAGATAGAAGTCGTGAATCAGTTGCCCATACCTACCTCTGCTGCAGATATCAGAAGTTTCTTAGGTCTAGAAGGTTATGACAAAAGGGTTCGTGAAAGGATTTTCATCCATCTTCTCAACATTGACTATGTTGACTCAGAAGATGGTCAAGTTCCAATTGTCAGATTTTTGTGAGAAAAGCTTCACATAATTGAAAACCAGATTGACTAGAACTCTTGTCTTGACTCTACCAGAGGGTTTAGATGGTTATGTGATCTATTGCAATGCATCCAGAGTTGACCTTTTTCTGTGTTGATGCAAAGAGATAAGGTTATATCTTATGCCTCTAGAAAGCTTAAGGTGCATGAGAGGAACTATCCAACTCATGACCTCGAGCTTGCAGCAGTGGTGTTTGCACTCAAGATATGGAGGCACTGCTTGTAGGGTGTTCATGTAAATGTGTTCACCGATCATAAGAGCCTTCAATATGTGTTCACCTTGAAAGAGTTAAATCTTCACCAGAGGAGATGGATTGAGTTCCATAAGGATTATGATGTGAGTGTGCATTATCATCCTGGAAAGGCGAATGTAGTGGCCGATGCTATATGTAGATTATCTATGGGTAGTATATCCCATGTTAATGAAAAAAGAAAGAAGCTAGTGAAGGATGTTCACAGGCTTGCTCGCTTGGGAGTTCGCCTTATGAGCATATCAGACAGCGGTCTAACAGTTCAGATGGGGCAGAATTATCTTTGGTAGTGGAGGTTAAGGAAAATCAAGAGATTGATCCAATGTTGCTTGAACTAAAGTGTGCCGTCAACAATCAGAGAGTAGAGGTTTTATCCCAAGGGGGAGATGGTGTACTCGCTACCAAGGTAGATTGTGTGTTCCTGATGTAGGAGAGTTGAGGCAGCATATTCTTGCACAAGCTCAAAACTCCAGGTATTCTATTCATCCAGGTGCCACTAAGATGTACCGTAAACTGTGGAAAGTCTATTGGTGGAATGTCATGAAGGAGGGATATAGCAGACTTTGTGAGTAAGTGCCCCAATTTCCAGCAAGTCTTTGTAGAACATCAAAAACCAGGAGGTATGACTCAAGAGATCGATATTCCTACTTGGAAGTGGGATGTGATCAATATGGATTTCATCAAAGGGTTACCTTGTACTCGCAGACAGCATGACTCAATTTGGGTGATAGTTGATAGGATGACTAAGTCTTCTCGCTTTTTGGCGGTCAAGACTACATATTTGGCAGAGGACTATGCCAAGCTTTACCTTATTGAAATTGTGAGGCTGCATGGGGTTCTTTTGCCTATCATCTCAGATAGAGGTCCTCAGTTTACCTCTCTTTTGTGGAAGTCATTTAAAAAAGGTCTTGGTACTCAAGTTAACCTTATTACAACATTTCATCCACATACGGATGGGCAGGCAGAGTCGTACCATTTAGACCTTAGAGGATATGTTGAGATATTGTGTGATTGATTTCAATCACCTTCCTCTTATTGAGTTTGCCTACAATAATAGCTACCATTCCAACATTCAGATGGCCCCTTATGAGGCTTTATATGGGCGTAGATGTAGATCTCCTGCTGGTTGGTTTGAAGTAGGTGAAACAACTTTGATAGATCCAGATTCAGTTCTTTATGCTATGGATAAAGTGCAACTCATTAGATATAGACTTAAGATATCCCAAAGTCGTCAGGAAATCATATGCAGATGTAAGGATAAGGGAACTAGAGTTCCGAGTTGATGATTGGGTTTTTCTGAAAGTCTCACCTATGAAAGGGGTGATGATATTTGAAAAGAAAGGGAAGTTCAATCCTTGATATGTAGGACCTTACAAGATCTTAAAAAAGATTGGTAAGGTGGCATATGAGTTAGAGTTGCCAGCAAAATTAACAGCATTGCATCCGGTCTTCCACATCTCACTCTTGAAGAAGTGCGTGGGTGACCCAACCTCTATAGTTCCATTAGAGAGTGTGATGGTGAAAGATAGTCTTTCTTATGCGGATGTACCAGTTGAGATTCTTGACTGTCAGGTTAGAAGGTTGAGAAACAAAGAAGTCGCTTCAGTCAAGGTTTTGTGGAGGAGTCAGTTCGTAGAGGGAGCTACTTGGGAAGAAGAAGCATCCTTGAAAGCAAAGTATCCTTACTTTTTTCCTTCCGATTCCACTCCAGCATGAGGTAATAGTTCCCTTTCAGTTTTACAGTCATTTATGCGTAAATTAAGTTTTAGAATAGTGTTCCCTCAGTTTGTACTTTCATTTTTAGCGTAATTGCATGTACTCAGAACTCTATTCAGTCAGAACTCAGTTCTCAGTGTTTTGTAGTGGGGTTTGCATCTCTCTCTGTTTATTTCAGCTAGTTTAGTCTTCATTCGAGGACAAATGTTCCCAAGGGGGAGATAATGTAACACCCTGTAGCTAAAACAGATCAAAAATTAGTTTTCCAGAAATATCTACAGGTGATACCAACTGTGGCATCGGCAGACCGTATCCTAATCCACGGTCAGTCCTACACAACCATCGATGGAATCATAAACTCCCAAAAAACTTCAGTCTAGAAAAATTGGTAAAGTCTTGGATGACGGATTGACTTATGGTTCGTAGGTCAAATGACGGTCCATAGTCCGTGAACGTCGATCAAGACTCCCTTCAACCACTCTCTCACAAGAGCTATGGATGACCAGCATGGTTCGTTGGTGGACCTACGGTCTATAGGTTTAAAATTTGCAGCCAGTTGAGGGGAAATTCAGTTGGGTAAACTTAAAATGATTTTAACTCTTAGCACAAAAGAAATTAGGTCTTCCATGACCTACGCACAGATAGATAATTGAATTATATTTCCATAGCTACTGACCTTGCAAAAATCAAACCTCTGAGTAAAAAGTTATGCCCATTTTAGTAAAGGACTGTTGAACAGGCCCTCACGACGGACCAAACGACGGACCAAATGACGGGGCATCGAGCGCACGACGGACCATTAGTCCTGGCCGTGGTGAGGCCAAAGAGCAACCTTCCCAGGGGTCTTCTTGACCTTTCCCACTCTGTTTAAACACTAAGTTAGGTCGTTTTGACCCTAAATCATCAGATTTTTGTCAGTTTAAGCCGAGAAACATAATTAAAACATATTCATGTCAAATCATTAAATCAAAACATAGAAATTAGAATCAAGAGAGGAGAAAAAAGCTCAAGAACCCTAGTTCAAAAACGCCACATGCTCCAGCAGTTCAACCCCAAAACTTAAGTATTTTTCCGTGGATTTCATCACCAAGTATGTGGGATTTCACTAGTGGGTTCCTTTCATCCATTGGGTCCCTAGTTTTCAGTTAGATTCTTGATTCTGTTATCATGATTAAACTTACGGTTTCTAGAACATTGTTAGAACTTCATGAATTTAATAAATATATGTTCCAAATCATATTATCATGTTATTACTCAGATTATCGCATGAATTTCAGAACCCTAGCTTTGTATTTCTTTAGTTATTGAATTACACATGTTAGGTCATATATTTCAGACACTTCAGACATGCTTGCCTCTGTTACCAAATTAATTGTTGCATTCTCAGTTTGCATGTTCAGTTTCGAGTCATCCAGTATTCACAAAAATTCAGATATAGTCAGTTAATTTATAAAATTCATAGCATAATACCGAGTTGGACTAGGGTTTAGCATACCCAATAGTCCTAGAACTACTAGCCATGTAGTTTGTAAGTCCCCTCTCTGGGCAATCAGTTTAGTGATCACGCCAGCATATCTTTATACCTTTGGCATGGTATATTGGGTCCTCTCGATGGGGCGTATACATAGTACTCCACATTTAGCTCATGTTGTTTTATTTTTTGTTATTAGTAGCTCCCACAGTTCAGTCAGACTCTCTGCATTGACAATTTATCAGTATATTCAGTATTCAGTTTCAGCATGTTATAAATTGGTCATTACATCCATTTAGCTCAAAAATCAGCACATAACGTTCACAATATTATACTTGTTTTTGTGCTTGTTCAGTTATGTTTTATTTCAGCTTTACTCTATCCTACATGCTCAGTACCTTTCAAGTAGTAACACATACGTGCGCTTCATCTTCTCGTGATTTAGGTTCAGGTTCTTAGCATCCAGATCACGCATCGATCGATTTCCCGATCTCCAGTCCAGCAGATTTAGTTGTGAGTCCTCATTCTCCGAGGACAACAGTCATGAGTATCATTTCAGTCTTTAGTCATTTAATTTCAATTTTTGCTAGATTTAGTTGGGGCTTGTCCCTATATTTCCAGTCCAGTTTAGAGGCTAATTTCAAACATAATTAGATTCAGCTTAGTATTGAGTTAATATTTCTTTTGTATTAAACTCATTGTTTTCATATATATATCAGTTATAGAATATGGGTATTCCACATCTTTTCATTTTAAGTATGATTTAGCTTCTGCAACAGTTTATTATCTTTAGTATGCTCATTATCATGCCAACAGGGTTAGCTTGGGATCACTTGTGGTCCTAGGTTCTGTGTACGCATTTCGGGGGTTGCTCGAGGCATCACATGTGGCGTACTAATCCCATTACTTTATATTACTACAACTGTAGGTTCCGGCCATTGAAGTTTAAGGAGGTCGATTTGAGGAAGCTTGGAACATTTTCTCCATGTACTGGTAGGTCCTCATGTCCGGGACGCTACCATATACTTTTTCCAGCTTATGAAGACTTTAGCAGATATTAGGAATATCCTATTTCAATCATGTTTCATGAGATAGTTTCTTGTTAAGGCCTACATGGCATATTGACTATGTATTTCTTTGAATATCGTGTGGTTTATATATAAGTATGAAGTCTAAGTATACTTCAAGTAGAATGTAGAAATTTTAATTTTTCCATAATTTTTATTGATCACATGTTATGACGAATGTTTAGGGCTTGTCTCAGTGCTTTGAGAGGAATAAAACACTTGTCTCATCTGGCGTATGCGCTCTGGGTGTGACACTACCCTCTCTCTAGACCACAGATTCTGCGATTACACATGATATGTTATTGTTATAGTATATTTTAGGTGAAATATTGTTATAAGAAATGATTGTTATAATAATAATGATAATAATAATAAATAGGTATGATTGTATATATCTTTGCATTAGATATTCAATTTTTAGTGAGATTAGCCAATCATCTGGAAAAATAAAATAAAATTACACTTTTAATCCCTATAAAACTGTTAAACATAGGACCCCTAAAAGTTCTCAAAATTTGACTTTTTCAATCATTGAATACGTTTGTATGTGAAACTATCAAATATTTCAATAAAAATCATAACTTTTAAATAAAATATAGAATGAATTTAACGTTAAGAATTTTTTAAAACAATATGTTGAAGTCTTGAATTTGATTGATTTGCAAATACTGTGTTTCCATTTTATATTATCTATATGTTTGCTAGCCTTGGCATTAATTTTACATATTATTATAAACAATTCTCATCTCACGAACTAAGTTTTAACAATTATTTTATGATATTACTTATCGTTTGATTTTTTATAAGTAGCATATTTTTACTGGCGGGAATAATGTGATTGAGTTAGCTCGAGTAGTAACAGAACTCTTCCAGAAAATAGTATTACAATCGTTCAGGTATATTTCATATTTATTATTTTATAGTTTTCTATTTTATGCTTAAAATATTCGGTAATAATGACATTCTTCAAGAATCAAATAATATTATTATGATTGGATTCTTCTTTTTTTCATCTGTAGAAAAACCATTGTTTCTAACTTGTATCTTTTCATCCTTAATCTTTGATTGTTGAATCAAAAGACATTTTCTATGGTCCAGTTTCACTTTTGAAATTGAGTCAATCAACGATAAAAACACACAGAAAAAGCAAGACTATTTTTTGTTATATTTAATTTATAAACATTGATAATTTGAAAATCTTCTTCACGTTATCTCTTTTTGTATTTCCACTTACATTTTTTAAATTGTTGCAATGTATATGCAGCCTTGAATGTAAAAGGAAATGCTAGTGCTCCAATAGACAAGCATTGATAGTATGGGAGCATTTTTAGTCTATGCACCCATAGAGTTACCAAGGGTTACTTCAATTGTTAATGGAGGTGATGCAACAAAAGTTTCCGTTTTGCCCTTAGGTATCATCATAAGTCTTGATGGCCGCCTCTCCTCGAAACAAATGGAGGTAGTGGCTTCTGTTCATTACCTTTTGCGCCACATAATTTTTAAAATCAAAGCAACATTGGGTTGCTCTGATTTTTTATTGTTTAATTTCATGTGGTTTGTTTTGAAGATCTTGAAACTTAGACAATTGATGGTTTTGAAAGATGATCCATTCCCTTCTTTGTGACTTGTGAAAATCTCAAGATTGTGATATATGTGTTGTTGACCATTATCCCATTAGTGGTATTATGTGTAATTAACCACTTTCCCATTAGTTGGATAATGGGTAGTTTACTACCTTTCAATTAATGGGATAATGGGTAGTCAACTACCTTCCCATTAGTGGGATAATGGGTCCATAAAGTGGGATAATGGACCCATGTAATACGGACCATATCAACATCAACAAAATGTCAAGATTCTCCTACTTGGTCCATATATTCTAATCCCATTAATGAAATATAATACACGAATCATCGACATAATTTCTCTTGCAGAGAGTCGTATCTTCCATGTATCACAATTCACTATATCTCTAAAATTTAACCCATTAAATTAATGAATAAACTCAATATTTATTCGAGGTCCATACAATAGTGAAAAAATTGAAGATAATACCTGAATGTGCACACAGTTAACGAGAAATATCATATAAATAGAGTTTCGTAAACATTCATTGTTACAACGAAATTTTACATAGTGGGACTAATTCACATTGTGACTACATGATCCTTAAATGTTTGTGGAGGAATGTCTTTAGTTAAAGATCAGCTAACATTACTTTAGTGTTAACATGTTCAATGACCACTTTCTTGTCTTTAACAAGTTCTCTTATGGCTAGATATTTGATATCGATATGCTTTCTTCGACTACCACTTTTATTATTCTTAGCGATAAAGACAACAACTGAATTTTAAAAATATAAACTTAATTGCTTAGATATAGAGTCGAGATTCTAAGCCCACAAATAAAACTCTTTAACCATACACCATGTGAGGTAGCCTCGAAACAAGAAACGAACTCATCCTTCATAGTAGAAGTAGTAAGTAGAGTCTGTTTTGAACTTCTCCAAGATAGAGCTCTACCGGGTAACATAAATATGTATCCTGTAGTTGATTTCTAAGAATCAACATAAACAACAATGTCTGAATCAGAGTAGACAATGACTTCCAAGTCATCTAATCGTTTGTACATAAGCATGTAGTCTTTTTTTCCTTGAAGATATCATAAGACTTTCTTTGCAGCCCTCCAATGGTCAAGACCTGGATTACTCTGATATCTTCCTATCATTCCAACAACAAATGATATGTCATATCTTGTACAAACCAGAGAATACATAAAGCTTCCAACAGCAGAAGCATAATATATGTCCTTCATTTTTTCCCTCTCAAGATCGTTCTTCGGGCACTGATTCAAGTTGAACTTGTCACCTGTCACGATAGGATCTACACTTGGTGAAAAATCTTTCATTTGAAACCTCTCTAAAATTCTATTGATATAGGATTATTGAGATAAACCTACGGTACATTGATGTCTATCTCGATGAATTTTCATACCAATAACATAAGATGCATCACCCATGCCTTTCATATCAAAACTTTTAGAGATAAATTGTTTCACTTAATGTATCATTCCATTATCATTTAATGCAAGTAATATATCATCCACATATAGAACTAAGAAACATATTTTACTCACACTGATCTTATGGCATATACATTGATCTATAATGTTCTCAACAAAGTCAAATGAAGAGATAACATTATGAAATTTCAAATACCATTGATGGGAAGCTTGTTTTAGTCCATATATTGATTTCTTTAACTTGCATACGAAGTGTTCACCATTACTAGAGGAAATCCTTTAGCTTGTTTCATATAAACCTCTTCCTCTAGATCACCATTGAGAAATGCAGTTTTCACATCCATCTATTGCAATTATAAGTTTAATAGTGCTACTAATGCAAATATTATGCACAAGGAATCCTTTTTTAGACTTAGGAGAAAATGTCTCTAAAGTGTCTCTATGTAGTCAATTCATTTCTTTTGAGTGAATCCTTTAGCAACTAGTCTTGCTTTATATCTTTCTATGTTGCCTGATGATTCCTTTTTAATCTTAAAAATCCATTTACATCCAATGGGTTTAACACCACTAGGAAAATCGATAAGATCCTAGACCTTGTGACTTTACATAGATTTTATCTTTTCTTTCATTGCATTGTACCACAATTCAGACTCATTAGAATTCATGGCTTGTAAAGTAGAATCAGGATCATTTTCAACTCCATAGTTAGATTCTTGCAAATATACAACAATGTCACTAGGAATTGCTCATTTGCTTTTTCTAGTAGATCTTCTCAATGTTGCACCAACATTTTCCTGTGGATTATGTTGTTTAACTGGTTGTTCAATAATTTAAGGAATTACTTGAACAACTTGATCTATATTCATTTTTTTCAACAGCTTATGGAATATCATTGATTGTTTTCTCAACACCCTATTGAACTTGAGGGGTATTATGTACAAAAATCAATTTTTGACTTGAAACGGAAGGTTGATCTCTTCTAGAAGTTGTATTCTAAAGTTGATCACTCTCACTAATTAAGTTAGTTTCAAGAAATTTTGCATGTCTTGATTCCACAGTCCTTATGCTGCTAGATGGACAGTAGAATCAGTATCCTTTAGACCTTTTGTCATATCCGATGAAAAATCCACCAATGGTCCTAGGATCCAGCTTCTTTTCTTATAAATTGTAAATTCTAACTTTAGACGGCATCCCCATAGAGGTAAATATGTCAAACTAGATTTCCAACTTTTGAATAACTGAAAAAGGCGTCTTTGGAACTGCCTTGATTGTAACTCGGTTTAATATATACATTGTTGGCTTAAGAGATTTAACCCACAAGGACTTAGGTAGCTTAGAACTACATAACATACTATGAACCATGTTATATTGTTCGATTTCTTCTTTCTGCTACACCGTTATGAACAGGAGAACCATGCATAATATATTGGGCAACAATCCCATTTTGTTGAATAACTTCGCAAACGGACCTTGTGCTTGTACATCTATTGTATATCTACCAAAATACTCACCACTCTTTTTTGATATTGTTTCTCTACTTCAACCTTGAAAACTTTAAAGGATGCTATTGCTTCTATTTTATTATGAAGCATGTAATGAACATATATCGTGAGTAATAATCTATAAAAATGATAAAGTATTTTTGACCATATGTGTCCATGTCTGGACAAAATATATCTGAATGTATGATTTCTTATATGGTTGAACTCCTTTTGGTACCTTTATTTGACTTGTTGTTCTGTTTGCCTTTATGCAGTCCATACAAGTATCAAAATCAGTAAAATTTAGAGTACTAAGTACTCCATAATTACAAATCTCTTAATCTTATTGATGAAGTTATGTCCAATATCCGATGTCATGAGATAGGGAAATCTTCATTTATAACACATCTTTTAGTGCCAGTTCATATGTGCATAAAAGTTTAAGTGGAATCATTTTATAAATTAAGAGAGAAAAGACCATTATATAATGTTCCATAGCCAAAAAGTTTAGATTTATAAAATAGTTTGGAATCACCTTCTAGGAAGAAGGAATATCTCAAAGGTACAAGTCTAGATACTGAAATTAAATTTGTAGAAAACATAGCAATACAAAAATTCTTTTCCAACTCTAAAATAAAACCACTACTAAGAACTAAATTGCATGTCCCAATAGCTTCCACATGCGAATACATCTTGTTTCAAGAATAGATGATTCGCTCAGCTTCTAGTGGCTTGTGCAGGTTTCTCAAATCCTGCAAGGAATTTGTAATATGGATTGTAGAAGCAGAATCAATACACCACGTGTCCCGATTAACACCAATCATATTGGATTTATAACAAATAAGACAGGTAGATGTACCTTTCTTAACAAGTCATTCTTAAAACTTGACACAATCCTGCCTTACGTTCCCCTTCTTTCTACAGAAGCGACACTTGGCTTCCTTTTTTATATTATTTTCAAGTGGTTCCTTTCCTTTAGACCTATTTTTGGTTTGATTGGTCTTCTTTCCTTCAGTAGTTATGCATGCACTTTCCGTGTTTCCATCTGCAGTCTACCTTCCTCTTGAACACACATGACCATTAGTTCATTAATAGACCATTTATCTTTATGTGTGTTTTAAGAGATCATAAAGGGACCATACCGTGCATGTATTGTATTCAGGATATAGTGCAGAAGAAAAGTTTCAGACATTTCAACTTCAAGAATCTTTATTTGAGCTGCTCAGTCTCGCATTTTCATAATGTGCTTACACACATTTCTCACACAACTGAGCCTCATTGATGAGAATTTCATAATTAAGGTGCTGACAAGTGTCTTATCTGAATTCTCAAAATGTTCATTTAATAGCCTTCAATAATACCTTGACATTGTTATCTTGTTCGATAGAACGACGAATACCAGCAGAGATTTTGGTCTTAATGAACATAACACTCAACCGGTTAGAGCGTTCCCATTGTTCATGAACAAAAATCTCATCTTGAGTGTGATTTAATTAATAGGTGGCTCGTCTTTCCTGATAGCATAATCAATATCCATGCACCTTAAGTGGCGGAGGGTTCTCGCCTTTCAAATCTTATAGTTCTCACCATTTAGTTTGGGAATATCACAAATATCAAAGAAAATTACATTTTGCATAACTACAACAACTATACATACATACTTCACATAAATTTGAGGCAAGTAATACAAAGTTGAATCTACTGACATAAAAATTGTCTGTGAGCTAAATTTTAAATTTAATTAAATTCATATTTATGATAAAACTATCAATTTAATAGTATGATATTCTATCTTTATGACAAAACTATTAATCTCTCATTCATAATTCATGTGGATAATTATGAAAAGTATTTAATATTTATTCTTAATTAATTATACAACTTAATAATAAAGAAATTAAGTTATTATATCATGCATAGTTAATTACAATTCTAATTTCTAAAACATTCTTTATGTGATCCTTAACTTATGAAAATTTTTTCATTTAAAGATGTTGTGGCTAAACTTTAACCAAATAAATTCTAGATCACTTAGACATTTATTTCGTTAAATGATCAAAAATATTATCTATAATATCATTTCATTAAGATTGTTGTGGCTAAATCTCAATCAATTAAAATTATATGAATCACTAAATATTAATTAAAAATCATATACAAGAATTATTGTTGAACATTATGCAACAAAAAAAATATTCTCTTTGCTTTTTATTATTAGAAAATGTTTTCAAAAGTTTCAAAACGAGTTCTGAATTTTAAAGAACCATTTTGAGGGATTTTTGAATTTTGAAAATTAACAAATAATAGGAAATTCAACGGCTCTGATACCAAATGTAAGATATTGTTGAACAATGATACAGCGGAAATAAAAACTAATTGACATACCTCCATCCATTGCTAGTGATGTTGTAAGAGTTTATAATTCTTCTTTTCTTCAAATATCTTCTAACCACTCAAAACCACACTCTTTGATGGTATAGAGTTTTTTGAAGTAATGTGCTTAGGAACTTTTGAGCCAAATGACATATTTATACTGTAGTTTCATAAAGAACAGAGGTTATGGGAAGTTAGCAACTGCTAGTGTACTAGGATAATGGATCCATGTAGTGGGATAATGAATAGTTAACCATTATCTCATTAGTGGATAATGAATAGTTAACTATCTTTCCATTAATGGGATAATGGTTAGTTAACTACCTTCCCATTAGTTGGATAATGGGTCCATGAAGTGGGATAATGGGCCCATATAATACAGACCATATCATCATTAACGAAAATACTACCATGTCATACTCTTAGAAAAAGGTCGAACAACTATGACCAAGAGGGTACCTGTACCTGAAACCAACACAGGTGAATAGGTAGAGAATACCTAAGGGCGCGAGGCAACTTTCTCTAAGGAATTCAACAATGTAGCCCAGTAACTTTGAAAAAAGGGGTGTATCCTCAGAAAGGGGTCTCAATGACCAGGCCCGAATGACTCTTTATGTTTATTCTATCTTATAATAAGAATTGAATTGGTTGTGCAACTTTAGCACATGATTCCTTCCAGTTACTTCTTATGTTCAAGCAAGTAAATTGAGTTTTAACGATAATCAGTGTCATCTGTGTAGCATATATGAGACATGTTTGGTCCCTTCTTCTATGTCTTAAAGGAGATGAAATTATGGCTTAGACGACCACTCGCACTACAACAAAAGTGGCATGTAGTGGCAATAGATTTTTCATAATTTCTTTGCTTGAACTCAAATGGTCACCTTTGTTGATAGGTTGATTGATGGTAGGACTAGCGGAGGATATGTATTATAATACTCTAGCATGTTCCTCCAACTACTTAATTCTAGAACTATCCCTTCTAGAATGTTTCCACATTTTTTTCTGAGGAATAATCATTCTAGATATATCATTTCATTTCTTTACATTTTTTTTCAAACTCTGCCTGCACTAGCTTCATTTAGCGATATTGCTACTGCTACACTGAACTGAAATAGAGAAACCATGGTTAATCACCTTGCCTTGTTCCACCAAAACTATTTCCATCTCTTATAGATCTAAACCTTTCTACTATATATGCTCATTTTGTGATGGGCAAGACTGATTGGACTATTCAAACTCATTTTGATCAATATACTTCAGCCCATCTAAAAGCTTGGCTTCAGAAACATGAGTAAGTGTTGAGCAGGTTGGAGTATGATACACTGTGATTTCACGGTATTTTTAATTCTTTTTCCTTCAAATTAATGTATGTCCAAAAACCTTTTTGTATTGATTTTTATGTATGTTTCTCTTAATTTGCAAGAAATCTGTCTAAAGATGAATGCGTAAAATTTTTAGTAAGAAATGCAGAAAAGTTACCACCTACGGATCTTATGACGGTCCGTAGTTGGCATCGTAGTGAAGCTGCTTAAGGATGATGGGCAATTCTGACCTAAGTGTGGGATTATGGAAGTTCATGACGTACCGTCATATCCACGACGGTCTGTCCTGCTGGTTCGTCATGATGATCAGAGAGTAGTTCCAGTACCCAAATTGCAAGAAGTTTATGTGTTATGGAACGAAGACCCTCGACAGACCGTCGTGTTTTGAATGGTCCGTCATACCTGTTAGTTGAGGGTAATGCAGAAATCAGCAGAAGAATTAGTAAAGTATAGGATGACGGAGGCCATGAGGGTCCATCGTGACCACGACGGCCCGTCACGAGGTCCGTCGACTACGACGCGTTTTGACAGATTTTCAGTAATTAGAGTACTTCTTTTATTAGTTTTTTGTTTTTCATAAATAGTTGGAAAAACCTCGTTTTTGAGGTTAGAGTCTTTGTTAGTAGACTCTTTGTTATTAGACTTTTTGATTGTTAAACTTTTGTAGAATCTTTAGTCATCGATTAATTTCACTAATTTAGACACTTTTTCTGGAATTGATTGTTTGTGCGTTTGTTGATTAATCAAGTGAAATTCTGGATTTTATTCTTTCTCATTGTAGTAAGTGCATGAATTCTTATATTACATATACGAATATTGTGATTATGACTATGGGTAACTAAACTCCATAACTACAGTTGTGGGAACCATGGCTGAATAATAAGGTAAAATCTAACTAAAATAAAAATTCTAGAATAGTGTCTTGCATGTATTGATAATTCTTTCGCTTAGACGACTTTTTAACGGATGGCCAATGTTAGAACTCGCCTAAATGATACTTGTCGGACCAAGGAGGTAGATAATAGGAAAAGAATTATCAAAATAGATTTAGTGTATACTATCTAATAGGCTAGTGTTGATTGGTACGAGGTAATTACTTAGTCAAATATCGAATACAATGCTTAATATGAGGTAAAGGTAAGGGTTAGTAAAGAAACACATGTAGCTGGATAAAGGTGCGGAGTGAAATTTTCTAGATGCCGGACTAAGGATTTAGAAATACATATCTTATCACTTTGCATGCAAGATACTAGGAAAGAATTGCTATAGTAAGAATTATCAAGTTAGGAACCTGTGGGGAACAGTTAAACCCTACTTACTTTTGTTAATTGATTAAACTCCATGTCACGACCCAAAACGAGCCGCGAGTGGCACCCACACTTATCCTACTATCTGAGCGAACCAACCAATCTAAACCCCAATCATTTACCAATATCTGAACCATAATGAACAAAATATAATGCGGAAGACTTAAAACTCATTAATAAAACCAATAAATAACTTCTAAAATTTATTACTTATTATTCCTAAAATCTGGAAGTCATCACCACAAGAACGTCTATCCTCAAATTACTAAATCTAAGAGTATCTAAAGAGAAAAAATAAATAAACAGCTAGTCCATGCCAGAACTTCAAGGCATCAAGACGTGAAGAAGAAGATCCAGTCCAAGCTAGAAGCAATAGCTCACCCTGTAATCTGGTGTGATGAAGACTGGCTAGAGTTGAGGACGAGTTGAAGTTGATGGCACGTTTGCTGCATTCCATAAATAATAAAAAAAAAAGAAATACAAGTAGGGGTCAGTACAAGGCACAAGTACTCAGTAGGTATCATCGGCCAACTCAAAATAGAAAGCAATATATATCGAATAATAATATAAAATAAACTACATACTCAACAAGTGATAGCAACAAGTATAAGAATCATTTGCAACAACACCAAACACATCTATGAGGACTCAAGCCTCCACACCATACTCATTTAGGAATTAGGTTCTTCAATCTGAGTATATTAGCATAATACAAGATTCATTCTCTTTGTTCTTCTTGTGTCGGAACGTGACACTCCGATCCCCTACTATCCTGGTGTCGGAACGTGACACTCCGATCCTCTACTATCCTAATGTCGGAACGTGACAATCCGATCCTCTACTATCCTGGTGTCGGAACTTGACACCCGATCCTTTACTATCCTGGTGTCGGAACGTGACACCCGATCCTCTACTATCGTGGTGTCGAAATGTGACACCCGATCCTCTACTATCCTGGTGTCGGAATGTGACACGCGATCCTCTACTATCCTGGTGTCGGAACGTGACACCCGATCCATTTCCCTCATTCTTTTAGTTCATCAAGCCTTCTTTTATACTAAGGCATTATCATTAACAGAGTGGATTTTAGGTTTATACTTCATAGCCTCATCTTTCCAACCCATTACAATTACATAATCACATCATGCAATGCGCACAATTAAGCATATAGAAGACTTTACAATACTACCCAATACATATCATTCGCTATTAAGAATTTACTATGAAATAACATAAACCATAACCTACCTTCACCGAAGAATCGTGATCAAGCAAGCTATATTCCCAAAACCTTCTCTTTCCTTGCGTTCTTCTCTTTCTCTCGCTCGTTTCTCTCTTCTTTCTCTCTGTTCTTTCTATTTTTCTTATTCAAACCCTTTTTATTTTACCCTAACTATCATATAATTAAGTATAAAAGATGATATAAATAACCCACTATTTATTTCAAGGTTATCTCCTTTAACCTCCAAGTAATTGAATTATTAACATTAACCCACTAACTTTATAATTATAAGCATGAATAGTCCAAAACGCCCCTTTAAAAACTTTAGCAGAATTTCGAGCCGAGTGGACTTACAGAGCCTGTGACGGTCTGTCATGACTGTGACGGTCCGTCCTACAGGTCCGTCACAAAGTTCAGAGAGTTAATTCTGTGGAAAGAATTGTGACGGTCCGTCGTGCCAACGACGGTCCGTCCTGCCATTCCGTCACGAAGTTCAGAGAATCGATCTCAGTACCCAAATTTCAGAATCGAAGTATTTTGGAACGAGACCTCCTCGACGGTCCGTCGTGGGATCCGTCGTCTCAGACAGCTATTACCAGAAATAAACTCTACCGCTCAAAACGACTAAACAGGTCGTTACAATAGATACCAATTTACCCATCGTACGTCCTCGAACGATCACAAGAAGAAAAACAAGGGCAAAAAGGAGTACCTGAATCTGTAAACAGGTGTGGGTATCTTTCTTGCATATCAGCCTCCTTCTCCCAAGTGGACTCTTCAACTGGTCGATTCTTCCATTGAACTTTGATGGATGCAATCTCCCTTGATCTCAACTTGCGGATTTCCCTATCTAGAATGGCAATAGGATCCTCCTCATAGGACAAATTCTCATCAAGAAGAACTGAATACCAACGAATAATGTAGTTTCCATCTCCATGGTATCTTTTCAGCATAGACACATGAAATACCGGGTGCACTCCTGAGAGTCCTGGAGGCAAGGCTAATTCATAAGCCACCTCCCCTACACCCTTAAGTACTTCAAATGGTCCAATATACCTTGGGCTTAGCTTACCTCTTTTACTAAACAGCATCACCCCTTTCATGGGTGAAACCTTCACCAAGACTTGTTCACCCTCCATGAACTCCACGTCTCTAACCTTTCGATCTGCATATTCCTTTTGCCTACTTTGCGCCGCTAAAAGCTTTTCTTGAATGAATTTCACTTTCTCTAATGATTCCCTTAGATGATCAGTACCCCAGGGCCTCACCACGAATGCATCAAACCAACCAATAGGAGACCTACATCTCCTCCCATACAATGCTTCGAATGGGGCCATGTCAATATAGGAGTGATAGCTATTATTGTATGAAAACTCTGCTAAGGGTAAGAAGTTATCCCAATGACCACCAAATTCTATCACACATGCACGAAGCATATCCTCCAAAACCTGAATCGTTCGCTCAGACTGACCATCGGTCTGAGGGTGAAATGCAGTACTAAGGTCCAACCTAGTACCTAATTCAGCATGCAATGTTCTCCAAAACTTAGAAGTAAACTGTGTACCTCTATCTCATATGATGGAAAGTGTAACCCCATGCAATCGAACAATTTCTTAGATATAGAGTTTGGCTAACTTCTTCGCATTGTAAGTCACCTTGACCGGAATGAAGTGAGCAGATTTAGTTAACCTGTCAACAATTACCCAAATAGAGTCAAACTTACCCATTGTCTTTGGAAGACCAACCACGAAGTCCATTGCAATTCTCTCCCACTTCCATTCAGGATTAGGCATTCTCTGAAGTGTTCCTCCGGGCCTCTAGTGTTCATACTTTACCTGCTTACAATTCGGGCATGGGGCGATAAAATCAACAATGTCACGCTTCATCCTACTCCACCAAAAATGTTTCTTTAGGTCAAGATACATCTTGGTTGGACCAGGATGTATAGAATATCCTGAACTATGAGCCTCTGTAAGAATAGTGTGGATCAAATCATCAACACGAGGCACACATACCCTTCCATTAATCCTCAAAACGCCTTCCTCGTCAATTATTGCCTTTTTAGCCTCTCCTTGCAACACCGTATCCCGAATTCGGCTCAGCTTCTCATCATCAAACTTTTTTCCCTTAATCTTGTCAAGAAACGAATATCTTGCCTCCACACAGGCCAAAAATCCTCCTTTCTCTAGTAATTCCAACCTCATAAAGTCGTTAGCCAGAGTCTGAACCTCTCTAGCCAATAGGCGTCTAGAAACTTGTAAGTGGGCTAGATTCCCTATGCTCCCTATTTTTCTACTTAGGGCATCTTCCACCACATTAGCTTTTCCTGGGTGATACAATATAGTAACGTCATAGTCCTTCAGTAGTTCCATCCATCTCCTCTGTCTCAAATTCAAATCTTTCTGAGTAAAGACATACTGTAAACTACGATGATCTATATAGACTTCACACTTAACCCCATATAGATAATGTCTCCATTGCTTTAATGCAAACACTACCGCTGCCAAATCCAAATCGTGGGTCAGATAATTACGTTCATGCACATTTAATTGCCTCGAAGCATAAGCAATTACATTCTTCTCTTGCATTAAAACTGCACCCAAACCAGAATAGGATACATCACAATAAACAATGAAATTCTTGCCTTCCACTAGCAAGGTAAGCATTGGTGTAGTAGTCAACAAGGTCTTGAGTTTCTCAAAGCTTTCTTCACACTCGTCCGACCATACAAATGGAACACTCTGCTTAGTCAAATTTGTCAATTGGGAAGCAACAGAGGAAAGTCCCTTGACAAATCGACGGTATTAGCTAGCTAAACCAACAAAGCTCCTTACCTCTGTAACATTAGTAGGTCTTACCCAACTCTTCACTGCTTCAATCTTAGATGGATCCACCATCACTCCATCCTTAGAAACTACGTTCCCCAAGAAGGACACTGAATCTAGCCAAAACTCACACTTGGAGAATTTGGCATAAAGCTTTTTCTCCCTCAACATTTCAAGTACAATTCCCAAGTGCTCCTCATGTTCTTTCCTGCTCTTTGAGTATACCAGTATATCATCAATGAATACAATAACAAAGAGATCCCTATATGGCTTAAAAATCCCGTTCATCAAGCTCAGGAAAGAAGCAGGGGCATTCGTAAGCCCAAAAGACATTACTAAGAACTCATAATGCCCATACCTGGTCCGAAAAGCAGTCTTTGGCACATCCGTTGCCCGTATTTTCAATTGATTATAACCAGATCTAAAATCGATTTTTGAGAAGGTACAAGCACCTTATAATTATTAACATTAACCCACTAACTTTATAATTATAAGCATGAATAGTCCAAAACGCCCCTTTAAAAACATTAGCAGAATTCCAACCTGAGTGGACTTACGGAGCTTGTGACGGTCCCTCATGACTGTGACGGTCCGTACTGCAGGTCCGTCACAAAGTTCAGAGAGTTAATTCTGTGGAAAGATTTGTGACGGTCCGTCGTGCCAACGACGGTCCGTCCTGCCATTCCGTCACGAAGTTCAGAGAGTCGATCTCAGTACCCAAATTTCAGAATCTAAGTGTTTTTGAATGAGACCTCCTCGACGGTCTGTCGTGCCCATGACGGTCCATCATGGGATCCGTCGACTCAGACAGCTATTACCAGAAATAAACTCTACCGCTCAAAATGACTAAACAGGTCGTTACACTCCAAGATTTGAATCTTTTAGTTGTTTACTTTAATTTAGGTAGTTATTTTCATTTATTTAGAAATAAAAACTCCCCTTTTATTGTCTTTTGTTTTCTAAGGAAGTAATTGACTAAATAATAGTAATAAAAGATTAAAGTTAAGTCTGAACTATTTTCCTCGTGGGAACGATCCCAACCACATTAGTTGGGTTCTTTACTTGGTACGATCGCTTTACTTGTTATTTGAGAAGTAAGTTTGAGCGTATCAGACTATCTATAGACAATTGTTTAGCCCATTTTCACTCAATTCGTTTCAGCGCAATTAGTAACATTTGAGTGGATTAATAGTCAACTACTTTTTTAATTCAACACGTTTTATTTCCCCCCCCCCCACCAAATTCGATTCTATACACTCACACCCATGCCCTATTTATCATAGTTGAAATTTAATCCATCTCTATTTAAGGAGAAAAAAGTCTTTGGATATTTATATGTAACTTGAAAGCTGTTATGAGGTTATCTATTCCTAACAATAGAGATATTTCTCTGTTACAGATCAGGCCAATCATGTAGTGGATGTTCTTCATCTCCATTAATTATAATCTCCAGCAACTATAATTTGGATAAGTGGAAGCTTCCAAATCGAAGGATCAGATACGATAAGACTTGTATACAAGCTACAGAGTATTTGATGGTAACTCTATTTTTTTCTACATGTTATCAATTTTTGCAAAAAAAAATTCTTTTAAACATCCAAAGCATGTTATTATGAAAGTTATTAATGAAAGTATGAAAGTTGGATTCATACTTTTGAAGTAAAGAAAACTAATTCTTTTAATCAACCTCCATGGTGTGTGCGTGTGTTCGCGCGGGTGGACTTTTGCATTACTACTGAAGTTGTTTCCATTTGGTAAGGAGGTCATGCGTTCATGTCATGGAAATAACCTCTTTCACAAATACAAGGTAAGGCTGCGAACAATCTTGAAGAGATTCATCAGTCCCTGGGATTTCTCAAAAATCACTGTGAAATAATATTAACTAATTGAAAATGCTTAAGAGGTTTCCATCTATGTGCATCAGTTCCCTTAAATATGTTACTCTACATGTGTACGCTAGGTTAGAACTTTTTCCTGAAATACTCGGAAGCATGGAACTACAGATAAAGATTCGCAGGAGATTCACATGCTAGTGTGATGATGAGGGATATAAATTCAATGCATTTTTCATTTCCATGTTTGTTGTGTCAGAATGTCTTGTCAATGTAGCATGACATCTCTGGTTTAGGTTCCCTATCACTACGAGCGCTTACCATTAACCATGGTGGGAATGGATTAAAGTGTATCATTGAATTTTCCTTGAAATTGGTATATACCTGATAGCTTCTTAGGATTCGTTGTATGTTGCTCTGGCAGGTTAATCTGACATATGATTAATTTTGTAAAATAGTTTGTTAGTGAAATGTAATGATCAAGCTCTCTAAATTAAGCAATACAATTGCAAGGGGTCATTTTCATACTTTTACCTGGTTAAACGTGGAGGTTTACTTTAGGATAGCAGAATAGATCTTCCAGTAAAACAACCCTTTCGAATTTTCCTACCTGATAGATATCATGTTCAAGGTGGTTATGATAGATTGAGAAAGACTAATACTGCTAGAACTTAGTGCCAGAAGCATTAAGTGGTGTAGTTTAATTATGTCTTACAGTAGTTACCAAACTTGTTTTTCCTTCATGAGGTAAAATTTTTGTATGTTTTTCAAGCCTGTGCATATGGTGAGGAATTATGCGGCAATTTCTAACGAAACATTAATATCACAAAATGTACTATAATAATATTCATCTTTTCTAGAAGAAGCTAATCTCGTATACTTTGAACAAAAAATTAGCAAGGCAGTCAGCTGTACAATTAGTTTCTCTGTAACTATGCTTGATTTGGAAACACTGACCTTAGCAATGTCAGTTATCACGTTTATGATAATCAAGAGGTTTATTTCTACAATATTGTTGATGAGAAAATAAGAGAGGAAGATCACATTCATATTACCATCATGGTATGTGAAAATTCCACCAAAAGCTACTATATCAGGCATAAAGGCGCCGAAATAACCCATACCATATTCTCAAAAAAACCTCGAACGACTTTGAGCAAGAGGGTACCTGTACCAGTGACATAGGTGAGTAGATATTTAATACCTAGGGGCACGAGACAATTCTCTCTAAGGAACTCAGCAATATAGCCGGGTAACTTTGAGAGAAGGGGTGGTTCCTCACAAAGGGGGTCACACTGAATTGAATTGGATCTGCAACATTAGCACATGACACCATCCTATTGTTAGACAATTGACCTTTTTTCATGCTTACTATTTTTATTGTTTTTACTTATTTCAGTTTAATGCTTCCTATTTTCTAGCTAGACTTAGTCAACTTTAGTTGCTCAAGTTTCTAAACTTAGTGTCCCCTTTAATTGCTGTTAGTGGCCCCTTTTATGGTTGTTAGTAGTACATATTCTTATTTATTTTTAGCATTCACTTTCTATGTGGCTACTAGATATTTAATGCTTAAGGTGTCCTTGTATAAAAAAGTTTCAGATCTTCTGCAAATGAATATGTATCTGGAATTTCTTAAGTTCACTCTATCTTTATTCGTCAAATCAATTTCTTGAGTATTTTTGTTCTAATAGTGGTATCAGAACTTCTAGTTGATCTTACAGGATGAAAAAGTTCTAACCTACAATACAAATCTCACCAACAACCAAACTTTAAATCCACCATTCACTTTCACCGGTGAAATTATCAAATCTAGCTTTTGAAGTTGCAAGCTTTTCTGTAAGCCTATGAACTTTGGAAAACTGTGATGGATGATAAACCACTTGTAATTCTACCAGCAAATCCTACCTTGGTTCAAATCAAATCTAACAACGAAGAGAAGACAAAGAAATCTAAAGACAAGTCTCTTATGCATAATGTTGTGGAAGATTTTGTGTTATACTGAATCATGCCTTGCAAAACAATAAAAAAGTATTGGATAGGTTTAAATCAAGGAAGAATATTAAGGCAGCAATAGAACAAGTCAAATGCAGGTGTTGAACCTGAAAAGAGAATTCGAGTGCTTGAATATGCAGGAGGAGAAAACAATTAGTAAATTAAATCTCCTTAATTGTTAACAAATTAGACTTCTCCGTAAAGAATTTATAGACTAATTAACTGTGGACAAAGTTCTTGTGATACTTCCTGAGAGCTTTGGATCTAAGATTTCCTCTCTTGAAAAATCCAAATACCTGGAAAAACTTTCATTGGGTGAACTAATGGGTTTTCTTCAAGAACAAGAGTAAAGGATGACTGAGATTGGACAAGTTCACTGAAGGAGTTTTCTCTTTGCAAAAACAAATATTTGGTATAGGAAAGCAACAGGTCAACCAAAATAATAAGGACAAGTATGATGGAGGAAACAATAGTGGAGATGTGAAGTAGAAGTTTCCTCTGTGCAAACATTCTAAAAGAACTACACATATGTAGATGTATTGAAGGTGGAGAGTCGATGCTATATGCGAAAATTGTAAACAAACGCGGCACATATCCAAGGTCTGCAAATCAAGAGCAAAGGCCTCTAGTGCAAGCACAAGTAGGCGAAGTTGTAGATGCACATGAGGAGCAACTCTTTGCAGTTTCATACTTTTCAATCAATGTATCCTCTGATTCATGGCTTCTTGATAGTGGTAGTTGTGCAATGATGCTGAAATGTTCAAATTCCTCGATGATACTTACAAATCTAAAATATCAATGGAAACGTGAGGCAATTAGAAGTCAAAGGAAGAGGTACAATTTCTATCTCAACAATATCAGGTATCAAAACTATTCCGGATATTTTGTACACACATGGTATTAGTCAAAATTTGTTGAGTGATGAACAAATGCTTGAAAATAATTATTCTTTGTACTTTAAGAATCGTGAATGTGTTGTGTTTTACCCTTCTGGAGTTGAATTCATTTATGTCAAGATGAGCAACAAAATGTTTTTAGTTAATTGGAAGAAAATAAATGAGCATGCTTACTAAAAATCTTATAAAAGGCATATTAATGGGCTATAGTTCATCCAAAGGTTATAGGGTTTTCTATTTGAAATCATAAAAATAATTCTCAACCGAGAAGTGAAGTTTGATGAAGAAAATTGTTGGTATTGGAAAATATGAGTACCTCTTATTTTGATTTATTTTGAAAGAGCAACCTCAACTTTCAGAAGATGGACTAGTGGATGATGTATTAATAAGGGAAAATTGATCCTTATAAGATGTCTATCGGCACTTTAACTTGGTTATTCTGAACCAACTATCTATGCTGAAGAACAAGACTCTCATGCATGGAGGAGATCTATATAAGATGAACTAGGCATGATCGAGAAGAACGAAACCTCGCAACTTGTTGACAGACATAGAAATGGCAAGGTGATTGGTGTAAATTAGATTTCAAGACAAAAATCAATAATGATGGATCGATTTGCAATCATAAGACAAGATTGAAGGTGAAGGGATACACAAAACAAAATGATGTTGATTATAGGAAACATTTGCTCCAGTTGCAAGGTATGACACAATCAAGCTTATTCTTGCATTTGCATCTCATAGTTCCTCGAAGATTCATTTACTTGATGCCAAATAGGATTTTTCGAATAAAGTTTGTATGTGAAATTCACTGCATCTATATAGAGAAACTTGATGATTTCTCGATTCTTGGAAAAGAGGATAAAGTTTATAGCTTAACAAAGGCATTGTATAGACTAAAACAAAACCCCAAGGGCGTGGTATGAGAAGATTGACAATCATCTCATCTAACATGAATTTAGTAGAAGTCAAAGTGAAGCTACTTTGTATGTGAAATTCACTGCATGTGATTCTTTAATTTTCTAAATTTATGTGGATAACATGCGTGTGAAAGAATTGAAATTGAAATAATCCAAAGGTTCAAGGATGAAATGGAGAAAATATTTGAAATGACTAATCTTCGAGTCATGAAGTACTTTCTTGGCATGGAAGTGTTGCAGTACAATGATGTAACTTTCATACGTCAGCAGAAATACATTTCAGATATTCTAAACAGGTAGGGAATGTAGGACAGCAAACATGTGAGTACTCTAATCTCTACTGGTGTGAAAATTGGAAAGGATGAGGATTCCAAAAGAGTGGATGATAGTATGTAAAAAAGCTTTATTTGAAGTCTTCTATATCTAACCAGAAGCAGACCTGGCATTCTATTTGTTGTAAGTTTTATCTCTAGGTTTTCACATTCGCCTAAATCCACACACTAAGTTTGGAACTTTTTTCCCAACACCTGCCAAAGTAACTATGAACCTGATCGAGTATTCTAATAGTGATTGGGGTAGTGAAGTAGATGATGCTGAAGCACCTCTAGATATCTTTATTATTTAGGCAAGTTGTTTTAGTTGGAGCTCTAGGAAATAAGAAACTACATCTTAATCAACAGCAGAAGCTGAGTACATAGTTGTTGCATCTGTTGTGAATCAAGCTATGTGGCTAAGAAAGATGTTGAAGGACATGGAACATGAACAAAGAGAAGCTACCAAGGTCATGTGGCAACAGTTCTGCAGTTTCAATCTAAAAAAATCTTGTGTTTCATAGTCGAACTAAACATATCAAGATCAAATTTCATTTTAATAGAGAATTCCATCAATCCAATGAAGTTTCGCTTATTCATTGTTCATCTGAGAACAAACTAACTAACACTTTAACTAAGTTATTGTCATAGGAAGGTTTGAAGATCTAAGGCAAATAAGTGGTGTTTGCCACCAAAATGTCAAGGAGGAGTGTAGGCAATTGACATTTTTTCCAGCTTATTAGTTTTACTGTTTTTACTTATTTCAGTTTAGTGTTTCCTATTTTCCAGCTAGACTTGGTCAATTTTCTTTTCTCAACTTTCTGAAGTTACTGTCCCCTTTAATGGTTTTTAGTGACCCCTTTTATGGTTGTTAGTTACACATGTTCTTATTTAGTTTTAACATCTACTTTATGGATACCAGATAGGAAATGGTTAGGTTTCCTTGTATAAGTTTAATTTAGATGTTCTGCAAATTAATATATAGCTTAAATTTCTATGTCAGATTTTATTTATTTTAAAGGAATTTATCCTCTCATTAGAACCAAGTCATATGAATAATAAGAAGACAAGCACCTTTTTGATTCTTAATTTTCTCTTTTGTTTCAATGGCTCCTTCAAGAAGGAGGTTTAGATCACTACATGAACTTGTCATCAAGTGAGTTTTTCCTTACATTATTAGTGTATATAAGTTACTCTTATTTATTTCATATGTTCATGGATTTTCTTATATTACTTACCATTTTTAGAGAATTCAAAAGACGGGTGGCACTTATCAAGTAAGTTTTTTTTTTATATTCGGTCCTCGTCCTGCTCATAACTAATAATCACATCCATCAATACTGCATCAAAAAGTTATTTTTATGTATATATTACTAAATATAGTAAATTTTTTTACAATGACAGAACACATATTTTTTATGGATGGATAAAGTATTTTTATGTGAAATTTAATTATTTTACATTCTTCATGAATTTTTCTTATGTTGCTTACTATTTATTTTTAGAGAGTTAAAAGAAATAGAAAAGAAGGTAGGTATGCTTCAACATTCATTACTCTGCAAGAGATACACAATGTTGATTGAAAAGAGGAGTATATCTACTTGTTTAACTTTTAAATAAGAAAAACTATCGAAGGAGGTTGATCAACAGGTTGAAGAGGTTAGTTTTTATCTCATCATATATATATTAAAGTTAACATTGTGTATAACGTACATCTTTTATATACATATATATATATATATATATGTATGTATGTATGTATATTAAATGATATAAATGCTATCGAGTGTACAAAAATAATGATTGAGGAAGAGTAAAGTTCTTCTAGAAGCTTTCAATGAGATTCCAATGTTTCATCTTAGTGATTAATTAAAAGAAAATAGTTTTAGCCTCTTACTCTCTTTTGAAGGAGTAACTTTACTTATGCCTATAATTATATATCTTAATATTGTAGTGCTATTTCATTAATACTTATTTTAAAATTTAATTGTTATCATGTAAATCCTATAATTATTTTTTTGGTTGGATCTAATATTATATTTCATGAGAAATTAAATAAACCAACATAAGTAAAGATATGCTAACTATTTTTACCAAAAAACAAATGGATTGCGATTTTAAAATTGTCATCAATTATCACATTATATTTAATGGTATAAACTTTTTCCCATTTTTGTTTCCATGTACCTTGCAAAATTCAATAAAATATTAGTTGCGCAATAGCACAAAACTCACCATCTTTTATTTGGAGTATAAATTTGTATGTAAGAAATGACAAAAGTTTCAACAAAAATTAAATTTCAACTCAGAATCTTACAAGTATGATGAATTCAATGCTAAAAATATTAAAGATTTATCAAACTTATCAAATTAAAATCATAAATCCGTCACTAATTGGTTTTCTTATTTATTTCAAACCCTCATTTTAGTGACTCCAAACCATATGGGAGAACAATACTGACATGAACGATGACAATATTTATTAATTCTCTAAGTAGACGGGTGTTGATTTTAATTTTATCGGCATATGAATAATTTGAAAAAAAATAAAAAAAGTCGCATAAAATATTATTTTGATGATTAAAAATATTTTTGAAAAACACAACTGTAAGTTAACATTATGCTCCATAAAATAAATTAAAATTTTTCTGGATAAATAATAATAATTAATTCTTTCAGATCATTTACATGAAGGTGAAATTTAAATTATTTTAAATTTTTTATTCTTATGGAAAGTCAAGTTTATGTTTAATGTTGAATTAACAATTTTTCTTCTTTGATGTGTTTCCATTCAGATTTATAGTTATTCTTAATTTATAGGCTTTTAAATAATCTTCTGTATATTACAAATGTAAAAGTCTTTATTACGACAGAATTATATGGTGACTCATTTTAATTTTTCTTGGGTATGCAAAGGGTGGCACTTCAACTTGTTCGATTTGATAAGAATAGACACAATAAATAATTCTAGTCCCATATGTTGCTTACTAATTTGGTAAGATAATTAATGGAAATAGAAAAAAAGGCAATTATGCTTCAAAATTCACTACTCTGCATGAAATACACAATGTTGATTGAAAGGAGGAGCATATCTACTTGCTTAACTTTGTATGAAGAATAACTATCAAGGAAGTTGACCAACAGTTCGAAGAGGTTAGTTTTCATATCATCATATCTATTAAGCTAGTTATGAAAATAAATAAATTAAAAGGGAATTCTTATTTCTGGTGGCGCCACAGAGGAGGGTCTAAGGTTCTCTTTTATCAATGTGTATGATTTAACATTGTCTATAACAAATATCTTATATATGTAAATACATTTTCTTTGTCTTCTTTTTCTTTGCTGAACGAAGAGTTACTAAATGCTATCGAGTATACAAAAATAATGATTGATGAAGAGTAAAGTTACCTTGGAAGCTTTCAAGGAGATTCCAATATTATTACCCTAGTTTTAAATAATAAAAATAGTTACAGTCTCTTACTCTCTTTTGACGGATTAATTTTTCTTATGAATTGCCTAAAATTACATAGCTTTATTTTCTAGTGCTATTTAATTAATACTTATTTCCAAATTTAATTGCTATCATGTTTATTCTATTTTTTATTTATTGTTCAATCTACTATAATAGTTTATAATAAAATCAAATAAACCAACATATGCTAACTATTTTTACCACTAAACCAAATGGGTTACGAATTAAAATTTTACCATCAATTATCACATTATATATAATGGTATAAACTTCTTTCCATTTTTGGCTTTATGCACCTTGCGAAATCGAGTAAAACTCAACATTTTTTAGTTGGAGTATAAATTTGTATGTAAGAAATGAAAAAAGTTTCAAGAACAATTAAATTTTAACTCGTAATCTTAAAAGTGTGATGAGTTCATTGCTAAAAATAGTAAAGATTAATCGAACTTATCAAATTAAAATCATAAATTTGTCAGTAATTGTTTTTCTTTTTTATTTCAAACCCTCTTTTTAGTAACTCCAAACCATAATGACATGAGCACCGAAAATATTTATTATTTCTCTTAGCACAAGGGTGTTGATTTTCATTATATCCGTATGTAAATAATTTAAAATAAAATTAAAAAAATTCACATAAAATATTCTTTTGATAATTAAAATTAATTTTTTAAAAAACAATTATAACTTAACATTATGCTTGATAAAGAATAATAAATTAATTCTTTCAGATCATTTACATTAAGGTCAAATTTTAAATTATTTTTAATTGTCATTCTTACGGAAAGTCTTATTTATGTTTAACGTTTAATTACCTATTTTTTTTTCTCTAATGTGGTTCCATTAAGATATATAGTTATTCTTAATTTATCGTCTTTTAATAGTCCTCTGCATATTACAAATATAACATTCTTTATTCAGCGAGAGTTGTATGTTTAACTCATATTTTAATTTTTCTTGGGTGTGTATAAGGTGGCACTCCAATAGTACAATTTGATAATAATAGACACAATAAATATTTCTAGTCTCATATGTTTTTTCTTTTACCTAATGTCATCCATGTATGTTTAAACTACAATTTTTTGCTTAAAAATTAATAATTATTATTCCTCAAGCTATATCATAGAGTGCATTGTTGATACAGTGAAGAACTAATTCACCCACAAAGCTTAAATTTTCAATTAGAAAAATATCAAGTACACGTTTTGTTCAAATTACCGTGCAAAGAAGTGGTATGACTAGAATTAATTGATTGGATTTATTTAGCGATGGAGAGCTCTCTCTAAATAATAAAATTTTAAGCTAACTTATTTAACAGTTGCATGTGCAAATTAATTATTCTGCCTTAATTTATATGATATATTTAGCGTTAAATTTAAGGAATATGACAAGACTTTTCAATGTTTCAAAACCATCATTAAAAAAAGTATAATTTACATAAATATCTTAGTGCTAAGAGTAAGTAAATCATTTTCCTACTCTTTAAAAAATTATTAAAATTCTTAAATTTATGAATTTTGGATACATAAGCAGACATCAAGTTACATAAGGGAGGAATGTATCCGACATGGGATGAATACGTCAAGTGGATATGGATTTATTAGAGAGGGAATAGGACACTTGAATACATAAGGATGGATATATTTGAGAGAGATCGGAGATGGATGTATTAGCGAAGGGATACGACATCTAATTACATAAGGGTGGATGTATGAGATGGAAAGGATATAATGAGAGGGAATAGGAATATATAAGCGAGAGGGTGAGCATGTGTTCGAGAGGGGACTTTTTAAAAGAAATGAAATGGTAGATAAATTTAACGATAAATATAAAATAATATGTGTATTTAAGTAATTTTTCCTTGGAATAAATCACTTTTAAATAGACGCGGACACATTTTGACAATATTCATAAATGCGTAGTTAATATATATATATATATATATATATATATATATATATATATATATATATATAAAGGTTATATTTAATTAATAAAATAATGTCACTTAGACTACAAAATCATTTATTTTACCATATTCCTGAGATATGCAAAAAAAATCATATTCATTAATTTCACCGTGACTATTTTATATATATTATTAATTTAGTAATTTCATAGTTGAATGATTTCTTGTCATTTTCTTCTTGAATTTTGATTATTAAGAAACAAAATCTTTTTTTTTAAACCATATTCTTGAGATATGCAAAAAATTAAAACTAAAATTGGCTAGTTTCATAGTTGATTGATATCTTATCATTTTCTAGAACTTTGCCCATTAGTTTATGTATATCATGAAATTCATCTATTTAAAGAGTTTTTCCTCTTATGAGAACAAAGACATATGAAAAATATGAACAATAAATAACACCATTTTAATTCTTAATTTTCTCTTTTGTTTCAATGGCTTTCTCAAGAAGGAGTTTTAGTTCACAACAAAAACTTGTTGTCAAGTTTATTTTTCTCTACATTATTAGTGTACATAAGTTAAAATCTTATTTATTTTATATATTCATGAAATGTTTTAAAAGTTGCTTACCTTTTAAACATTGGAATTAATGTACATATTCTGCCTTCAAATTTCAAGCCTTAACAATTCATAACTACATAAGAAGTTTCTAGACTATAATAATATGTGAAGTTGATCAATAATATGTGAGGAAATATCCCCAACATAGAATATGCAGGGAAGAAAGGAAACAAAGAGAGAGTCGAAAGAAACTCATCAAAACAAGGAAATGTATGTACCATTATTCAACCCACCGCAAGTACTTGACTCTTTGAAACAGAAGCTAAGTGAATAAGTGATTATGCATAATGCTTAAAACAAAGAAAATTATTTACTCAATCACACTTATACTTAAGCTTAACTACCGAAAGGAATAAACAATTAATCAATGTCAGTGTAAGCTTTATATCAAAGATGTAAAAAAGAAAACTCCAAATCATTATACTTAATTGTTTAAGTATTCAACAAGGTCCAAAAGTAAAGGTTTATTCACAAATTTACATGGAAAAGGAACTTTCATACACATAAAATTGGGCACACTATTCATGCTTATAATAAAAAAAAATTATTTTCTACTATTAATGGAGTCAAGCCTCTCAAGTCTCAACCATCAAACCAACATTTAACACCCATATCTAAGTTGAACTTGTAAACCATGTTTGAGATTCACAATAAATTATAATGCCTTCGACAAATTTAAAATATACAGTAGATACTCAAATAGAGTTATTACCAAATGCATCAAAATTGACTTTAGTTTAACCCACACATGTATCTAAAAAGTAATGGATGATTATGAGATAGCCTTCTCAATTTTATGCACATAGAAGGTCTTTGGAGGATCATTTTAGTTTAGAAATACTCAATATACTTCTTAGCATATAATACATCATAATCATAAAAGATTTTTAGTAACTAAGTAAAGAAACATGTAAAACAAAGTGATAAACTTCATAATAACCGGAACTTAAAGTTCTTTTAAGAATTTTGTTTTGCTATGTACACACTTGAAGATTATGGCAGATTATAAGCTTAGGGAAATTCTTAATTTCACATAGTATTATTGGTGTGTTCTAACATTGTTCTCACTTCTTCAATAACTTCTTATCTCCATTTCACAAAGGATTAAATTTGAATATTTTGTGCTCGTCCATAAAATATGCATCATACTTGTTGTCACTCTCACTGGAGTTCAAAATTCCAGTTTTTAAACAATAAGAAGGCAATAGGAAAGTTCAAACCTGGGACTCTGAGATTACAACTGTTGTTGCAGAAGAGAGTTCATATCTTTGTTAGCTACCATGGGTGAGAGAGTAAAGTTAGAAGAAGCCATGAGCAGCGAAGCTATGATTAGTCTTTGTTGGTGAGCAGACATAGATCTGAGATGTTCTTAGCAATGTTCAATCATTTCAAACTCTCATGGTGATCCAACATCACCCTCACAAGGCCCACCACCATGAAGTAACCTACAACTACTTCCATTCTTACAATAACCTATAGAAAAATAGAGACAAGGTTTACAGCCAAGTCCCACACTTGGGATATCAGCCCCAAAATATATATGACTGCTAGAACATATATTAGGAAAATATTCAATAGTATACTATAAAAAATGAATGGCAACCATAATTAAAATAAAAGTAAATAAAATTTAACAGAAAAGTATATGAACAAGTAAGCTTTAACAAAATGACATTAAGGGATCTACCTGGCTGCTGTCGGTGCTCACTGTCACTGCTCACTGCGTAGAGCTGATGTTGTTGTAATTTTACCCAGAGAGCGAGACAACTGGTGGCGCCATATCCTTGATGTTGTTGGTGCGGAAGAAGACTGCCTGGTAGCTCGCCGACTAAAGCTGCTGCCATCAATGGAGGTTCAATGGTGGTCTTCGTGTGCTTTTCGAAGCTCTCCATTGTTGTCCAATTGCTGGTTTCTTGGCTGCTGCTGGATGGAATTGTTCTCTGCTCTGTTGGAAAGAAGGACGGAGAGAAGGGAAAATGGATCTGGGCGGCGGATTAGGAGAGGAGAGTAGGCGAAGGAAGAAAAAATTAGGGGTTTGGGCTCTTTTGTATAAAATAGGAAAGAAAGGATCTTAAATCAGGACCATTGATCAAATTCGTATGAGCGGCTATGATTTATTCTTGGATTTTGACGAACCATGATCGACGGTTAAGATTAAATGAGAGTATTGAAATCTGAAATTGGAGTTTGTAATGGAATTAGTGACGGATTCTAGAATCCGTCGCTTTCAAATAAATGTAGATATAATTTAGGAAATTATATTGACGGATATTTTTGTCACTAGATAATATAAATAATTATAAAATATATTTAATAGTTTAGTAACCTTTTTTTTCCTTCACTAATTACGTCGCCCGATATTAATTAAATTTATGAGCACTACTTTGTTATTGAATCGGTACGAAAAATTAGGCGCCAAATTTTTGCGCTAATATTTAACGACGAATTAAATATTCCCTTCGGTTTTATATATTATAAATTTAATAATCATTTCTTAAGTCTGCAAAGAAAAATAGTTATTCCGTCGCAAGTCCGTCGTCATATAGTGACGGAATATTGTTCATCCCTAGTCTCTGTCGCTAAACATTGTTTTTAGTAGTGATAATTCATACGATAACTAATTCATGACACTTTTGGTGATATTCAAAATGATATAAAATAATTTTTGAACAGGTAATAAGTATGATTGGAAGCCTGAATGTCACGAACCCACCGGGTCGTGCGGGCACCCACTCTAACACCTAAGTAGGAGAAATCTCATATTCCAAAGGTTTATTCATGAGGAAAATTAACAGGGTATATAATGTAAGGTAAAAATCTTTATTAGAACCTCTTATTCATGCACTAGTCAAAACATTTAAAGTAACTTGACAACCCAAGGATCTAGTCTAACAGGTACAAGATCTACTAAGAATTACAATAACAATTTAATAAAACGACAAAGCTCCCACTATGTGAAAGGAATAGTCGAAGTTGTTGGAAGATTTCCTCATCTTCATGTAATGAAACATCATCAATCCTGCATCTAGACTATGTCTAAAAGACATAGCAAGAGTAGTATCAGTACAACCAAACGTACTGGTAGGTATCATCGATCAACCCAACGCCCACCTTACAACATATAAATAGAACAATAAAATACCATGTCCGGACACCTCGCTTCATCACCCTTAGACTTTACTTGGAGCACCTTCCAAATTACAACCTATCTCGTTTCCACGAGGTTACAACCTAATTACGCTAACCACCTTGTATACCACAAGTAACACTACCAAACTTAAGATTTAAATAGATCATAGCATAATACACTAACCACATTGTATATTACAAGTAACACTTCCATACTTAAGGTTCCAAGTAGATCATAACTTAAATATACTAAACACATTGTATACTACAAGTAACATTACCACACTTAAGGTTCCAAATAGATCATAACTTGAATATACTAACCACAATGTATATACTACAAGTAACATTACCACACTTATGGTTCCAAATAGATCATAACTTAAATAAACTAACAACATTTATACTATATATACACACCTCACGAAATTGAGCGTAACACATTTCACCATGCACATTTTATCACAAGTAGTTTGCTCTCTCATTGGACCCAAAGTCAAACTGTTAGCATGCTGGAACGTGGCAATCTGATCCAATTTTTAAGACGGAACGTGGCAACCGATCCTAGTTAGAGTGTCGAAATGTGGCAGCAGATCCTAGTTAATATGCTGGAATGTGACAATCCAATCCAAGTTAGAGTGTTGGAACGTGGCAGCCGATCCAAATCACACATCACAATAACACATCAAGATCACACATTTAAGTCATGATTTTATCATATCGACATCCACATATCTATTTTTAACATCTAAGACCATTGTTGCAATATGCATACATATACAAGTATCACCAAAAAGAAAGACACTTGTATATCTCACCATCACAGAATCATAGACATCACAAGTCACATACTTAATTACAGATATATGGGTTCTCTCGATTTCTCTTTACTGAATTACACAAGTAATAATGCTAATTATTCATCACATAGTTCCATTACTAGTTTTCATAACCATGACAACAACTTTTTATTACAATTATACCATAGCCAAGAACACAAATAAGAACCTCGACCAATTACTATATCAACACAACACTAACCCCATAAGCATTGAAATTTAGTAACTTTCCACAGAATATACTCGGTGCACGAAGGTCTAAACATACTTTATACTGTTAAATTAATATATTACATGGTAAGCATTGATTTTAACTACTCAACATAAAAACCTAACCTACCTGGGCGCCAAGAAATTTGTATGGAGTTTTGATTTCGTTTCCATCTTTTCTGGATTCGCTACGGTGAATTTGGCCAAGATTTTGCGAGCTTCCGTCATCCCCATGCTTGAAAGATCCCTCTCCTTCTTTTCCCCACTTAAAATAATTTTATAGCGGTTTCTACAATAATTTACGACTTATTAGGATGTTTTAAAAAGATGGAAAAATACAAATTTTATCGTAAACTTAGATTCTGCCTCGCCAATCCCGCTGCAGCAACGCCACACCAACGGAACTTGTCCCGTTGTAGAGGGAAAGTGACCAAATTTTTTGAAAATTTTTCTCTTCTCGAATAACGATGGTTTGGGTTGTTACAATGAATTAGTTTTTTTTTAATGGATTTTTAAAAAGATATTTTGCATTTTTTTAAATAAAATCTTTGGCCAAAATCTAACTAAATCTGTTATGTTTATTTTTGTAATAAAATTCTTCTCCATAAAAATATAATAAAAAATTATTTAATGTAATATAGAGTCTTAATATTATTTTGGTGTGATTTTTTTCGTTAAATATTAAAATAAGTATTTGTGGATCTTAAAGTTCTTAAAAAAGTTTCCAATTTCATAAGAGCTTAATTACTATCCACCCACGAAAATTACACGGTCACCTCATTTTTAGAAATACTTATTTTTTTTTCTTATTAATATGTGCACATATTGTTAAGAAAGAGTCATATATGGTAACTTGGACTCTAAATTAATTATACAATTTTGTTTAGGATTCTTACTTGGTTAACCAAAAATAAAAAGGATTCTTTCAAGCTATCTTCTAATTATTTTCACACTCCTTCTCTCTCCCACCACTGAGACCACTTGCATACACCAGAAGCAATTTGAGAAATCAATGAAAACTTATTAGAAATGCTTATTTCTCTTCTATTAATTTAACTAGTATATTTTCACATTTAGTGATTAATGATTTTTCATCTTTTTTATAAACACATTTTACATATCATTTAACAACATAATCTATCAGTGATTCTCTTTACGCATTTTACTGTACATTTATAAGTTAGGATGTTTAGTCTTTCAAACTTACTCTACTTTTCAAATCATGAAAGTACTCGGAGGTAAGAAGTCAGAGTTTAAGTCTTCACGCCTCATGTGGATTCGGGAATATTATAATCGATTCTAGCATGACATTAACATTTCTCCTTGAGGAAAATTACAACAAACTGGAATCGACTTCGTTGGAAATGATTAAAGGTAAAACAAATTTTTTAAAATAATTTTTAGTATACGCTTTTAGTTATCTAATTATTATATTGTGTCGCGATCGGAAAGAGAAAAAAAGATCCATCGAATGACTTTTCCATATGTTACGAGACTAAAAGTATTGTCAATTTTCCTAACATTGTATTCCTTTCATGGATGTTGATATCGAATTTTTATATATGAATACTTTTTCAAAAGTGGATAAAGATATGCCTTGTTTGACAATTGATTGGGGGAGTGGGGGTTTATATGGTGTTTATACAAACTTTGCATGGAAGAATTTTCTTATTGGAAATAATATTGTGAATCAAAAAACTTGGCACGGATGAATTTTTATATTGGATATGATATTGGGAATCAGGAACTTTGTTTCTTGCCTACTAATTGTGCCAAGCACTATTTAAACTTGATTATAATTTCATATTTTTAATTAATTAAGCACACCTATATAATGAAATTTGGATTTTAATTTCATTGTATTCGAAATAATTTATTTTTATAAAATTCACAATGCTTTAAAGTTAATTAAAATATTATTGTCACTTTTTATTATTTTTAAATAATGTGTGTGCTTTTATATAATTAGTACATTTTATGAATATTGAAAATTTGTCTCCAAAAAGATTTTGTTTCCTTCATACATTTTGTTAAATTAGTATTTGTTAGTTAGTAGATTATATTTTTGAATTAATTAATTTTTTTATTTAATGTGTATAAACGAGCAAATTATTTTATTTTGTTAAGATTAAGGAGCTTATTGATTAATCTTCTTTAAATCTTAGCCAAAATTAATAAACTAATTCGATTTGGAGACATTCTTTATTACAATTGGCCATAATTGAAACTCATTTGGTCATGTCATAATTTCTAATCTAAACCATTTACTGTAAATCTAACTATTTTGCTACCTCGCTTGAAACTCAACCTTCAGACCAAATTTGGGCAAACCCAGCCGACCAAATTCATTCTCACCAGCCCAACGCAACCCACCAATATTTGAACGGCTAAGGAGTCTACAACATTCAAACATACAATGCCTTCAACAATGATATGATATGATACACAACGAACAACCAAAGCCCAGTACCATAGCTTCGTCATCTTTTTCACAACGACCTCGATAGTACAAGCTTCAGAAGTGTGTCCTCCACTCACCCTTATTCATTTGTAAAAACAAACTAGGTGGAGGCCACGATCAAATGACTATGTTCATTAATCCATTCCAATTTGTTGATAGTCTCGGTCTATTATTTGTCCTTCATAAATAATTCAAATTTTGAAATTGGCAATTCGCCCTAGCATTTTCCGATGATTTCCCCCGAATTCGTTCTATATAAACCCCTTTTCATTCCCTTCATTGAGAAAGGTTGGAGAGACTGGTTGTATTAGAAAAAAACACAGTAGTTTTTCTAGTTTTTTTAATCATTTGTTTCCTTTGTCATATTTTCTAGTTGCCATATTCATTATTGCATATGTTTACTAGTTGCTTGCTCATTTTTACCGATGGTTTTACTCCATCAGTTTTTCTAGCTTTCATTACTGCTTTAATAACATAGTTGATTGTTAACTCTATGTTCTTGTTAGTATTGCCTTTTAGTTTATTATTTGAATTTTCAGTTTTCTTGATCAATTGCTAAGTCTATTTTTGTTAGAAATTTGCCTGATTTTCTTACCATAATTAATGTTTGTTTTTTCTAAAATAAAAGGCAATGTATTACCATAAATGTTTTAACTTTTCCTGAAAATAAAACATAATTTTCTTTCATATTTGATTTCTTATTTCTTTAGAGGAAAACTTATGAAATATATAAATTGAAGATCTTATTTTCATAGAAAAATACAATAGCCTCAAAAATGTAGCCATTTAATGGTTTTGTTTATGGAGAGATTTATTGTCTTAACAATTTTAGTATTTTTCCTTTTTATTAGTTTTCATAAAATATAAACACAACAAACCTTTGATCTGACTTACTTACGCAGCGGAAGACTTAAACACAAGAAATAAAACTCATGTAATAACTTATAAAATAATATCTTAACACAAATGGCAACTCAAGTCTTAAACTTATACAACTGAAATGAATAATACTAAAGAACTATAACTATGTATGTATGAAGCCTCTAAAATAAAGAGAGATGCCGGGACAAGACTCCCGATCATCCTAACAACTGAAATACTAGAAATCAATGAAAACGGAACCCTCCAGAAAATAAGGATGATCACCAACTGACTCCAAATTCTCAACTGGATCAACGAGGTGATGGATGTTGATCTTGAATGCCTGTATCTGTGTAATAAGGCGATGTAGTCTACCTGACATCAGTACATTAAATGTACGATGGATTTGATTGTTAAAATTGAAGACTCTTAAGTGTGTGCTGGTATGGTATGGATTGAAATTTTGTAACTTGGGTATAGCTAATTGCTAAATTCTGTAGAAGATCAAAAAGATGACTAGATTATAAGTAATGATACCTATCTAGCATTCAACTATTTCAAATCATGTTTTTTTTTTCAAATCTAACATGCAATGCACTAAAATCAATTTAATACTTTAGCTCAACAAAATTATTTCAAACTTGAATTGTCAATTGAATTATATCCTGCCATTATCACTAATGATATATGTTATATATATATATATATATATATATATATATATATATATATATATATATATATATATATATATATATATAACATATATATAAATGATTAATTTATAATTGGTTTCTGTTTAATTTCTTTAAAATGTTGAAATTATATGGGTTCAACTATATATAGATTGCAACCTTACACAACCATAATAATAGACAGATTAGCTATTAATAACGAAGGTAAAAGAAATATACAAAAATTATTATTCCTTGTAGGTACTTGATTCAAAATTCTAATATTTCAATCCCAAAGACCTTCAATCTGAAGAAGGTTCTATAAAACCTTCAAGCACAAGCTTAATCCTCAATAGTCAGGATATTGGAGAGAGTACTAGAAAATTCAAAATGAAAAAGTTTGTATACGTTTACAAATTTCGCCACAATTTCTCTCTGTGTCTGTCAGGACCTAGACCATCGTGAGCGACACAAACTATATCACCTCGTGAAGGTGTTATTTGGTCTATTCAAATTAGCAAACTGGAAAATACAAAAGATAAAAAAATACACAAAGAACTATCCAAGTACACAAAACCCACTTTGTGTCCTTAAGAAATTTAATTCCCTCAAGTATCCGAGATTACAGACTTATTATTCTCAAGATAAAAGGATTAACCATTAAAGAAGTAGTGGTACCTCAAACTTTGATGGTTTCATTGAACTCAAAATGACAAAAATGAATCTCACACACAGACACGGTCGATAGATTTTATTTTGTAAGAAATGTATGCAAAGGAAGGGATGATTCCCATGCCGAAAACTGAGAGAAAACCTCTATTTATAGCAAACAAAGCATATAGATCGCAACTCATCGGAAATAAGACAACCTTTCAGAAAGGTCACAACACTTTGGAAAAGGCACAACCTTTCAAAAGGTAACAACCCTTTAGAAAATACAATTTTTCATAAAGGTCAGGGTCTTTCCACAAAGTCACAACCCTTAACGAGAGTCGCAACCCTTCATTTCTTGTTCGCACCTTTAGTACCCAATAGGTAGAACCAATTACTAACACACAATTAAACCAATATGTAATTTCTAAAACCAGCAAATCAAATAAATATTAAGAAAATAGTTTTAAAAGCAACTAAGGATATGAATAACCTCAATCAATAGTCAAAACGTTCATGCAGAACAAAGTCTTAAGAAATTATGATGGTAGTATTAAAACTCTAATATAATAAATAATGGGGATGCAACCCTAAAAACATAGAAAACATAATCTACTAGTCCAATGTAACAATAAACATAAATAACCGAAGAATTTGAGACAACATGAAAGACTACTTCACCCTTGGATTTAATGTCAAGTGTCTCTTAATAAAGGTCTCATTTCAGCTAGAAGATGTATTGTACATAACAAGAAAAGAACATGAACAATATTAGTACACAAATCACTAGTAGGATTATATGGCCAGTCCAAGATATGAGTGCAAACAATTTACTAAATTATAGTAAGACAAGTCAATACATACAACTACAATCACTTTTGAATCCCTATGGACTCCTTATTGTCTTGGCTACAAGAAACCTTACACCAAGCGCAGGCATTTCATCCCGCTCATTATCAGATGGTACTAGACTGCACCTCGTCCTGACTCCATCCGAGGTTGATCTAGCCTAAAAATTTTGAGTCACTATCCAAAAAGCTTTTAACCCAAATTCTTTCACCATTGACCTATTCATTATATATTGTACCCCTTTGTACAAAAAAATATTCAAATATTTAGTATTGTACTTATAGTACCTCTCATGTATTATCAGAACTCTTTTCAAGATAATGAATCAATATCATTTTAAACAACACGAACAATGAATGTATTTTCACTTTTATAACCTCAACAATACTTTATTTTATTCTTCCTAACTCTAACATTGCAGTCAATAAAATCATAATTGATTACCACAAATAAATATATACAATATTTAAAAACTTCGACCATGTTTTTCTTTACATTTCCCTTTAGGACCATGTAGCGCAATAATAGCAACATACCCCTAAAATAGTCAAATAAATCATAATAGTGGAATAAGATTTTCATAAAGTTTTCACACAGATCTATAAATTAAAACATCAACAACATCATCACTTTATTTCTCAACAACCACTTTTTTATATGTAGAGAAAATATTCGCAAATGATAGTTTAATGTCCTTGAAGCATTCTCAAATCAATAAGTATAAATAAACTAGTATACCATTCCAAATCATAAAACTCGCTAGAAAGGTAGTTCACTAACATTAATCAATGTGTCAGCAGCAAACATAAAATAAAATGCAATTATGAACAATTTTTTTTTTCTTTCTTTTTACCATTTATTATTATCAAATAGAATGTAGTAGCAAAATAAACATTGAAAATAGATACCATCGAATTTGAAATCTTATCTAATTAAAATAAATGTTCATTCATTTTTTTCTCCCAATTCCACATGAATCAATTTGCACTGATATAAATATAATGTACCACCTCAAATAATGCCAATAAATGTGAATTGTATGGAGAATTTTTTATTTTAAGAACTTAAGTAGTTCAAGAATAATCAATATTATATATAAAATTTTCCTCTTCTCCAATTTTGTACAAACTTAATTTTTTCAGGCACAAAAACTCAAATTCACAATAAGTCACAAGATTTACTTGAGAAATGACCACAATAATTTCTATCATTCGCTTAATTACATATAATTTTACTTAGCGGGATAATCATTTCTCCGAATCTTTTTCTATATTGAGGGATATGATTACTTAATTTATCACAAACAATTAAAATATGAACATATAATATATCCCATGTATTATTAGATTGAACTCTCCTCCATACACATCCAAATCCAACTTGTTGCATCTCGCTTCAATTCTTATTTATATTTTATTTTCCCCAAATTTTCAAGTAGTATTTTTCGTAAAATTAAAGTATAAAATATCCTTAAGGTTATTGTAAATTCTTACGAAAAATACCTTCATCACAAACACTTACCGAATTCACCAAAGCTTGTACTTCACCACGAACTCTTGTCGGAAATTCTCATAGCTTGAGACGTGTCGAAAGACACTGTCCTTAAGGATATTTCACCATTTATTGGTCTATATCGTGTGATTCAACAAGCTTTTCTAGTATAAAACAAAGAGCCAAAACTTTCAAAGCTTCTTTAAACAAAACCTAGCACAATAGAATATCAAAACAGAAAGGAAGAAGAAATTTCTCTTACTATAATAGGATATAAAATGATTCTTTTTGAGATATATAAAATAATATTTTTCCAATACAAACCATCAGTATGATTATAGGGTCAGTCCAAGATATGAGTGTAGCCATTTTACTACATTAGAGTAACACAAATCAACACATAGAACTACAATCACTTTTGAAGCCCTACGGGTTCCTTGTTGTCTTGGCTACAAGACACCTTTCACAAATCCCATGCACTTAACCCCACTCATTATCAGATGGTCCTAGAGTGCACCTAGTCCATATATTTCTTCCGAGGTTGACCTAGCCTAAAATTCATGAGAAACTATCCGTAAACTTTCAACCCAATTTCTTTAACAAATAACCTATTCATAATGATCGAGATGGATCATTTCACTCACTGTCGACTTTGCATATTTCCTTATGTTTTTTGGCTGCTTTTGATCTCTTTTGTATCCAGGTTTACGGTCTCATAATTGAAATACAAATACATTTGATCAGAATAAGTTGTAAATAGACATTGAGAACATTACTTTTGGTATACTAAAAAACTAAAATGAGCCCAAAATTCTCTACTCTTCAGATATCTTCCATATATTTTTAAATACTTTTCATTTTTGACGAAACTTAATTTTTCGCTATACATTTTACTTATCACTATTCCAATGTATCCATTAAATTCAAAAAAATTTCATGTCTGAGTCATTTGTGTAATGCTAAGAGTATACGTGAGTGACTTTTGAAACAAGGTATATATTAGCTATAAATTGTAAACTTGAGGGTTATATCCGATCCTTTTCCCTTTAATTTTTTGTGTGAAAATATGAGGAATAAAAATGAAGAAACGTGAATGGAAAAAGAACAAAACAATTCATGACTTTGCTTTTGAGGCTACATTGTAAGTTATTTTGTTTGGAAAAAAAAGGGGTGGGGGTGGGGGGGGGGGATGGGTTCTATGATAAATTTTATAAGAAAATGAGTGTAGAAATAAATTTGATCATCATCATATCATATATTTCTATAAAAGAGAACCCTAGGACAGCCACCACAACCAATAATTTCCTTTATATAAAAGAGAACCCTAGGTTTTGCCTACGTGGCGCCACTACAAGCAATAATTTTCTTTTAAATTTATTTATATTCAAAACTAGACTTCATCTTTCATGAAAATACGTGAACTTTATGGAAAGTTACAACTTTAATAAAGAGTTGCGACTTGTATCAAAAGTTGTGACTTTTATGAAAGGGTGTAACTTTAATGAAAATTTGTGACTTTATGAAAAGTTTTTGACTTTATTAAAGGTTGTAAACTTTTCGAGGGATTGAAACTTTTTCAAATAGTTGTAACCTTTCTGATAAGGCACAATAAACATTTGTTCCCACTATACTTTGTTGTCAATAAATAGAAAAATTTCATCCCATTTTAAAACAACAAAAATTTCTGATCTTTTTCTTCTACTTCTGCGAAATTAATTTTGTACTTTGCTCCATTTGAATGACTTACTAACACCACTAGTTGGTGAATAAAATTACTTCATCCTGAGAGGATATAATTCTTTAAACCTCTTGTATTGGAGGGGAATAGTTTTCTTAAGGTGACATTGTGTATTCAGTGGACTCGATTTGTTTCTTTATATTTCATTTTATTTATACATACCCTGGTATGTTTTTTACACTCTTTAGTTTATGTTTATGATATTAATTGTTGTTTTAGAGTACCTATTTTAAACTTTTTTTATGTTTATGCAAAGTTATTTTCTCCGATTATATTTAAAATATACATATATAGTGCGTATATTTATTGTACAAAAAATAAGTATTGTAAAAGTACTATATATAAGTTTACATATTATCTTCTCGTACATAAATATGAAATATCTACCTTATCAATTGAAGAAATTCATTTTGCATGTTCAAAAGTTGTACTTATTTTAATGTGTAAGCACAATTTCTTTTTTGAATATGTTAACAAAATTTTGAATTCTCTTTGGACATATATCACAATAGTATAATCTGTACAACTTAAATATTTCTTTTCATTACGAAATCCCTTTGTAAATATATTCATATTTTCTTCTTTATTTTCCTTTGAATGTTAATTAAGGAACCAATTATTTATTAAATCGTGAATAATTCATTCATTAGAGGTTCTTGACTTATGTGATAATGACAAATAATCAAAATCATGTTGGAATATTGCTAATATTTTTTTAAGAATCAATTTTTCTATTATATTTAATGTATGGATATTAGTAAAAAATTATTTGCAAGTTCAATGCAATTATTATTTATGACCGCGCGAAGCGCCGAAAAATTACCTAGTTAAGATAGTAAAATTTAAATATTCATTGAATTAAAGAACGTAGGAAAAAAAACTCATAGTTGAGAAAGATCAAGTGTAACTCTTAACTTTGGGAAATAACTCTTAACTTTGCAACAAATCAAATATACCTATATATATTCTAGTTTTCAATAATATATCAAAAAAAAATTAATTATTTTTTTCACTCCCATTAGACAAATATGATATATTTGAGCTATTTATGAAATAATAAGAGTGTATACGAGTTACTTTTATAACAAATTATATATCAACTCTAAATTATGAATTTGAGAGCTATATACCATGTCATTTTTCCCTAATTCTTCAGGGGTCAAGTCTTGTCTATCCTCTTTTAATTGAGTTTGTTAGAAATTAGATTAAATATTTAAAAAATGGTTTAAAAATTTGTGATTTTACTATTTGAAAAATAATTATGTTATTTGAAGGAAAAAATTGTTCTCAAATGTCCATTTAAGGAATTAACTTGCAATTTTAATATAAAATTTATAAATTACTTACCATATCTACTTATATCAAACCAAATCTTTTAAGAGAGAAAACCAAAACACATTCTAATTCCTATCTTATCTTCACTCTTCACGCTTTTGGTCTTGCAATTGATGTTTGAAAGAATTGATCTTATCTTAATATTATGTCATACAATGTGACAAAAAAGATAATATATCAAGTTTATAAAAAAAATAACTTGCAATGTGACGTTTCAAATCAATACCACTAAAACAAATGAAACTAAAAATATAACATAAGTTCTAGACTCAAAAAAAAAATAATATAATATATATTTCTATGTTAAATTTCGAAATGACATTCATGCATATGATTGAAAATAATAGGAAAACATAAGTCTACAATCTTACTCTGAATTCTAATATAATTAATAAAATACTAGAAAAATTATGTTGATGAAATAAATAAATATGTTTAAAAAATAGAGAATGCAAAATAATTGCATAAAATTACATGAAGTAAAGGTTGAGAATGAGAAAGGAATAAAATATAAATAATATACAATAAAAAAGAAACTTTTAGAAAATTCAAGAATAATGAACAATAGAAAAAGAATATAAAATAATAGAAAATAAAATAAAATGGAAAAATAAAAATAAAAAGAAGAATTAAAAAATAATTATATTATAATAACACCATGTAATTTACAAAAATTCACATCTCCTTCCTAGGAATCGGAAAGTGAACTTACCTCCTGACCAAGTAATAGGTCAGACAATGTAATTACACCAAATTGAATTATCATGGTGTCTTTAAAAACAAACCCTTAGTATTCTTTAGAGTCCCCCCCCCCCCTTCTTTTATTTTATATCAGATTCTATGTATCTTTCACATGTACAATCAACTAATATATAAATAGACCAATCTATCGCTACTCATCAATCAAAAAGTGTGTAAAAAAAATTTTCTTTTATTTTCTTTCTTTTTGTTCTATTTTAGTTGTTTCTTATATAAATTAATTGTTTACATAATAAATCAAATAGATTAACACTTGGTTTTTGTGTTTCTTTTGTTATTTTGTTGTATCAAACAGAAAATTATCCAAAAATATGACAGATTCTGGGGAAGAACCAGATGGAGAATCATCAAATTCGCAAAAAAGATCGGAAAGGCATGGGCAATTCCACAAACATTCTATGGAACAAATTCAAAGACTTGATGCGTAAGATCAACTTTTTTTAAAAAAAATTAATTTGATCCTTCGGATATATCTGTTCAATTTTTTTGTTTGTTCAAAGAGATGATGTTATTTTCTTAAACTGCATTCGTGTTAAATTTATCATGATGATTAATCTGTTATATATACATCATTATAAATGAACTTGTGTATTCTTTATGACTGTAGCATAAGAAGATGAGTTCGTTAAAGTTCAATGTGTTTCCAATTTTTGCACCAAAAACACAAAAAAACTATTTCCCATTTTGTTTGATACCCCTTTTGAGGTATGACTAATTTAACTTTGTGTCGAGAAATTTCATTTTAGGGCCCAACTAATCTTAGATCACATAGAAAATCTATCTTTTGGAACTGACTTATCAAGATTTGCATTGAAAAATCACACTTTAGGATCTGCGTAGTTCAGATTTGCATCACAAAGTCTCACTTGGGGGGGGGGGGGGGCTAAACCCCTCCCAATCAATGGTGACAACTCTTGTCTCATGACTCAACACGAGGCTTCTAGTTAAGGATAAAAGAGTACCTACTACTTCTCAATCTTTAGTGAGTATCAGGTAGTTGATCTAGGGTCCAACAAATTCTAATTCAAGTGAGGAATCAAGTCCCATTTTAGGGTTAAACGTTACTTACAAAAGTTTTAGTTCCAATGCTCAAACTTGAGACCTGATTAATGATGGAGAAATACTTGTCAATCCACCTTGTATTTATGACATTTTTTTTCTTTTATTCTTTTTTTGGTTTTTTTTTTTAAAAAAATGATCAATAATATTTTCTCTTCAAAAATTATAGAATGAAGATTCTTCAAGAAATGCCCGCATCCAGATGAGGACCAACAAAAACAATTGGCTAGCAAAACAGGGCTTGACCATAAGCAGGTCAAATTTTGGTTCCGAAACAAAAGGGCTCAAGCAAAGGTAATTTTGATTATCTAATTCTTTTATATATTGTCAATTGTACTTAATTGATTGGATATTATTGTTTTTTTTTGTTGTTGTTTTTTACACACATCAACAAATTAATATATTTTTTTCATTAAAATTTTCAAAAATCTAGAAAAAGTAACGACAAAAGTTGAATCAATTTTATGAAAGCATTGATATATTGGTAAATTTTTTCTGTATATTTGGTTAAGTTGTTAGAATGTGTGAATACATAAGATAATTTGTTCCTCTTTATAATCAAGTTATTTACTTCAACTATCACCAACCCCCTGGGCCGCGTACAATAAATTCCATTCTTGATGATTTCACTTTTGAAATTCTATATAGTTTTCCTAAATCACAAATTTGATTTTCCATGTTGAATTTATCAATAGATTTGAAAGTATGTTCTCTCATTAATATATGAACTTTATTAATGAAATTTCTTTTCATTTAAATTATTTTGATTATCTAACCTCTAAGTCAATTAAGTTGTTGCTTAATAAAATCAATAATACAATCATTTTAAATAATTCAAAGTGCATGAACTCCCTAGAAAGTTCAATAAATAGCAAGGAATTACAAAATGGACAAAAAATTGAATTCCTTCTAGGTTTTGAGAATTTAAAGTCAGAAAAATTTGGTTTTTCCACTCAAAACTAGTGATTTCCTTTTCAAGATTATTTGTTGAATGAAGGAAATCTTGAAATATTAAATGGACCAATTGAATAAAGTCCAGGCTAGTCAGATTAATTTGTATCAATAAATGAGCGGATAAATAAATTATTTGGGTTGGGTTGGGCTTAAAATACACAGCAACCTAATTTTTCAACTTCTATCAAAAAATAATTTTTCTCATTAATTGTTCAATTACCAAACAATGTTATTTCCTTAAATGACTATATTTATCACATCTAGAATAAGAGTATGGTCTTTGATAGGAAATTTTATAGAGCTAGTGAAGATTCTCAAAAAGAGAAATATAACTTGTATCCAGGAAACCAAATGAGAAGGATAAAAGGCATGTGATATGGATAAGTATAAGTTGTGCTACTCGAAAGGTGTAACGATTAGGAATGAAGTAGGCATCTTAGCGGATTGTGAGCTTAGGGAGGAAATGATTGAGGTAAGGAGAATGAATGATAGGATGATGATGATTAAGTTAGTAATTGGAGAGTCCAGTTTGAACATTATTGGTGCTTACGCTTTGCAAATTGTCTTGGACAAGGAGGACTAGAAGACTTTTTGGGAGGATTTGAACAAGGTGGGTGGAGGTGTTTCAAATACAAAGAAATTATTCATAGAAGGAGATTTCAATGGTCACATCAAGTCTACTCCAATGGGGTGTAGTGATTAGTATGGAGGTTTTGAGTTTCAGGGACAAGAATGCAGAGGAATCTCACTTATGGATTTTTCAATAACTTTTGGGTTGGTGGTAGTCAATTCAAGTTTCTTGAAGGAGGGGGAGAACTTGGTCACCTTCCATAGCACGGTAGATAAAACTCATATAGATTATTTGCTTCTTATGAAGGAACATAAAGTTCTTCATAAAGACTGTTGGTTATCCCGAGTGACAATTTAATGACCTAATACGAACTCCATCTGGTGGATTTCTTATTGTAAGGGAGAGGAAGAAGAGGATACTAGGTAACAAACCGAGGAGAAAATGGTGAAGTTTGAATATGATCAGTACTTTGGATATCATATATAAGTTTTTAGTTTTGGGAGCTATGGGTAGTAGTAGTGATTCAGATAATATGTGGTTCAGAACTTCTATTTAAATTTAGGCACGTTGAGTAAACTAAATTTTCTTGGATTAATTTTTTCACCTATGTAAAAATTCTTTAAAATATATTTATTATTCGAGGAAGAATGTGTATGTGGTTAAAATTAGAATAGAATTTTGAACTTTTAAGCAAATATGAATGGAAAAAATATTTTTCAAGCATTATAAAAAGGCTAAGTAGCATTTTTTGTCCTTCAATTATTATAATATTCTAATTCTGATAGAAGTAATATCTTCCTCAATACATAAATCTTCAATTTATTGGAATGTGAACTATTTATCCTTTATTTGTGAAGAATAAAAATTTAACATAATAATTATTTGTACAATTATTTAGTTACCTATATGTTATATTAAGTTTTTATTGTTATTCGATATGTGATTAATTTTTTGATATATATATTTCATCAGACTAAAATTGAGACATCCATTAACAATGCTCTTCAAAAATAAAAAGAAAAATTTATTTCTGAATATAAGGCAATGAAAGAGGCAGTGAAGAATATTATGTGTCCAAAATGTGATGGACTTCCTATTGGAAAAGAAGAAAGAGAACGTAATTTAGAAAATATGAAAGGAAAAAATCAATGGTTGACAGAAGAAGTAATTCAACCTTCTATTTATCCTATTTATTTTATTATATATGTTAATTTTTCTATTTATCCTTAAAAGAATTACTTATATACAATAAAGACGATGCAATTTCGTGGTTTGAACTTGATGGATTAATCCAGAATTTAAGGTATTAGAATATAACATATAATAAAAATATTAAGGAGTATGATCAAATAATATTATCTCTTGATCGATAATTTTAAAATACAAAAATTAATCTATTGAATCCTACTACCAAGGGTTGTGATAGTATGGATAAGATTCATCTATCCCTAACATAGGGTTTTAGGTATAGATGAGCTGAAACCTTGTTAGGGTCGTGATAGTATGTTAACCAAAGTTATTCTCTTTTTAATGAGATTTACAATAGTGTTAAATGTGTTAAATTATATCTTGGATTTGTTTCAACCCCGTGCATATGAGTTGCACCCTCCCTTGACAAGAGAGATAATCTTGAACTCACAATCAATTAATTGATTGAAAGAATTTAAATGATATACACTAATAGCAAATTATACACTTCTCAAATATATTTATTTCGATACATACCTATTATTTAAGTAAATTAACATAAAATTTTATTTTTTCAGGATGAAAAAGTATCAAATCTCATCTCACATGTTTTTGGAAGACATTTTGTGGTGTATTCAATTTTGTCACCACAAATATCAACTCTTAGATCATCTTTAAATTCATCTGATGGAAGTTTGTTGAACCAAGATATATGTGTCTCTCTCATTTGAAATCCTCCTCTTCGTCAAGAAAACAATCATAATATTAATAATGTTCATGCACATTCAATGATCTCTCCATCACCACAAGAACATGGTGAATGTAATCATGATAGTAGGCAACAAACAATTATGTTTGAGACTGTTGTTGCTTCTTTGAATTAAATTGTTGAACTTTGGAAGACGAATGATCCATTTTGGGTAGATTCATCAAGTGATAGGCGGTTTTTTATTCATCGGGAGATTTATGAAAAAAAAAATTCAAATCAAGTTTTACCTCCCAAAACATCAACGGGTCGAATTGAATCACCAAAGGATTGTGGAATTGTGTCATTGACTGCAGTTGAGTTGATCCATAATTTTCTTGATCCAGTAAGTTTCATAAACACTTTCATGTATATATATATATATATATATGCTTTGTATATTAAAGTCTGGGCGGCTAGTTTATTTTTGAAAAGTAGCCATTATGTGAGAATTCGCTGGAAACTTACCACTTCTCATGTGGAAACATACCATGCCAATATCATGGATTTTGAACTTGAACAAGTGAGAGATCTAAGAAACTGTCATGATATTTTGAATTCTAACTCAATGTCATGAATTCCAAAAATTGTCTATTTCTCAATAGGTTGATACCATTTCACTTTTTAACTTTCTCCCATACAATATTGATTAAGATGAGATTATATGGAGTTATGGACATGGACAATCAGTACTTATTTTTAGACATAGTTGTCATATTTATTTTTTAAGAATTAATCATATGCTTAAAAGTAATTATTTTTTATATGTAGGTCAAATGGATGAACTTGTTTTCTACTATAGTCACAAAAGCTAAGACTATTGAAGTTCTTTATTCTGGTACTTGGGGAGGCTCTATGCAATTGGTAAAATATTAATCCATCTTTTAGTTTTTTCCCCTAGAAGTTAAATCAATATTGAAATTGACTCATAAAATGATAATTTTTTTTGTTTCTTGAATTCAGATGTATGAAATGTTGCATATTTTATCTCCACTAGTTGAAGCTAGAGAATTTTCTTCATACATGGTTGTAGACAACTTGATGCAACAACATGGATCATGGTGGATATTTCATATTATGTATTCAACGACCTTCACAATGGTGTACCTTCTTATTCTTGGAAGTTTCCATCTGGTTGTGCAATTCAAGATATGGGCAATGGCCAAAGTAAAGTAAGAATCATATCCTCTCTCTATGTCAATATTTAAATAATAGGAAAATTATGTGCATTAAGATCCCTCTATACACGTGGTCCATGTTACTGGGTCAATTGTATGTAGTCTTATCATGCATTTGTTCTTGAAATTTGTTTTATTTTTTTATTACAAGGATTTTCATGTACTAACAAATCATTACATAGAAACACCTATAACAACTTCTCTTCTAACCATCTAACTACCTACTCATACATAAAAAAACAAGAAACTAATCTATTACAAAGAAAATGCTACTCTGAGGATACTTATATAGTGTTTGTAGAATAGATTTCCATCTTGCCTTGTTTTTTCCTCTAAGATGAATATGAAGTACAATCCCTCTAAAGACCTTATCTGCATATAGTCTTACTCGATAGAAGCTAATCTTGTTCTTTTTCTCAAAATGATATATTCAATCCTCACAAAAACACTAGTGTTGATTCAGTCATGAATACTTTTTTGGTATTTCTATCCAGATGCACATTCTTTCTCATAATGTCTTTGTCACTTGGCAGTCAAAACAACTAGGTTCAAAGGTTTCCTTTCTGTTACTAGAGAACACAAATTAAGATGACACCTGCGTACCAAACTTTTCAAGTCTTTCAACAATGGCTAATCTTTTCTGCATAGCTATCCACAAAATGAATTTGAATCTTGGATGTACTCCTCGTTGCAAAATAATAATATTCCATTTTACTATTGTAAAGTAGGCATGATATAGTTATTTAGCATCTTGGTAGAAAACTTCCCACCTTTTTGTGCCTTTGCAAAGTCGATCATCAACTCACCCTGCCCATGTTGCCTTGGGATTATCATATCTCTTGTACTCAAAGTCTTTCGCACTATTAATAAAGCAGTACTAGGTAAGGTGACAGTTTCAGCCCCCCTATTCTTTATGAAATAAGTATGCATCCATTGGATCCATAGAGAGTCTTTGTTTCTAGCTATATTTCACAGTTTTTTGAGTATTGCATTCTTACTGTACAAGTCAAACGGGTAACATACATATCACTATGTATATGTAGGTTATTTTTCAAATGTTCATTTAAATAGGTACAAATTTACTCATACTTATGTCTATTTCATGATGTCTATTGTTTCTAATATTATATAAGAGTCAAACTATCTTTATTCTCGATTTACCTAATTATGGGTCGTCATGTTATGTTGTTAATTTATTCTCCAAATGATCAGCTTTCGGACTTGCATGGGGGGCTATTTAAATGTCCCCATATTGTTTTAGAAAATAATCTTTCCGTTTGTGTATAACCTTGTCCCCCACAACCTGATAAGTTTTATTTTAGGATTGAGTTAGATTCAATAACTATCCTCTTAACATACTATTAGAGTTGTTAGTCTTCATTTTTATGTTGAACTCTGGCCTATACACTGTTGTTCATGTCGCAGATGTTTGAATCAAAAGAGCGAGGATTATTTTTTCTCCTCATATGGTCCTTTTCAATTCTTGCGTTATGACTTCCATTGCTAAAAAACACAAATTTCAAACACGCTTTCCTTATTATTTCCAACTAAGTTAATTATTTTTATTCTTGTTTCTTGATTATTTTTGCTCTTGCACGTTACTTGGGTGGAAAATGTTCAAGTATATGAAAAATATCAGGTTAATCATATCTTTAGAGATTTGTTGTGTGATCGTGAAGCATACGGAGCTAAAATATGGATTGTTACACTTCAAAGGATGTGTGAGAGATTTAATTTTCAAATGGGTTCAACATACCCTAACAGGAATGATTCCAAAGGAGGTTTGATTTTATATTTCCATTATTTATTGACTACTTTTTTGAATTTTAATTTATAAGGTGAGAAATGAATCAATTGTAATTTTCTCATCAATTCAAGGAAGCTTTTCTTAAAAACATAAAAATCTTGAAGGGGTTCTAGATCCATCTCTTTGCTTTGTTTATATGTTTGAAATATGACCTTTTAATTTTTTTTAATCTTTGAGGTATATATATAATACGTATTTTAATCACGTTCGACTAGTGAATTTTTTTTGTTTTAATGGGCTCGGAAAATGATCACTCTTTTTATTTCAAAAGTCATTTTTATTGACAATTTTCTCAATTTTTTATTTGAAAAATCTCCTTTTCAAACTTTTGGTATTTCCTTAAGGGGTGTGTTTGGTATGATTTAAACCATTAAACAATTGTTTATTTTGTTGATGTTTATTTATTGTCCAAGAAATAAATTATAGAGAAAAAAAATTCCAATTAAAGGAGCAGGAAAAATGACCATTTCTCTCTTTTTCCGTGTAAAGTCATTTTTCTTTACAATCATCTCAACATTGATTATTATATCAATGCTTTAACGACACTCAAATGTTATTATTATCTTTAACATGTAGAAATATTATCAAAATACTTTCCAATATGTTAATATTTTTTTATCAATCTTCAATAGAAGTTATTTTTTTTTAGAAAATATATTTAGTAATTTTAAAACAAAATATGAAAATAAAAAATTGATTTCCTAAAAAAAATATTTTCCAAAAAACAAAAAAGACACACTTATCTTGTTTCTTTATTAATATTGTTATAATTACTTTCCTAATATTTTATTTCTACTTTATTATTACATGTTGTCGCCTTTATATCCTTATGTATTTGCTTTTCATAACTGAACTTGGATATACTTTACTTGAATGAGGATCTATCAAAAACAATCCCTCTACCTTCTCAAGATATGACCACCCTTTGCAGACGTCACTTGTGGAATTATACTAGATATATATGTTATTGTAATATTTAAATTTCATTTTACTTTCAGTGTTTCATGACCCAAAAGGGCTAAAAAATACGATACAAGTATCTCAAAGGATGGTTAAGAGTTTTTTTTTGAAAGTCTAAGCATGACAGACAACCATGAAGATTTTTCGATCTCACCACAGTTAAACCGTGGAGATAGTATTTCAATAAGAAAAACTGAAGAAACTATCCAACAAAAAGGCTTTATTGCCATTGCAACTACTTCTCTATGGCTTCCTCTTTCATTCCAAGATGTCTTCAGTTTCTTCAATGATGACAAGACAAGAAATCAGGTATGTGTCGAACCTCTTTATAATAATGTAAATTGTTTAGAATTTTTTTTTTGTTTTTATAGCGAAATGTTATTATAGAGAACATAATAATATAACATAAAATTTAGGTTGTTTCCGATTAAAACTTTGATTCTACATTTAATTGGCCGAGGGTATTTCTTAAATAGTCTCTCTCGTTCAAGATATAGGGGTAAAATTTGTGTGTATATATATATATATATATATATATATATATATATATATATATATATATATATAATATCATTAAAATCCATTAATCTTATTGCAATAAACCAATATCACTTTTTCGATTCAATTTATCGGTCGATTTTATTTTTTCAAGCCCCTACATATTATATTATCTACATGTTTTGCTAGTCTTGGCATTGATTGTACATATATTGTTTTAAATACGTGATCTTAATTAATACTCATCCCACAAAATATTTTTTTGTTAATTAAATTATGATATTGTTTATCATTTGATTTTTTTAGTGGGATATTTTGACAGGTGGAAATAATGTGATTGAGTTAGATCGAGTACTAACAGAAATTTTTCCGGGAAACAACATTACGATTATTCAGGTATTTGTCATATTTACTTATTTATAATTAGCTATTTCTGCCTAAATCATCATGTAATAATGACATTTTTTAAGAATCAAATAATATTAGGTATGACTGGATTTATCTTTTTTCTCATGCATAAATACCAAAATTTCCAAACTTGTATCTTTTTTTTCGTTTTGACTTGTTGTTCTTTAATTATTGAATCAAAAGGAATTTTCTACTATCCAATTTTACTTTTGACTCGTTGTCAATTAACAATTACAACGCACACACAACAAAAACTAATTTTCTCATGTTTAATTTATATACACTGATCATAGCTTAGCCATTTATAGAAAGTTGTTGTTTGTCTTATTTCTATATTTATAATTTCACTTGGATTTTTGGGTGATCCAATAATTATCTTTAACTATCTTTTAGGTAAACTGATAATGCTAAATATATTTCACTGTGAATAAGAACAAGACTTAGCTATGAATTTCCTCGTAAATCTGTTGTTAAATGACCTATAGCCCTATAGCTAACAAGATTACTTATAATCCTTTTATAATTCATTATTAATTAGGATTAGCTGTGAATTTTTTATGGTTTAGCAACATAACTTACCGTTACTTATTCTTTTATAGTATTTACCCTAATATTTCTTAATTATTGTAATGAATAACAGCCTTATAATATGCATAAGGAAATGTTAGTGCTTGAAGAGACGAGTATTGATGAAATGGGAGCATTTTTAGTCTATGCACCCATAGATTTACGAGCAATCAATTCAATTGTCAAGGGAGGTGATGCAATGAAAGTTCTCATTTTGCCCTCTGGCATCATCATAAGTCCCGATGGTCGTCTCTCCTCGAATAGGGAAAACACTGCAAATGCTCAAAATGGTTCAATTTTGACAGTGAGATTTCAAATAATGATTTGTTTTAATAATAACCCAACCTCCAGGCAGTAAAAATTGGAGGTAGTGGGTTCTGTTCATGGTGTTTTGAGCGCCACAATTTTAATAATCAATGAAGCATAGGTTGCTCTGATTTGTGATTGTTTAATTTCATTTTGTTTGTTTGTTTTGAAGATTTCAAAACTAAGACAATTGATGGTTTTGAAGGATGATGTGTTCCCTTTTTTGTGACTTCTATAATCTCAAGACTGTGTGATATGTGTTGCTGCAATCATATTTCATATTAATACACTTATTTGAGACTTTTTATTTGTTTGATTTTCTCTAATAATTGTTTTTGTTCTTTGTCATGTTACAATGTCATGCCTTCCTGATTATTAAAGTGTGGGAGTAGTATATATATGTTGTATCCATATGTGGATGGAATTATATGTTGTGAGCACGAATAGCCCAGCCGCGAGCCAAGTTGTTGGGCTTAGGGCTAAACGACGAAAAGGCTCAAAAATTAAACATCAAACAATATATTTACTTGAGATCTAGGTTGAGTTTTTGTCCTGAGTACCAATGTGTACTTATTTGCTTACTTTCTTTCTTGGCTACACCTCAACTGACAACCTCTAGTTATAGGTGGTGCTGGAAGGATCGGATCGGAAGGAACACACTTGTAGCCGCATTAACATACTTCAGACAATCCTGTGTCTCCTCAATTTCTCTTATGTACCAACTCGTTTTGCCTCTATGATCTATAGGTTGTTGTTCCTCTATGTTTGAGTATAGTAGGCACAATAGTATTAGTGTCTACCTGTGTCCTTAGAATGAAAAAGGCAATAAGAAAATCAGCTACTTGGTTTCCTTCTCTGTAGCGGTGAGTGATCTTGTAGTTAATGATGTGTCAACAATGTGCTTCCGATTCAGGTAGAAAGTGTGTTCCTTTGTCACCATGTTGGTTGTGCATTGAGTCATGTCCTAAGTATGTCCATTGAAAAAACACTGTTTTACTCCAAACTAATCTGCAATAGCTTCAACACCATTTTGGTTATGAATCAAGTCCAGCCCAATATACATACTAATGCAATATAAGTCGTTATTGATCTGATAAGAGTTTTTAGGCTGAGAACGAGCAATAAGATCAGGTTAATTTGGAATCTGGGCTAAGTAGTAGTAAAGAAACGGTTCCATCAAAAAGGATAGTGATACGTGATTTTGAGATTATGCAAATTTTTGAGACACATGTTAAGTCCTCTCGTCCCCTTTCTATGAGTTCTGCTTGTCATATCTTTCTTCTACTTGTGTTCTTCAATTTCCATTTTTGTTCTTAATTTTCTTTGTAATTCCAATTACGTGTTAGTGAAATAAATTTGTCGGTTGTTTCAAAACAAACACCAATTCAAATTCAAACAACCTACAATGAAGCGTCCAAAGTGGGATATTATCATATATACCTAGTCGACTAAAAAAATAAAGGCTTGTTGTTTGATATAATAACAACGATGAGTCCATAATGGGATAAAACTTTAAAGTCACAAACAAACCAGATAACCATTCCTAAGAACTTATAATTCTGTTACATGGGCATAGTGATGTAATTTCATTGCTTTAGAGATGTATTTATAACCCCTGCTTAAACAAAGACATAATTAGTGTCACACTCCGAGTCTTCACCTTTGGTGGGACTGGCACGCGAGAACCATTGTTTGCCCCAAGTAAACCCTTGGTCTGACTTATTTACTCAGCTGAAGATTTAAACTCAACAAAGATAAGTTCATGTAATAACTTGAAAAAATAATATCTTAGCCAAAATGGTAAGTGTAGTCTTAAACTATACAACTGAAATTGATAAGACTAAACAACTAATATTATCTTTCTATGAAGCCTCTAAAAATAACAAAGATGGATGTTGGGACAAGACCCACAACATCCTAATGAAAGTAAAACTGATACTGAAAGCTATGAAATGGATCCTCCGGAATACAAGGAGGCTCACCAACTAACTCTGAACAACTCATTGGATGTCAATCCTAGCTACCTGGATCTGCATCATAATACGATGCATTAAAATGGAAATCAGTACATTGAATGTACGAGTACGCGAGTTGGAATGCTAACATACAAACATAGGCTTGAATGGAAATTTGAACGACTTACTTGGGTCAAATAAACTCTACAAGACTGAACTCATTATAGAGGAATTCAAAACAAGTGCAAATTCAAGAAAAGTTAGTTAAAACATGATATTGACTCTATATGTATGCAAAGATACAATATAACTCTGAGATATATGTGTGTATATAAAATACAATTAAATTATGTAGCAGTTTCTCTAATCGAGAACCATCACATAAGAGCTTTTGTGATGATACATCATTTTGCCTCATGCTTCCAGGGACTTTTTATACCTTTCCAGTAGTATAGAGCCTAAACTACTAAGTAGATCCACTCGTGTATGATATAAAGCACTAAAGGAAGCATCTTAAAAGTATTGACCCTTTTCTATCCATGGTGGCTAGATGGTTTTATGGGGGCTGTGAATTGTCTGAACTCTTCCTCATATCGGTGTTCAATACTACTACAAAAAAAAATATTAGCTCTTATGTTTAGAAACATACTTCCTTCTACAATTTGAGATTATTTCTCAAAAAATTAGCTCAAAGCATACGTTGGAAATCAATGTTTCCTCTCTTTCATCATAGAAAGCGATTATTCTTCTCTGAAAACTAGCCCAAAGGCTCTTTGGAAATCTCAGTTTCCATTCTTATTTAAATGTGAACATTTTTAATCCTTCGGAATATTTAGTCCCCGTATACTTTTGAAGAAATGAACTTCAAATCTGAAGTCTTTGCTTAACTCATCGTGAACTTAAATGTTAAAATAAAGTTAAAACATTTGTAAAAGAACTTTGAAATCTTGGATAAACTCTTCTGGACTTGACTCTTGACTTTACTTTAAATTGACCCTTCGTTATCCTTGATTTGAATTGTGAATTCAATGATTATGATTTGTGATAGGAAATGCCTCATGATTTTAGGAAAAGATCAACCTATCCTTCTAAGATCCAGATTGGCCAATTCTTTAACCGAACAGACCAACTTACAACGGGTATAACTTACTCATACGAACCATATCTTGAAATACACCTAACACATCCTGAGATTGGAGTTATGACTAGTTGAAGTTGACCAGAAACTCATTTTTTCTAACTCAAGTAAATATCCATTTAATTTCCAAAAATGCCTATTTCCGGTTCTAAGCTTCTTCCTAACGATTTCTAAAATTGTGAGATGTTACAACTAGATAATTAATAATGCAATACGAGCGAGATAGAGAGAGAGGACTAACTTTATACTCATATATTTACTAGATGGAATCGATAGAGCAGGGGCACTAAAGTAGCCTTCATCAAATGGAATCTGCAGAGAAGTACAATTAATCATGTCGATCTTCTAAATTGAAGGAAGGTTGTCAACATTGTCATGACCAATTTTTGGCAGTTTCTAAGTTCAAGAATTTCAAGGTACTCTATATTCAATATTGTCGACAGTGTTTGAACATTCTTAAAATCATTCAAACACAAGGAAATCAACAATGGTAACTTCAAAAAACCAAATGGTAGATAGAGAAAATTGTTGCCGCTCAAACCTAGAGAAATTAAGTTATATAAACTCCCAATATCTCTATATATATAATCTTGTGGAACGTTCATCGAAAGGATTCTAAATTTGGTCTTCTTGACATTTCAACAGACAATTGTTTTATACTGGTATCACATGCAAGAAGATGCCTTAGACTCTGCACATCTCCAATGTCAGCTAGCAGTATTTGCAAAGCTGAATAATAACTAATGTCCAAGTATTCAAGGGATTTTATTTGGCTTGTGCTGCTGAGAAGACTCATAATCTTTTTGCAACAATACAAGGACAGACCATTTAGTCTATCCAATTTTCATGTTGATGGATAGATCTTCTTCAAACTTGAGCAATTCTGAAGAACCAAAGTCTCGAGATTTCGTGAACCGTTGAAGTTTAGAATACGTTTGAAGCATTTGCAATCCAACTTCTTGATATCAGAGCCCTCTTATTAAGGGACTTGTGATGTAGTATGAGGGGACCATCAATAAAGTCCCTACATGTTTACTTGAAAAGCCATCAGAATCATGAATTCAAAAAACTCTTCAGGTTCTTCTGCTATTTCTCCAAAAATGTTTTATGGAGAGAACTAATCTCTGGAACTAGTAGAGGAGGATTAGATAATATCTGTTTTACCAAGCAATCCAGCAATGACTCAGGTCAATCTTAACAAGTAAAGGAAGACAAGAAAATCCAACACGAAATCTTGCTTATATGCTGCACTATCACATACAAATTTTCCCGGAATCATGCCGTTGGAACTAGCAAAAGCAATCTGGGACTTTTTAAAAGAAGAATACCAAAGAGATGAGCGAATCAAATGTATGAAAGTTATGAATATCATTAGAGAATTTGAGGTATAAAGAAAGAAAGATTCTGAAAATGTCAAAGAATACTTAGACAGGCTTCTTAGCATTGTGATAAAGGTAAGAATGTTGGAAAATGAGCTTCCTCATAACAGAGTTATTGACACGCTTCTTGTTACATTACCTGAGAAGTTTGAACCAACCATTGCTTCCATAGAAAATACCAAGGATCTGTCAAGGGTAACTTTGGCAGGATTACCAAATGCATTGCAGGTACACGAGCAAAGAATGTTAATAAGACAGGAAGGATCTGTAGAAGGTGCACTTCAGGATCTTCGGCAAAACTATCCTTGAAAAAAAACAAGAAAATCAAAGGGAAGAAGAATTATGCAGAAAATAGTCTGGTTTTCGTTTGTAATGGAAGCAGCTACAATTCAGGCAGCAACAGAGGAGAAAAATTCCCCCATGTCAATATTGTGAAAGGAAGAATCATCCTCACTTCAAATGCTGGAGAAAGTCGTACATGAGATGCCAAAATATCAAAAACTTTGGCATGATGAGATCAGTTACAAAGAGAAAGGATGACAACAACAAGAATAAGGAGAAGCTTAAGTTACAAATCAACATGAGAAAGAACACTTATTTGTTGCATCATGTTTTGCATCTAGTATTTCAAGTGACAGTTGTCTTATTGATAGTGGTTGTACAAACCACATGACTAGTGATGAAAAGCTTTATAAAAGGCTTGATAAAACAACAACATCAAGAGTCAGGATTGGAAATATAGAATACCTTCCTACAAAAGGAAAGTGGACTGTAGCTATTTAGATTATATAGGCACAAAATTTGTTTATGAAGTTCTTTTTAATTCTCAACTTGATAAAAATTTATTTAATGTTGGACGGTTACTTATAAATTGGTTTAAATTACTTTTTGAAGATAAGGTGTGTCTGATCATTTATCCAAGTGGTGAGGAACCATTTAGATTAAAATGCAGGGAAAAAGTTTTTCTTTAAATCTAATGGATGAAGAACAAAGGGAATCCAACTAATCCGGTGTTGGAGAAACATGGCACAAAAGGTTGGGTCACTTTCACCACAGGGCGCTTTTGTATATGCAAAAAAAAAGGGTAAGCAAAAGGTTTACCTTCACTTGAACAAAAACTCCCAAGTTGCGAGGCATGTCAACATGGTAAGAAGACGAGATCGTCATTCCCAAAATTAACTTGGAGAGCGACTGAAAATTGCAGCTGCTTCATATAGACCTTGAAGGTCCCCAATAAACTCTATCATTGAAAGGAAACAGGTACTACATGATTTCTATTGATGATATAACAAGAATGTTATATATACTTCTTAAGATTAAAATCAGAGGTTGCTGATGTTTTTTTGGAAATGAAAAACCTTTGTAAAAATCAAAGCGGCTGCAAACTACAAGTGCTCAGATCAGATTATGGGACTTAGTCCACTTCAGATCAGTTCAAAAACTTTTCTAAAGTTGCTGGAATAGAGCATCAACTCACTTCTCCATATACTCCTCAGCAAAATGGAGTAAGCGTAAGGAAGATTACGACCGTCAAGGATATATCAAGGTGTATGTTGCATGAGAAAGCGCTTCCCAAGGAGTTACAGAGGCAGCTAATACTGCTGTATTTTTGTTGAATTTGCTGCCTACAAAGGCAGTGACTGGTCAAACACTTTTTGAAGAATGGAATTCTTACAAACCTTTACAAAAAAATTTCAATATTTTTGGTAGCTTATGCTTTTCTCACATTCCTTAGCTGAAAACGGATAAACTTGACAAGAAGGTAGAACCTAGAATTTTATTGGCTATAGCTTTGCAGTCAAAAGCTTATAGAATTTTCCGATCTGAAAATGGAAATTTTTTGGTATACAGATATGTGGAATTTTTATAACAAAAGCAACCGGATTAGGATGGAGAAAAACAAGAAAGGAAAGCTAATGAATTGCACAATTTTAAGGAACGAGTTGATCATCCTCCCGTTCGAGGAACTAGATCACTTTCAAGTATCTATCAAAGATGAAATGTAGTAGTATTTGAACCTGCTGGATATGCAGAAGCTGATAGGATGTTTGATGTATCTTGCAGCAACAAGACCACATATATTGTATGATCTAAGTGTTCTATCCTGATTCTTGAATTCTCCTTGTGAATTGCATATACATGCTTCAAAAAGAGTACTCAGATATATTACAGGCACAATGGACTATGATATGAAAAGTACTTAAGGGTACGGTTTTATTTTTGGTGCAGGATACCTTTCTTGTTGTTCCAAAAAATAAGAGATTGTTGCTCAATCAATTGGAGCAGCAGAATTCAGTGCTGCTACAGCACCAGGGAATCAAGCTTTATGGATAAAGAAAATTTTATGCTATCTTGGGTTGGAAATGAAGGAAAGCACTAACATATGTGTGGTCAACAAAACTGCAACTGCTATTTCTCACAATCCAATTTTTCATTGAAAGACCATGCATTTCTATGTGACGCTATACTTTCTAAGAGAAGTGCAAGGGATGGTTTAGCGAATCTGGTATATTGCAGAACGAAAGAGCAGCTGACTGATATTTTTACAAAAACTCTTCCGGCAAGCAAATTTGAGTTCTCCGGAAAGGGACACGGATTTTGCGACTCTTGATGCAAGGAGAAGTGTTGAAATCTACCTCTTGAGTTATTAATGGATGTTGAGTTGGCATGATGACATGGCTGATGATCTATTTTCTATTTTCTAAATATAAATATTTCAGTTTTAGTTTTTTAGTTTTGAGTTTTCTAGTCTTAAGGCATGTTGAGTTGTTGGTAGACGTAGTGCCTAGTTTTTTTTTTCAGTTACTGAATTACGTACTACAAAATTTTAGGAGTTCCTTCTATTTAAACATTTATTCTTTCAAATTAATATTATGTCTATCTTTTCTTCTTTTATTTTATGTTTTTTCTTTTGCTGGTAACACCAACAATTTCCTTGTACAACAACATGGATTTCTTGAGTTCTGATTTGTCTACTCTGTTTTACTAAGTTATGAGTTGAATCCATGTGAATTATTTCTCTTCCCATATCCCGCACCCAGGGGTGGATACATGTGCAATCTAGGGGGATCACTCGAACCCCCTACGTCGAAAATTAAACTGTATATGTAAGGTTAATTTCTGGTTTTATGAGTATATTAATCAAAATGAGCCCCTAAATATTAAAAAGAAGGATCGCGTAATGAATAAGGGGTTCAAGTTCTGCCAGGAATGGTAGAGTTTGATTCTCACTCTGTGCATATTTTTTTCACCTTTTTTTTACATTAAAAAGGGTTAGAAGTTTTAGGCCCAGATTCCAAAACAAATGAAAAGGCTTCATTGGTACAATGTGAAGCTTTATCCTTTTTAATTTTTACTATTCTCTGTGACATTCTTTGTAATTTTTTCTTTTATTCTTCAACTAGGTAGTCTACCTGCGGACATAAGAAATCTTTCTAAACTTGTGAACAACTTTACCAATGATCGACTATTATAAGAAAAAAAGTAATTTTTTGTAGGTTTTTAGAATATTTATAGACAAATTACATGATTTGACGTTATCTCATATCTCAAAAATTATTAATATACAATTAATGATTAAAAATATCTTGATATTTAATTATTTTTATCTTTTACATGATTTATCATATTATATGTTTGACGATATAATTTTCTTGTTAAAATTGAGTCATGTTTTTATGTAGCCATTAATTTTTTTTTGTACATGAAATATAGAATCTAATAGTTTTATGGTTATCATAAATCCTTGTGTAAAAAACTTTTGTGAAAGTCTTTGATAATCAATATAGTTATAAATAAGTTATGTCCGTTAAAAAGTATACACCGCAACAACAGAAAAAATATTTTTAGAGACAATCTACTTGTTTGAGGTCAAATGTTTGTTTCGTTATTATTACTTTGTTATTCTAAACAAAATTATAGAAGGAGAAAAATATATTTGAAACAACAACAAAATAATATGGTTAACCCTTATAGAAATTCATTCTTCATTAAACTACAGAAGACCATTCTGAATTCTTCATCAATGTAACTTTATGACTTTTTAGGAATATTTATGTATGATTGTTTCATTATGATAGTATACAGAGATTAAAATGTTTTATTCTGTACTCATGTCAAAGAAACATTCTCAAACATTAAAAATTAAAAATGAGTCTAACTTAGATAATTTGAACGCTTAACAATGACTTGAGGAATGAAGGACAAAGAATCTATGTTAATACACTTATCTTCTTTAGCTTAAAATATTACTTTTATTTGTAGGTTTTGTTTCATATTTTTCAAATTAAGATTGACTTAAATAGTCACATCTTACGTCAAAAATATTTAGAAGACTGAATGAGAAATGAAAATAAACATTAAAAGGATGGAGATATTTGTCATAGTGGCATTATATACATGTCAAACAATAAATAATCAATTCAATTGTAAGGAGACAAAAAAAGAGCGAGAAATAACATACAATAAAGGGAGTAAACTATGATATATCCAATGATGATAACAAATCATTAACCAAAAAAATTCCTACATTTTGAAATAAGATACCTCCACACATTGACTAACACTTCAATAAACTTTCAATCATTAAAGTACTCATAATATCCACATAAAAACAAAAAAATATGCACATGCATACTTATCAACTCTCAGATGATTTTCTGAATAACACAAAATCACATCCTTGTTTATGAAGGAATAACGTTGTTGATGAAGAATTTTGAGAATTGTAAGGGCTTTTTAAAGGTACCTTCAATAATTTCAGACGCGAAAATTTTCTTGAATATTCTAGTAACATTTGTCATTTAATCTGACTAACTAATACTTGTAACAATAACTTTACATAAATATAAACATCAAAGTTTAAAGCATATATTAAAAAAAAACAACTAATAATATAAGCATAAACTAATGATTGTAAAAAATGTACTAGAATATGCAACAATAGAATGAAACAGAATGAAAAAAGTCGAGCCCACGGAATGCAAAGTATAGTCCTCTATTTATAGACAACAAAGAGTAGTGTAAAAATGTGGTTATTGTTTATTATCGGAAAAGTCACAACCTTTTTGACAAGTTACAAGGCTCCTGAAAGGTCACAACATTTCATAAAAGTTGCAACTCGTCATATAGTCACAACTTTTCATGGAAAAAATTTATAAATTTTCATAAAAGTCATAACTTTCATGAAAAAGGAAGGCTAGTGTTGAAAATAAAATAATTTTAAGAGAATGTTGGTTTGTAGTGGCACCACGTAGGCGACATAGGGTTCTCTTCAATAAATATAGTAGGTAAATTGCCCGCGCTTCGTGTGGTGGTTAACTACATCAATAATATACCTTTGAACATGTAATAATATAAATATTTTCTAGAAGGTACAACCTACGATAATTTTTAAGAATATTCTATCACAAAAATACTGAATTGGTTTTTGTAATCTTAAAACGAAAAAATATTTGATTCTGATTTTTTATGAATTTTGTTATTAATCCTACATTTTAAATGTAGTTGTTCATCGCCAAAGTCTTTAAAAAAGATATGTAATTGCTTCATTGTCTATATATGTATATTTTAAAAAAATTGTAAAAAATTTTTATTCATCAATTGTGAGAATTTTTCTCCTATTCAATGCCTCTACATGTAGAATTTAAATATTATGCATCTTATATAAGTAGTTGTGTACTTGATAAGTTAATTAAAATAGAAAAATGCATCCCTTGAAGTTCAATTAAATAACGTATGTCGCTCAAATAATTTATATTAAATGATGTGTTTTCATGCCCCTAATTCAAAATCATATGCACTCGATGACGCTACTTTGATAGACAAAAGGAATATTTTGTTGTTTATGTTTCGATCAATATAGTTAAAACTTAATTATCTTGAGGAATTTCAATCTACAATTTATAAGAAAATAATTGTTTCTTTAACATTTGATAAATATAGATTTATTCTACTTTGAGGGGTAATTTATTGACTCCAACCAAACATTTAAACCCCAAACATTTGACTTAGGTGGAGTACAATACTTACCGTCCCACTACACTCCTTTATTTTTTGGATCTCACTGATCGGTTAAATGACTCGATAAGATAGAAAATTGAATAAATAAAACACCAAGGTAGTGTGGAACCACCATATCTTTTGAACACTCAAAGTCCCTTCTTATACATCCAATGAATCTTTTAGCAACTAAAATTCTATAAAAATCAAACTCATTTCTTTTTGACTTATAAGAATTTTGATATAAATGACACGAATAGTCTAATAATTACATCAAACTCTTGATTTAAAATATTTTTACTTCAAAACAATGATCAAAAGAATAAACATAAGCAAAAATATTTAAAACATGTACTCAAAAACAAAAAATAATAATTTAAGGATAAATTTATTATTGTAAAAAGCATAAAACGATCTGTAATAATAAATGAAACATAAATGAAAAAATCGAGCACACTTATTGGACATTGTCCCCTTAAGGAAATTTATTCATTCTATTACCCGATGTTTAAAGGAATATTTCTTCTCAGGACAGGACGATTCTATTCACCAGTGTGTTGATAGAAAAACAATGGTGTCAGTGAGCCACTCAACAAGAGAAAAGGACATGTATTTTTGTTATTATAAAATTAGAGGAAATCCCTCGATTTATAGACTACAAAGGGTAGATTAAATGAATGTTTATTGTGTCTTATCGGACAGGTCACAACTCTTTGGACAAGTCACAATCTTTCATAAAAGTAATAATTTTTCACTAAAGTTGCAACCCTTCATATAAGTCGCAACTCTTCATAAAATTTGCAACTCTTCATAAAATTCACAACTCTTCATCCAAATTTGCAACTCTTCATATAAGTCGAAAATTTTCATTAAAACTCACAAATTTTCATGAAAAGAAAGACTAATTTTGAAAATAATTAAGTAAAAAGTGAATCCAGGTTTGTAGTGGCGCCAAATAGGCGGGCCTAAGGTTCTCTTTTAGATAAATATATGATATGATGATGGTACATATACATACATACATACATACACACACACAGATATATATATATATATATATATATATATATATATATAATATGATTTTATAGTTTTTCACATAGTGCTCTTTCTATGTACAAAGTTGAAGAGATGATGAATATTTCTTAAACTTTAAATTTAGTTTAAAAACTATTTATATAAAATAAATTAAATTAAATTTAACCGAACAAAGAAATTTTAAATTTTTGTTATTTTTTTAACAAAATCTATTTAATTAAATTACTCTTGGGATTCCTTTTCCCAAGAGGTCCATTCTAAGATAAGTTTTCAAGAACTTCAAACACTAGAGTTTTTACTCTACGAAACAAATTTTCTTCCTTACCCTAGAGTTATGAATTTCAATTAAAAGTAAGTGTTTTCTATTTTCTATTCCACATGATGATGAGTATGTTGTTGTTTATGTTTGAATTTCGTGTGAAGCACGTTCTTATCTACATGATGGTTTCGTATTATTGTTTCTAGTATTTGACAATATGAAAACATAGGGATTGGAACTAAGACTAGAATGAACTCTTAAATGACCCTTATCCTTTACCCTACATTATGCATGGATATTTTACATGATTTGAAGAGTTGTTATTGATTATGATATTGAGTATTTTACTATTTAATGGTTATGAATGTTGTAAGTTGAACGTAAGTTCTTGAATAAGGTTCTCAGAAGCACGCGGTAAGTCTTCTAAAGTTGTAATTACTCCACCACATTTATGTTAGCCTATAAATCATGATGATATGTTGTGGAAGTATGTATGATGGTTCTATGTGGATATTCTAGGATATGAACATGTTATTTGTGTGATCATGAAAAGCACACAATAATGCAAATTATGATATTCTTTTATACGCTTTACACAAGATGACTATGCTATGTTAATCTCACATACGAAGAGTTGCGATGAAAGCAAATTCTCATATAATCCTAAACATAGGCATATCATAAGGTGTTTTTATTAAGGTTATAAGGTCCGAAAATGAATTATAATATGTTTAGGGGCACTGTGTAAAGTATGAGGTGATTTGGATGTCGAACGTCAAAGAACGACCAAAACGTTCGACGACTAGTCACCTATGTGCATCATCTGTCTATACGTGCTTATATATTGTATGTAATGAGATTAAGATGTCTTAAAATGATTTATATTTATTTTTAATAGTAGTATATGGAATTTCGAGATGTTTGGTGGTCAAACGACCAAGAACGTCCAAGGCGTTTGAAAAATATCCCTTAAGACGCTAAATGTGTGTCTTGATGAGGTCTAGCCTGTTTGGACGAGTTGCAGGTGCTTTTATTTGGTGAAAATTATGTGTAAGGTCTACAACTTGTTGAGTTTCATATTTATGTTGGAAATTACAACTTCTAAAGGGCCACGCAAAAGTCCCAAAAAGAAGGACCAAAGGCTGGTGGAGACACTGCCTTGAAAGTGTCAATCGACGGAGCAAACGATGGCATGCTGGTTTGCCAACGGCCTTTTGGTGGGGTATCATCGATGGAAACTTATCCTGGGAAAATTTCAACCAAAGATCAGGCCAAGGACCATTCGACGGAAGCCATAGACGGCCCGTTGATTGATCTACCATCCGTCGATGGTGCCGTCGATGGTGACCTGCAAATGGTGCCTTGTGCACTATTTTATGTAGGGGGTGATAGGAAATTCACCACAGGTCCTAACCTTATTCTAATAGGTTTATTTAGATACTTTTGGGTGTACAAAAGAAATTAAAAACGTGAAGCACCCATTCCAAATCCTATCTCACGAAATTGAACCTTTTCCCTCAAAAATATTCTTCCTAGAAACCACCATTGTTGGTTAAGCTCAAGAACAGCTTGGATCTTGGATTCCCATAGATGAATCATAAAGTTTTGGAGGTTTTCCACTAGACAATGGTATGGTTATCCTTCATCTCTAAGTAACATTTCACTTGGAGAGTTAATCTCAATGTTTTCAAAAGAGTTTTCATGATCAAAGTTCTCCTTCTTCAATCTAGCCATGGGTTCGTTCTTAAATTGATTTCAAAATCATCATATGAAAATATTGATTATTATCTACTTATTTGGACATTATTTTGTAATCCTATTACATGATGAACCCATTCTCTTTTACAAACTCGATCATAGCCTATGTATGGCTTTATGATCTTGATCTTATGCATATCAATTTGTGATTCAATTATGATAATATGCTTATGTCTACTGTATTGTATATTTATTTATGGTGAATCTTTGATGAATTATCCATGTGAATCAATGTATAAAGAATTGTACATGACTAGCCTATGCCTCTATATGATCACTATAACATTGATCTATAAATGTATAGAAGTGGAATTTGATTATGCTAAGATTCTTGTAGATACTGCCTTAGGTTAATAGAATGGTGAATTGTGAATATAAATCTTGTATGATCAAACTAAATAAGGCTTTGTTCGAATTGATCTAGGTTCTTCTAGTCTATCAAGTAGTAACTTGTTATCTTGACGTTAGGTTAGTTGTTATATGAATTGATCATGGTTAATTGTCTATAATTGCTTCGTATAGCATAACGAGAGTATGAATTATATGTAATGGATTTAATGTAGATCAATTCATGATCGTTTGAATAGGATTAACCTATGTAAACATACCATCCATGAATTCCTAATATAAAGCATGCTTATAGTGAATTCGACCTTGTTGGCAATTGTAGTAGTGTCTCATCCAGACTATGATTAATTAGCTAATGCCTACAATTTTCATTATTGGTAAAATATGATTGATGATTAATACTTTGAGAAAATTATTAAGATGACCTATTCTCTCTACTCTACATTGAATTGATAGTTTAATGCCTATGATAGTAGCTTGATCTTGAAGAGCTTTAAGCATGATTTCGATATGATTAAATATATGATTAGCTACTGCCTTGTATTGATATTATTTATGAAATATGATCTATAATCCATGCAAGTGAAGTTGGATGATGGTCTATGTCCTTCAACATTATAGCATGTTAATGATATGTTGTACTAGTTTGTAGTATAGCCTTGTAGTAGCTTATGCTTAACTTCATGTATGATTATGGTACCTTAAGCTGGTGCCCTATACTTTATTTATTGATAAAAGATTAGTAATTGTCTATGATGACCAAAGGCTAAAGGATTGGCAAGAATTCCTCTACTCTTCTACTTCTCTATTTCTTTATAGTAATGTCGATGAAGCGTTATATGGCATTGTATTGTATGGTCCACTAATGGTGGTGGTGTTGACTTTATTGTCAACCTATATATGTTTTTACCATGTCGATAAAGGCAAATTGATTAATATATGAACATTTGCTTATGATGATACTATGTGAAGCTTATGCCTACTTTCTTATTCTAGTTGTAATATAGGTTGTATGGCTATTGTATAAATATGTGTATATCCATGTTAGGGTAAATTATAGCTTCTTCCACTTATGAGTTAATATGGTTAATAATCCCTTACCTATGTACCCCTATGTGAATGCATGAATATAAAAAGTTAGGAGTCTTAAGTGTAATATGAAGTTAGCTTGTCTCATATACTATTGTGTGTTGTGTGGTTCATCCTTAAAAGATTATTATGGTCTAATAGGGTGGATTCCATAATGTGTTGTTTATAGCCATTAGGTGATCATGTTGACAAATGTACACACACTCACTTTACATGCATGTTACAAGTAGTATAGGTCATGGTGTCTAAATGAAAGGTAGTTCTCATATTCACTAGTGTCTACTACTATGCATTTAAAGTATATGTATGTGAAGTATGTTATGTATTCCTTCACTAGGATGACTTTATAGCTGTACTTTCATGGGCAAGGGTATGGGACTTTGACTATGCATTGCACATGTGTGCCCTGATGGGATAGTTCCTAGGTTAGGTTTCTATATACATGAAAATTATTGAATGGGCATGTCATGAATATACCTTCTATGATATGATGAAGTATGAATGTCCATAGTGTCTTAACGTTTTATTATGAGAGGATTGCTCATATGGTCACACCTATAGACTTATGTATTGATATATGAACATATATTATTTAAGGTGTTATGTTAATGTTTTGCTCACATATATGAATACACACACACATGAATGGAGATCTAGTCAATAGAGGATCCTTGAAAGGTGTGCTCAAGTGTATCCTAATCTAGATAGTGCTAATACATATGTTATGTCTATGTGAACGGATTTTGTCACATGATATAGGTTGATGAAAGGACTTCTCATCTATAGCCTATGAGCTAAGCATAAGGAGAGTGAATCTCCTAAGCCTACATTTTATAAAGTAATGTCAATGAAGGTTTTCAATAAAGGGAACTTAGCTAATCACCAAGTTAAATTGAATGACTGTGTCCCTTTTCAATGTGGAAAGGTAGGTCACCATAAACCTCATGAGGTTGATAACCACAATGTCTCAATGGGCATAAATAGGGTATCCATAAGCGAATAACTACAATGCCTAATCTTGGCATAAAGAGGGTTTTCACATGTACCTCCATATAACTTAACTATGCTTGACACATAGTATCTAGTAGTGTGATGTCACTTAGTATGCTAGCATGTGTTAATGTTCTATCCTTGGCTAGGTAAGAACACCTTCCGTTTGTGTAAGGCTCTACAACACCAAATTCCATGTTTAGCACCCATGGTCTTAGTGTCAGTTAAGGCTATAGTTTACCTATAGTAAAATGGAAGACGGAAGTAAATGAATGGGATCATAACTAGGAGGACATAAGAGAGGTTACTTAGGATAGGTGGAAGTAATGAACCCATCTAGACATTTCACAAGTAGCTCCCTAGGAAGTTCTAGGAAGGTGACCTAATACATATGATTATTTATATGACCATATGCATGACTTTGTAGTATTGGTCTACTTGTTATGAAGGTTTTCATCGTTTGAATCTATGATATGTGATCTTATACTTATAGGCACTATGTTGGTCGAAATAACTATATGATGAAGGTATTTTATTGACATGAATGAAGTTGCCTTCACTTACTTGTTGATGTAGGAATTGAATGCTAAGGTTTGTGGTCTCATGAAGGGTCTACTAATTATGTGTGGGGTTATGGAGCTTCACATTAGTGCTTCACTAGTACACTAAGATTGGGGTGATGAACAAGGTCTAATAAAGATGTATACGCAGCAAAGTAAATATATGTGTGACTTGATGTAGCTCACGGTAATGTTCCTTAAAAATGTAATAAATTATATATATGATCTTATGAGATTTTTGTCCTTTGAATATGTTTAAATGAAGTATATGAATGATGTAAATGTTATTGAATAAAGGTTTTTAGGAAGATTTACCCAAAAAGGCATGAAGTATGGTTTCAAGAAAATGTCCCTTTTAAATGCATGTTTTTGCATAATTGCCATACTTAGTTCATTCTTGAACTGATATCATTCTTCTTTACTTTTTCCACAGAGAATAGGTTATGGATGCTTCAAGGATGTCTATGATTGAGGAGCTTCATATGTGATTCCCAAGCTCAAGGAAAGGGGTCTTTACGTTCCAAGGATTCCCTACTCATGTCTTAACGTAAAATTTATTAAAATTTATATAGTTAGGTCTTATGTTTTAAGGCTCGTGTCCCCAATATATTCTAAGGTTGTTGAGTCTAAGATGTCAAAGACACTTAGGGTCTAAATATGTATTATGATTTATATTTTATGTAAATACGAAGTGATGTTTCTAGCATATAATGTGCTATGAAAAGTTTTAAATTTTAGGCTAAATTTACTATGTCGATGTGGTGAATCATAACTATGGGCTTGTATGAGACCTCCAAGAGGTCAAGTATGCCATGTTACTTCTAGGGGGTGCTCCCTAGTTGTGACAGCTAAGCACCGATGAACTTGATATGAGGGGTGTTCCTTCCCTAGTTGGAAGGTAGGTTCACAATGACACTCATGAGATTGAGGATGCCATGTACCATGGAACTATGAGTCTCTAATAAATCTCCTAGTTCTTGAACTATGTTTCCACCATAGGATACTAGCTAGTGGATCAACCTAGAAAGCTATGTCAAGTTAGGTTCTACTTTGGCCGGTAGACCACCTTTTTTCGATATGGGGTTTTTTGACACCGCATTTCGTGTTTATCTCACATGGTCTATGTCGGTTAAGCGTATATTCTGTCATGTAAAATGAAATATAAGTAAATTAACTTTGACTAGGGTGACTTGAGGAGTCGACTTAGTAGAGGTAGGGGTATGGGACTCTACCTAGATGTTGCACAAGTTGACTCTACCGGAAGTCCTAGAAGATTGTTCTTACGTAATATGATAACATGAAAGGTATATGTTTATGATACATGATGTTATACTTACATGATGTTGGTCATTTTGATGAATATGTTATTTGGTTATATTGTTATATGAAGTGATAACAAATGATGTTACAAGTTATGTGATGCAAAGCTTTACTTATTTTCTCCTATCTTATCTACTTGGTTGTGTGGGGTTATGGGGCTTCACATGACCATTGCACTTAATGGTTGGGGATGGGATCATTGGTAAGTGTTTTGTATGTTATGTTATATGATCTATTTAATAGGAAAAGTTAACATGACTATGATAATGTGTCTTTAATTATGATCATGCTTCATTTTGATCGAATCCTTGACTTGTATATGTACTATGGTATGTGCATTAAAGGCGTTTACGTGATTTTGAAATTTTTCTAAAGATATGATAAATGATCCATTTTCATGCATGACTTTAAGTGCTATGCGCATATACTCATACTTAGTACATGTGGTGTAACACCCCGTAGCCAAAACAGACCAAAAATTAGTTTATCAGAAAAATCTACAGGTGCTACCAATGGTGGCATCGACGGTACGTAGCCTGTACCACGGTCCATCCTGCACAACCGTCGATGGGATAAAAAACTACCAAAAATTTCAGCCTAGAAAAATTGGTTAAGTCTTGGACGACGGATGGACTTACGGTCCGTAGGTCAAATGACGGTCCGTAGTCTGTGACTATTCAAGACTCCCTCAACCACTCTCTGACTAGAGCTATGGATGACCAGCATGGTTCGTAGGTGGACCTACGGTACATAGGTTTGACCGTAGTTTGAAAATTTGCAGCCAGTTAAGGGTAAATGCAGTTGGGTCAACTTACAATGATCATAAATCCTAGCACAAAATGAATTAGGTCCCCATAACCTACACACAGATAGATAATTGAATTATCTTTCCATATCCATCAACCATGCTAAAATCAGACCTCTGAGTAAAAAGTTATGCCCATTTTTGTAAAGGCCTGTCGAACAGGCTCTCACGATGGACTCAATGAAGAGGCATCGGGCGCACGACGGACCATCGGTCCTGGCCGTCGTAAGGCCCGACAGCAACCTTCCCAGGGGTCCTTTTGACCTTTTCCACTCCATTTAAACCCTAAGTTATGTCGTTTTTACAATAAATCATCAGATTTTAGTTAGTTTAAGCCTAGAAACATAATTAAAATATATCCAAGTCAAATCATTAAATCAAAACTTAGAAAATTAGAAGCAAGAGAGGAGAAAAAAAGTCAAGAACCCTAGTTCAAGAACACCACAAGCTTAACCAAATTCAGCCCCAAAACATAAGTATTTTTCCGTGGATTTCATCACCAAGTATGTGGGATTTAACTAGTGGGTTCCTTTCATCCATTGGGTCCCATAGTTTTCAGTCAAGTTCTTTATTCTGTTATCATGATTAAACCTAAGGTTTCAAGAACATTGTTAGAACTTCATGAATTTAATAAATATATGTTCCAAATCATATTATAATGTTATTACTCAGATTATTGCATGAATTTCAGAACCCTAGCTTTATATTTCTTTAGTTCTTGAATTACACATGCTAGGTCATAAATTTCAGACAGTTCAGATATGCATGAGTTTGCATGTTCACTTTCGAGCTATCCAATATTTACAGAAATTAAGATATAATTAGTTAATTTACAGAATTCATTAGGAGTAGCATAATACCTAGTTGGACTAGCGTTTAGCGTACCCAATAGTACTAGAACTACTATCAATGTACGTTGTAAGTCCCCTCTGTGCGCAATAAATTTAGTGATCATGCGAGCATGCTTTTCTACCTTTGGCAGGGTATATTGGGTACGCTGGATGAGGCGTATACATCGGACTCCACATTTTGCTCATGTGGTTTTATTATTGGTTATTAGTAGCATAGTCAGTTAGACTCTCTACATTGACCATTTATCATTATATTTAGTATTTAGTTTCAACATGTTATAATTTGGTCATTGCATCCAGTTAGCTCAGAAATAAGCAAATCACGTTCAGATTATTATACTTGTTTTTGTGGTTGTTCGGTTTTGTGTTATTTCAGCTTTACTCTATCCTACATACTCAGTACCTTTCAAGTACTGACGCATACGTGCGCTACATCTTCTCGTGATGTAGGTTCAGGTTCTCAGCATCCAGATCACGCAAAGATTGATTTCCCGATCTCCATTTCAGCTGATTCATTGGTGAGTCCTCATTCTCCGAGGACAACAGTCATGAGTTTCATTTCAGTCTTTAGTCATTTAGTTTCAGTTTTTGCTAGATTTAGCTGGGCTTGTCCCAGTATTTCTAGTCTAGTTTAGAGGATAATTTCAGACATAGTTAGATTCAACTTAATATTGAGTTAATATTTATTTTATATTAAACTCATTGTTTTCAAATATCTCAGTTATAGAATAAGGGTATTCCACATCTTTTCATTTTAAGTATGATTTAGCTTTTGCAACAATTTATTATCTTTAGTATGATCATTATCATGGCAGCAAGGTTAGTTTGGGATCACTTGTGGTCCTAGATGCCTTTTCTACGTCTTGGGGCTAGATCAGGGTGTGACACAACATGGTATCAGAGTACTAGGTTCAAGAGTCCTAATATGTCTGAATAATTCGCACTAAGTATAGTTCTTTTCATGGGTGTGAAGTGCACCACATCTAATGAGAGGGAGGCTATGAAGTGTTTTAGGGAAAAATTCACCTTCTTGTTAATCTTATCGTACGTAAGGTATGATCTAATTCCATTCTAACTCGACGTTGAGCGTTGAGGTTCATGCCTTCTCCGAGAGCTTAGGCATGGAATGCTAATACACGTAATGTTAAAACAGTTCCTCTGGTACCAGATAAGAAAGTGAAAAGGCAAATTTCAGAAAGCCAATTCAGCTTTTGGTCAAGAGTATAACCAACCAGAACAAGCAGTAGGTTTGAGTTCCTACTAATAGAAATGATCAATTAGTGGCAGCCAGAGTTTTTGATTTTGTTAGGATGAATCTGCCTAAGTTTTCAGGGTCAAAAGTTGGTAAGGACCCATAGAAGTTCATTGACGAGGTAAAGAAAATATTTGATGTGATATCAATAACTGTTAGTTATATGTGAGATTGGCATCCTACCAATTCAAGGATGTGACTCACATATGGTTCACTCATACAACAGACATGACTTTGTGTTTTGTAACTCAGTGTAGCAGTCCAATTCAGTGTTAGTCCAGAAACTCTCTCAAAACCTTTCTGAGTCTCTACTCAGTAGGTGACCCAGTTATAGCTAGATAGGTATACAAAAATTGTCTTGTCATAGTCTCTCAGAAAGTCACCTCAGCAGATCTTGTAGAGTTAGAAATGGTAGAATTTGATGTTATTCTAGGAATAAATTGGTGAAACTCATGTTATTCCTCAGTAGATTGCAGAATAAGGATTGTTCGTTTTCAGTTTCAAGACGAACCAATCTTACAAAGGAAATGTAGTAGCTTAGCACCTATGGGTTGATTTATTTCCTACCTTAAGGCCAGAAATATGACATCTAACGCTTATCTCTATCATATAGTTTGGGTTAAGGTTTTCAAGCCTTGAAACCCCAACTCTTGAGTCAGTTCCAGTATTCTGTGAATTTCCAAGAGTATTCCCAAAAGATCTTCCTGGGTTCCTCCCGAAAGAGAAATATACTTTGGAATTGATCTCCTTCAAGATACCCAGCCTATTTCTTTTCCTCCTTACAGAATGGCTCCAGCAGAGCTTAAGGAATTGAAAGAGCAGTTGAAAAACATTCTAGATAAGGGTGTCATCAGACCTAGTATTTCACCTTGGGGTAGACCAGTATTGTTCGTAAAGAAGAAAGATGGTTCTCTTAGAATGTGAATTGACTATAGACAGTTGAACAAGGTCACAATCAACAATAAGTATCCCATCCCCAGGAGATGACTTTTTTGACCAACTTTAGGGTGCTAGTCATTTCTAAAGATAGACCTCAGATCGGGTTATCATCAGCTCGGTATGGTCATTATGAATTTGTAGTTATGTCATTTGAACTAGCAAATGCTCCTGCAGCTTTCATGGATTTGATGAACAAAGTGTTTAAACAGTACTTAGACACGTTCGTTGTCGTCTTCATTGATAATATCCCCATTTACTCTAGGAGTGAGGAAGAACATGCAAGTCATTTGAGAGTTGTTCTGCACACTCTCAAAGATCGCTAGTAATTCTCTAAGTTTAGTAAATATGAGTTTTGGTTGCAATTCGTTGCTGTCATTAGTCACATTGTATCTAGCTAAGGGATCCGTGTAGATTCACAAAAGATAGAAGCAGTGAAGCAATGGCCCAGACCTACCTCTGCTAATGATATCAGAAGTTTCTGAGGTCTAGAAGGTTATGAAAGAAGGTTCGTGAAAGGATTTTCATCCATAGTCTCACCATTGACTATGTTGACTCAGAAGATGGTCAAGTTCCAATAGTCAGATTATTGTGAGAAAAGCTTCACAGAATTTAAAACTAGATTGACTACAACTCTTGTCTTGACTGTACCAGAGGGTTTAGATGGTTATGTGATCTATTGCGATGCATCCAGAGTTGGCCTTGGTTATGTGTTGATGCAAAGAGATAAGGTTATATCTTATGCCTCTAGAAATCTTAAGGTGCATGAGAGGAACTATCCAACTCATGACCTCGAGCTTGCAGCAGTGGTGTTTGCACTCAAGATGTGGAGACACTACTTGTATGGTGTTCATGTAGATGTGTTCACCGATCATAACAGCCTTCAGTATGTGTTCACCCAGAAAGAGCTAAATCTTCTCCACAGGAGATGGCTTGACTTCCATAAGGATTATGATGTGAGTGTGCATTATCATCCTGGAAAGGCGAATGTAGTGGCCGATGCTCTTAGTAGATTATCTATGGGTAGTGTATCCCATGTAAATGAAAAAAGAAAGTAGCTAGTGAAGGATGTTCATAAGCTTGCTCGCTTGGGAGTTCGCCTTATGAGCATATCAGACAGTGGTGTAACAGTTCCAAATGGGGCAGAATCATCTTTGGTAGTGGACGTTTAGGAAAATCAAGAGATTGATCCAATCTTGCTTGAACTAAAGGGTGCCGTCAACAATCAGAGAGTGGAGGTTTTGTCCCAAGGGGGAGATGGTGTACTTCGCTACCAAGGTGGATTGTGTGTTCCTGATGTAGGAGAGTTAAGGCAGCATATTCTTGCAGAAGCTCAAACCTCCAGATATTCTATTCATCCAGTTTCCACGAAGATGTACCGTGAACTGTGGGAAGTCTATTGGTTGAATGTCATGAAGAAGGATATAGCAGACTTTGTGAGTAAGTGCCCCAATTGTCAACAAGTCTATGTAGAACATCAAAAATCAGGAGGTATGACTCAAGAGATCGATATTCCTACTTGAAAGTGGGATGTGATCAATATGGATTTCATCAAAGGGTTACCTTGTACTCGGAGACAGCATGACTCAATTTGGGTGATAGTTGATAGGATTACTAAGTGTTCTCGCTTTTTGGCGGTCAAGACTACATATTTGGAAAAGGACTATGCCAAGCGTTACCTTACTAAAATTGTGAGGCTACATGGGGTTCCTTTGTCTATCATCTCAGATAGAGGTCCTCAGTTTACCTCTCATTTCTTGAAGTCATTTAAAAAAGGTCTTGGTACTCAAGTTAACCTTAGTACAACATTTCATCCAGATACAGATTGGCAGGTAGAGCGTACCATTTAGAGCTTAGAGGATATGTTGAGATCTTGTGTGATTGATTTCAATCACCTTCCTCTTATTGAGTTTGCCTACAATAATAGCTACCATTCCAGCATTCAAATAGCCCCTTATGATACTTTATATGGGCGTAGATGTATATCTCCTGCTGGTTGGTTTGTAGTAGGTGAAACAGCTTTGATAGAGCCAGATTCAGTTCTTTATGCTATGGAGAAAGTGCAACTCATTAGAGATAGACTTAAGATAGCCCTCAGAAAATCTTGTGCAGATGTAAGGATAAGGGAACTAGAGTTCCGAGTTGATGATTGGGTTTTTCTGAAAGTATCACCTATGCAAGGGGTGATGATATTTGAAAAGAAAGGGAAGCTCAGTCTTAGATATGTAGGCCCTTAAAAGATCTTGAAAAGGATTGGTAAGGTGGCATATGAGTTAGAGTTGCAAGCAAAATTAACAGCATTGCATCCGGTCTTCCACATCTCACTCTTGAAGAAGTGCGTGGGTGACCCAGCCTCTATAGTTCCATTAGAGAGTGTGGTGGTGAAAGATAGTCTTTCTTATGCATATGTACCTGTTGAGATTCTTGACCGTCAGGTTAGAAGGTTGAGAAACAAAGAAGTCGATTCAGTCAAGGTTTTGTGGAGGAGTCAGTTCGTAGAGGGAGCTACTTGGGAAGCAGAAGCAGCCATGAAAGCCAAGTATCCTTACTTTTTTCTTTCCGATTCCACTCCTGCTTGAGGTAATAGTTCCTTTTCAGTTTTACAGTCATTCATGCGTAAATTAAGTTTTAGAATCGTGTTCCCTTAGTTTGTACTTTCATTTTAAGCGTAATTGCATGTACTCATAACTCAATTCACTTAGAACTAAGTTCTCAGTGTTTAGTAGTGGGGTGTGCATCTCTCTCCCTCTATTTCAGCTAGTTTAGTCTTCATTCGAGGACAAATGTTCCCAGGGGGATATAATGTAACACCTCGTAGCCAAAACAGATCAAAAATTATTTTTCCAGAAAAATCTAAAGGTGATACAAATGGTGGCATCGGCAGACCATATCCTGATCCACGGTCAGTCCTACACAACCATCGATGGAATCATAAACTCCCAAACAATTTCAGCCTAGAAAAATTGGTTGTCTTGGATGACGGATAGACTTATGGTTCGTAGGTCAAATGATGGTCCATAGTCCGTGAATGTCGATCATGTTATTACTCAGATTATCACATGAATTTCAGAACCCTAGCTTTGTATTTCTTTAGTTCTTGAATTACACGTGTTAGGTCATATATTTCAGACACTTCAGACATGCATGCCTCAGTTATAATTGCATCATTACCAGATTAATTGTTGCATTCTCAATTTGCATGTTAAGTTTCGAGTTATCCAGTATTCACAAAAATTCAGATATAGTCAATTAATTTATAGAATTCATTGGGAGTAGCATAACACCGAGTTAGACTAGGGTTTAGCATACCCAATAGTCCTAGAATTACTAGCCATGTAGTTTGTAAGTCCCTTCTGTGGGCAATCAATTTAGTGATCACGCTAGCATATCTTTATACCTTTGGCAGGGTATATTGGGTCCTATCGATGGGGCGTATACATAGGACTCCACATTTAGCTCATGTGGTTTTATTTTTTGTTATTAGTAACTCCCACAGTTCATTCAGACTCTCTGCATTGACCATTTATCAGTATATTCAGTATTTAGTTTAAGCATGTTATAAATTGGTCATTACATCCAGTTAGCTCAAAAATTAGCACATCACGTTCACAATATTATACTTGTTTTTGTGCTTGTTCAGTTATGTTTTATTTCAGCATTACTCTATCCTATATGCTCAGTACCTTTCAAGTAGTGACACATACGTGCGCTTCATCTTCTCGTGATGTAGGTTCAGGTTCTCAGCATCCAGATCACGCATCAATCGATTTCTAGATCTCCAGTCCAGCAGATTTAGTGGTGAGTCCTCGTTCTCCGAGGACAACAGTCATGAGTTTCATTTTAGTCTTTAGTCATTTAATTTCAATTTTTGTTAGATTTAGTTGGAGCTTGTCCCTTTATTTGCAGTTCAGTTAGAGGCTATTTTCAGACATAATTAGATTAAACTTAGTATAGAGTTAATATTTCTTTTGTATTAAACTCATTGTTTTCAAATATCTCAGTTATAGAATATGTGTATTCCACATCTTTTCATTTTAAGTATGATTTAGCTTCTGCAATATTTTATTATCTTTAGTATGCTCATTATCATGCTAGCGGGGTTAGCTTGGGATCACTTGTGGTCCTAGGTTCTGTGTTCGCATTTCAGGGGTTGCTCGAGGCGTCACATGTGGCGTACTAACCCCATTACTTTATATTACTACAACTGTAGGTTCCGGCCATTGAAGTTTAAGTAGGTCGATTTGAAGAAGCTTGGAACATTTTCTCCATGTACTGGTAGGTCCTCATGTCCGGGACGCTACCATATACTTTTTCCAGCTTATGAAGACTTTAGTAGATATTAGGATATCCTATTTCAATCATGTTTCATGAGATAGTTTTTTATTAAGGCCTATATGTCATATTGACTATGCATTTCCTAAGTCCAGATTTGTCCGCTTTAGATGGTTTTATATATATGAGACAATTTCTTTGAATATCGTGTGGTTTATATATAAGTATGAAGTCCATGTATACTTCAAGTAGAATGTAGACGTTTTAATTTTTCCACAATTTTTATAGATCACATGTTATGACGAATGTTAAGGGCTTGTCCGAGTCCTTTGATAGGAAGAAAACGCTGGTCTCATCTGGGGTATGCGCTCTGGGTGTGATACTACCCTCTCTCTAGACAATAGACTCTGCGATTACACATGATATGTTATTGTTATAGTATATTTTTGGTGAAATATTGTTATAAGAAATGATTGTTATAATAATAGTGATAATAATAATAAATAGGTATGATTGTATATATCTTTGCATTGGATGTTCAATTTTTAGTGAAATTAGCCAATCATCTGAAAAAATAAAATAAAATTACACTTTTAATCCCTACATAACTGTTAAACAAAGGACCCCTAAAAATACTCAAAATTTGACTTTTTCAATCATTGAATACGTTTTTATGTGAAACTCTCAAATATTTCTATAAAAATTATAACTTTTAAATAAAATATAGAATGAATTTAACATTAAGAATTTTTTAAAACAATATGTTGAAGTCCTGAATTTGATTGATTATCAAATATTGTGTTTCCAATATTTATTATCTACATGTTTGCTAGCCTTGGCATTAATTGTACATATAATTATAAACAATTCTCATCTCACGAACTAAGTTTTAACAATTATTTTAGGATATTATTTATCGTTTGATTTTTTATAAGTACCATATTTTGACTGGTGGGAATAACGTGATTGAGTTAGCTCGAGTACTAACAGGAACTCTTCCAGAAAATAGTATTACAATCGTTCAGGTATTTTTCATATTTATTATTTTATAGTTTTCTATTTTATGCTTAAATTATTCGGTATTACTGACATTTTTCATGAATCAAATAATATTATTTATGATTGGATTCTTCTTTTTTTCATATGTAGAAAACCATTGTTTCTAACTTGTATCTTTTCATCCTTAATCTTTGATTATCGAATCAAAACAAATTTTCTATGGTCCAGTTTCACTTTTGAAATTGAGTCAATTAACGATAACAATACACAGAAAAACAAAGACTATTTTTTGTTAAATTTAATTTATATACACTGATAATTTGAAAATCTTCTTCACATTACCTCTTTGTGTATTTCCGCTAACATTTTTTAAATTGTTGCAATGTATATGCAGCCTTGAATGTAAAAGGAAATGCTAGTGCTCCAAGAGACAAGCATTGATAGTATGGGAGCATTTTTAGTCTATCCACCTATAGAGTTACCAAGGGAACTTCATTTGTCAATGAAGGTGATGCAACAAAAGTTTCCGTTTTGCCCTTAGGTATCATCATAAGCCTTGATGGCCGCCTCTCCTCGGAACAAATGGAGGTAGTGGCTTCTGTTCATTACCTTTTGAGCAACATAATTTTAAAATCAAAGCAACATTGGGTTGCTCTGATTTTTTATTGTTTAATGTCATGTTGTTTGCTTTGAAGATCTTGAAACTTAGACAATTGATGGTTTCGAAAGATGATGCATTCCCTTCTTTCTGACTTGTGAAAAACTCAAGATTGTGATATATGTGTTGTTGACCATTATCCCATTAGTGGTATTATGGGTAATTAAAAACTTTCCCTTTAGTTGGATAATGGGTAGTTTACTACCTTTCAATTAATGGGATAATGGGTAGTTAACTACCTTCAGTGGGATAATGGGTCCATAAATTGGGATAATGGACCCATGTAATACGGACCATATCAACATGAACAAAAATGTCAAAATTCTCCCACTTGGTCCATATATTCTAATCCCATTAATGAAATATAATACACGAATCATGGACATAATTTCTCTTGCAGAGAGTCGTATCTTCCATGTATCACAATGCACTATGTCTCTAAAATTTAACCCATTAAATTAATGAATAAACTCAATATTTATTCGAGGTCCATACTTTAGTGAAATTTCTGAAGATAAAAACTGAATGTGCACATAGTTAACGAGAAATATCATATAAATAGATTTTCGTAAACATTCATTGTTACAACGAAATTTCACATAGTGGGACTAAGTCCCATTGTGACTATATGATCCTTAAATGTTTGTGGAGGAATGCCTTTAATTAAAGATCAGCTACCATTACTTCAGTGTTAATATGTTGAATGACCACTTTCTTGTCTTTAACAAGTTCTCTTATGTCTAGATATTTGATATCGATATGCTTTCTTCAACTACCACTTTTATTATTCTTAGCCATAAAGACAACAACTGAATTTAAAAAATATAACCTTAATAGATTAGATATAGATTCGACGATTCTAAGCGCAGAAACAAAACTCTTTAACCATACACCATGTGAGGTAGCCTCGAAACAAGAAACGAACTCAGCCTTCATAGTAGAAGTAGTAACTAGAGTCTGTTTTGAACTTCTCCTAGATAGAGCTCTACCGGGTAACATAAATATGTATCCACAAGTTGATTTCCATGAATCAACATAGACAACAATGTCTGAATCAGAGTAGACAATGACTTCCAAGTCATCTGATCCTTTGTACATAAGCATGTAGTCTTTTGTTCCTTGAAGATATAATAAGACTTTCTTTGCAGCCCTCCAGTGGTCAAGACCTGGATTAATCTGATATCTTCCTAACGTTCCAACAAAAAATGATATGTCATGTCTTGTACAAACCAGAGAATACATAAAGCTTCCAACAGCAGAAGCGTAAGGAATGTCCTTCATTTTTTCCCTCTCAAGATCGTTCTTCGGGCACTGATTCAAGTTGAACTTGTCACCTCTCACGATAGGAGCTACACTTGGTGAACAATCTTTCATTCAAAACCTCTCTAAAATTTTGTTTATATAGGATTATTGAGATAAACCTATGGTACATTGATGTCTATCTCGATGAATTTTCATACCAATAACATAAGATGCATCACCCATGACTTTCATATCAAAACTTTTAGAGATAAATTGTTTCAGTTAATGTATCATTCCATTATTATTTAATGCAAGTAATATATCATCCACATATAAAACTAAGAAACATATTTTGCTCACACTGATCTTATGGTATATACATTGATCTATAATGTTCTCAACAAAGTCGAATGAAGAGATAACATTATGAAATTTCAAATACCATTGATGGGAAGATTGTTTTAGTCCATATATTGATTTCTTTAACTTTCATACAAAGTGTTCACCATTACCAGAGGAGAATCCTTCAGCTTGTTTCATATAAACCTCTTCCTCTAGATCACCATTGGCAAATGCAGTTTTCATATCCATCTATTGCAATTATAAGTTAAAATGTGCTACTAATGCCAATATGATGCACAATGAATCCTTTTTTAGATTTAGGAGAAAATGTCTCTAAAGTGTCTCTATGTAATCAATTCATTTCTTTTGAGTGAATCCTTTTGCAACTAGTCTTGCTTTATATCTTTCTATGTTGCCTGATGAGTCCTTTTTAATCTTAAAAATCCATTTACGTCCAATGAGTTTAACACCACTAGGCAAATCGATAAGACCCCAGACCTTGTGACTTTACATAAAATTCATCTTTTCTTTCATTGTATTGTACCACAATTCAGACTCTTTAGAATTCATGGCTTGTAAAGTAGAATCAGGATCATTTTCAACTCCATAGTCAGATTCTTGCAAATATACAACAAAGTCACTAGGAATTGCAAATTTTCTTTTTCTAGTAGATCTTCTCAATGTTGCACCAACATTTTCCTGTGGATTATGTTGTTCAACTGTTTTTTCAATAATTTCAGGAATTACTTGACCAAATTGATCTATATGCATGTTTTCAACAGCTTGTGGAATCTTATTGATTGGTTTCTCAACACCCAATTGAACTTGAGGGGTATTATGTACAAAAATCAATTTTTGACTTGAAACGGAAGGTTTATCTCTTATAGAAGTTGTATTATAAAGTTGATCACTCTCAGTAATTAAGTTATTTTCAAGAAATTTTGCATGTCTTTATTCCAGAATCCTTATACTGCTAGACGGACAGTAGAATCTGTATCCTTTAGACCTTTTGTCATATCCAATGAAAAATCCACCAATGGTCCTAGGATCCAGCTTCTTTTCTTATGAGTTGTAAATTTTTACATCAGACGGCATCCCCATACAGGTAAATGAGTCAAACTAGATTTCCAACCTTTGAATAACTGAAAAGGCGTCTTTGGAACTGCCTTGGTTGGAACTCGGTTTAATATATACGCTGCTGGCTTAAGAGATTCAACCCACAAGGACTTAGGTAGCTTAGAGCTACATAACATACTATGAACCATGTGATAATGTTCGATTTCTTCTTTCTACTACACAGTTATGAACAGGAGAGCCATGCATAATATATTGGGCAACAATCCCATTTTGTTTAAGAACTTCGCAAATGGACCTTGTGCTTGTCCATCTTTTGTATATCTACCAAAATACTCACCACGTATTTTTGACATTGTTTCTTTACTTCAACCTTGAAAATTTTAAAGGATGCTATTGCTTCTATTTTATTATGAAGCATGTAGTGAACATATATCGTGAGTAATAATCTATAAAAATGATAAATTATTTTTGACCATATGTGTCCATGTCTGGACAAAATATATCTGAATGTATGATTTCTTATATGGTTGAACTCCTTTTGGCACCTTTATTTGACTTGTTCTTTTTTCATTTATGCACTCCATACAAGTATCAAAATCAGTAAAATTTAAAGTACTAAGTACTCCATAAATACAAATCTCTTAATCTTATTGATGGAATTATTTCCAATCTCCGATGTCATGAGATAGAGCAATCTTCATTTATAACACATCTTTTAGTGCCAGTTCATATGTGCATAAAAGTTTAAGTGGAATCATTTTGTAAATTAAGAGAGAAAAGACCATTATATAATGTTCCATATCCAATAATTTTAGATTTATAAAATAGTTTGGAATCACCTTCTAGAAAGAAGGAATATCCCAAAGGTACAAGTCTAGATACTAAAATTAAATTCATAGAAAAAATAGAAACACAAAAAGTCTTTTCCAACTCTAAAATAAAACCACTACTAAGAACTAAATTGCATGTCCCAATAGCTTCCACATGCTAACGCATCTTGTTTCAAGAATAGATGATCCGCTCAGCTCCTAGTGGCTTTGGCAGGTTTCTCAAATCCTACAAGGAATTTATAATATGGATTGTAGAAGCAGAACCAATCCACCACGTGACACGATTAACACCAATCATATTGGCTTTATAACAAATAAGATAGGTAGAAGTACCTTTCTTAACAAGTCGTTGTTGAAACTTGACACAATACTGCCTTACGTGCCCCATCTTTCTACAGAAGCGAAACTTGGCTTCCTTTTTTATGTTAGTTTCAAGTGGTTCCTTTCCTTTAGACCTATTGTTGGTTTGATTGGTCTTCTTTCCTTGAGTAGTTATGAATGCACTTTCTCATGTTTCCATCAGCAGTCTACCTTCCTCTTGAACACACATGACCATGAGTTCATTAATAGACCATTTATCTTTATGTCTGTTATAAGAGATCATAAAGGTACCATACTGTGCAGGTAGCGTATTAAGGATATAGTGCAGAAGAAAAGTTTCAGACATTTCAACTTCAAGAATCTTTATTTGAGCTGCTCAGTCTCGCATTTTCATAATGTGCTTACGCACATTTCTCACACAAGTGAGCCTCATTGATGAGAATTTCATAATTAAGGTGCTGACAAGTGCCTTATCTTAAGTCTCAAAATGTTCATTTAATAGCCTTCAATAATGCCTTGACATTGTTATGTTGTTCGATAGAACGACGAATACCAGCAGAGATTTTGGTCTTAATGAACATAACACTCAACCGGTTAGAGCGTTCCCATTGTTCATGAACAAAAATCTCATCTTGAGTGTTGATTTCCTTAATAGGTGGCTCGTATTTCCTGATAGCATAATCAATATCCATACACCTTAAGTGGCGGAGGGTTCTCTCCTTTCAAATCTTATAGTTCGCACCATTTAGTTTGGGAATATCACAAATATCAAAGAAAATTACATTTTGCATAACTACACAAAATATACATACATACTTCACATAAATTTGAGGCAAGTAATACAAAGTTGAATCTACTGACATAAAAATTGTATGTGAGCTAAATTTTAAATTGAATTAAATTCATATTTATGATAAAATTATAAATTTAATAGCATGATATTCTATCTTTATGACAAAACTATTAAACTCTCATTCATAATTCATGTGGATAATTATGAAAAGTACTCAATATTTCATCTTAATTAATTATGCAACTTAATAATAAAGAAATTAAGTTATCATATCATGCATAGTCAATTACAATTCTAATTTCTAAAAAACTTCTTTATGTGATCCTTAACATTTGAAATTTTATTCAATTAAAGATGTTGTGGCTAAACTTTAACCAAATAAATTCTAGATCACTTAGACATTTATTTCGTTAAATAATCCAAAATATTATGTATGATATCATTTCATTAAGATTGTTGTGGATAAATCTCAATCAATTATAATTATATGAATCACTAAATATTAATTAAAAATCATATACAAGAATTATTGTTGAACATATACAACAAAACAACAATCTCTTTGCTTTTTATTATTAGAAAATGTTTTCAAAAGTTTCAAAACAAGTTTTGAATTTTAAAGAACCATTTTAAGGGATTTTTGAATTTTGAAAATTACCAAAGAATAGGAAATTAAACGGCTCTGATACCAAATGTAAGATATTGTTGAACAATGATGCAGCAGAAATAAAAACTAATCGACATACCTCCATCCATTGCTAGTGATATTGTAAGAGTTTATAATTCTTCTTTTATTAAAATATCTTCTAACCACTCAAAACCACACTCTTTGATGGTATGGAGTTTTTTTAAGTAATGTGCTTAGGAATTTTTGAACCAAATTGACATATTTATAACTGTAGTTTCATCAAGAACAGAGGTTATGGGAAGTTACAAACTTCTAGAGTAGTAGGATAATGGATCCATGTGGTGGAATAATGAGCATTTAACCATTATCCCATTAGTGGATAATGAATAGTTAACTACATTTCCATTAATGGGATAATGGTTAGTTAACTACCATCCCATTAGTTGGATAATGGGTCCATGAAGTGGGATAATGGGCCCATATAATACAGACCATATCATCATTAACAAAAATACTAACATGTCATACTCTTAGAAAAAGGTCGAACAACTATGACCAAGAGGGTACCTGTACCTGAAACCAACACAGGTGAATAGGTAGATAATACCAAAGTCCGCGAGACAACTCTCTCTAAGGAACTCAACAATGTAGCCCAGTAACTTTGAAAAAAGGGGTGCTTCTTCAGAAAGGGTTCTCAATGACCAGGCCCGAATGACTGTTTAGGTTTATTCTATCTTATAATAAGAATTGAATTGGTTGTGCAACTTAAGCACATAATTCCTTCCAGTTACTTCGTAGGTTCAAGCAAGGAAATTGAGTTTTAAGGATCAACAGTGTCATCTGTGTAGCATATATGAGACATGTTTGGTCCCTTCTTCTGTGTCTTAAAAGATATGAAATTATGGCTTAGACGACCACTCGCACTACAACAAAAGAGGCATGTAGTGGAAATAGATTTTTAATACTTTCTTTGCTAGAACTCAAATGGTCACCTCTGTTGATAGGTTGATTGATCGTAGGACTAGCGGAGGATATGTACTATTATACTCTAGCATGTTCCTCCAACTACTTAATTCTAGAACAATACCTTCTAGAATGTTTCCACGTTTTTTTCTTAGGAACAGTCATTCTAGATATATCATTTCATTTCTTTACATTTTTTTCAAACTCTGCCTGCACTAGCTTTATGTAGCGATATTGCTACTACTACATTGAACTGAAATAGCGAAACCATGGTTAAATCACCTTGCCTTGTTCCACAAAAATGAATTCCATCTCTTATAGATCTAAACCTTTCCACTATATATGCTTATTTTGTGATGGGCCAGACTGATTGGACTATTCTAACTCATTTTGATCAATATACTTCAGCCCATCTAAAAGCTAGGCTTCAGAAACATGAGTAAGTGTTGAGCGGGTTGGACTATGATACACTGTGGTTTCACGATATTTTTAATTCTTTTCCTTAAGTTTAATGTATGTCCAAAAAACTTTTTGTATTGATTTTTATGTATGTTTCTCTTATTGAAAGAAATCTTTCTAAAGATGAATGCGGAAATTTTTGAGTAAGAAATGCAGAAAAGTTACCACCTACGAATCTTATGACGGTCCATCGAGCCTGTGACGGTCCGTAGGTGGCATCGTAGTGAAGCTGCTGAAGGAAGATGGGGAAGTCTGACCTATGTGTGGGATTATGGAAGTTCATGACGTACCGTCTTCGCCCCGACAGTCCGTCCTGCTGGTTCATCATGATGATCAGAGAGTAGTTCCAGTACCCAAATTACAAGAAGTTTAAGTGTTATGGAACGGATACCCTAGACAGACCGTCGTGTTTTGAACGGTCTGTCATACCTGTTACTTGAGGGTAATGAAGAAATCAACAGAAGAATTTGTAAAGTATAGGATGACGGAGGCCATGACGGTCCATCGTGATCACGATGGCCCGTTACGAGGTTCGTCGACTCGGATGCGTCTTGACATATTTTCAGCAATTAGAGTACTTCTTTTATTAGCTTTTTGTTTTTTATAAATAGTTGGAAAACCTCATTTTTGAGATTAGACTCTTTGTTAGTAGACTCTTTGTTATTAGACTTTTTGATTGTAAAACTTTTGGAGAATCTTTAGTCATCGATTAATTTTAGTAATTGAGACACTTTTTCTGGAATTGATTGTTGGTGCGTTTGTTGATTAATCAAGTGAAATTCTATATTTTATTCTTTCTCATTGTAGTAAGTGCATGAATTCTTATATTACATATATGAATATTGTGATTATGACTATGGGTAACTAAACTCCATAACTAGGGTTGTGGGAACCATTGGTGAATAATGAGGTAAAATCTATCTAAAATAACAATTCTAGAATAGTGTCTTGCATGTATTGATAATTCTTTCACTTAGACGTCTTTTTAACGGATGGACAATGTTAGAACTCGCCTTAATGATACTTGTCGGACAAAGGAGGTAGATAATAGGAAAACAATTATCAACATAGATTTAGTGTATACTATCTAATAGGCTAGTGTTGATTGGTACGAGGTAATTACTTAGTCAAATATCAAATACAGTGCTTAATATGAGGTAAAGGTAAGGGTTAGTAAAGCAACACAGGTAGCCGGATAAAGGTGCGGAGTAAAATTTTCTAGATGACGGACCAAGGATTTAGAAATACATAACTTATCACTTTGCATGCAAGATACTAGGAAAGAATTGTTATAGTTAGAATCTTCAAGTTAGGAACCTGTGGGGAACACTTAAACCCTACTTACTTTTATTAATTGAATAAACTCCAACATTTGAATCTTTTAGTTGTTTACTTTAATTTAGGTAGTTATTTTCATTAATTTAGAAATAAAACTCCCCTTTTATTGTCTTTTGTTTTCTAAGGAAATAATTGTCTAAATAATAGTAAAAATACATTAATGTTAAGTCTGAACTATTTTCCTCATGGGAAAGATCCCAAACTCATTAGTTGGATTCTTTACTTGATACAATCGCTTTACTTCTTATTTGAGAAGTAAGTTTGAGCGTATCAGACTACCTATTGACAATTGTTTAGCCCATTTTGACTCAATTCGTTTCAGCCCAATTAGTAACATTTGAGTGGATTAATAATCACTACTTTTTTTTAATTCAACACGTTTTATTCCCCCCCCCCCCACAGCCCCCCCACTAAATTCGATTATATACACTCATTTGACACCCATGCCCTATTTATCATAGATGAAATTTAATCCATCTTTATTCAAGGAGAAAAAAGTCGTTGGATATTTATATGTAACTTGAAAGCTGTTATGAGGTTATCTATTCCTAACAATAGAGACATTTCTCTGTTACAAATCAGGCCAATGAAGTAGTGGATGTGCTTCAAAGAAGGAAAAAAAATTAACATACCCTGGCTTTATCTCCATTAATTAGAATCTCCAGCAACTATAATTTGGATAAGTGGAAGCTTACAAATTGAAGGATCAGATACTATAAGACTTGAATACAAGCTACGGAGTATTTGATGGTAACTCTATTTTTTTCTACATGTTCTCAATTTTTGAAAAAAATTTCTTTTAAACATCAAAAGCATGGTATTATGAAAGTTATTAATGGAAGTATGAAAGTTGGATTCATACTTTTGATGTAAAGAAAACTAATTCTTTTAATCCACCTCCATGGTGTGTGCGTGTGTGCACGCGGGTGGACTTTAGCGTTACTACTGAAGTTGTTTCCATTTGGTAAGGAGGCCATGCGTTCATGTCGTGGAAACAACCTCTTGCACAAATACAAGGTAAGGCTGCAAACAATCTTGAAGAGATTCATCAGTCCCTGGGATTTCTCAAAAATCTCTGTGAAATAATATTAACTAATTGTAAAATGCTTAAGAGTTTTCCATCTCTATGCATCAGTTCCCTTAAATATGTTACTCTACATGTGTACGCTAGTTTAGAACTTTTTCCTGAAATACTCGGAAGCATGGAACTGCAGACAAAGATTCACAAGAGATTCACATGCTAGTGTGATGATAAGGGATCTAAATTCAATGCATTTTTCATTTCCATGTTTGTTGTGTCAGAATGTCTTGTCAATGTAGCATGACATATCTGGTTTAGGTTCCCTTTCACTACAAGCGCTTGCCATTAACCATGGTGGGAATGGATTAAAGTGTATCATTGAATTTGCCTTGAAATTGGTATATACTTGATAGCTTCTTAGGATTCGTTGTATGTTGCTCTGGATGGTTAATCTGACATATGATAAATTTTGTTAAACAGATTGTTAGTGAAATGTAATTATCAAGCTCTTTAAATGTAGCGATACAATTGCAAGGGGTCATTTTCATATTTTTACCTGGTTAAACGTGGAGGTTTACTTTAGGATAGCAAAATAGATCTTCCAGTAAAACAACCCTTTCGAATTATCCTACCTGATAGATATCATGTTCAAGGTGGTTATGATGGATTGAGAAAGACTAATGCTGCTAGAACTTAGTGCCAGAAGCATTAAGTGGTGTAGTTTAATTATGTGTTACAGTAGTTACCAAATTTGTTTTTCCTTCATGAGCTAAAATTTTTGTTTGTTTTCAAGCCTGTGCATATGGTGAGGAATTATGCGGCAGTTGCTAACGAAACTTTAATGTCAAAGAACTTACTATACTAGTATCCATCTTATGTAGAAGAAGATAATCTTGTATACTTTGAAACAAAATTAGCAAGGCAGTCAGCTGTACAATTAGTTTCTCTATAACAATGCCTGATTTGGAAACATGACCTTAGCATTGTCAGTTATCACGTTTGTGATAATCAAGCGGTTTATTTCTACAATATTGCTGATGCGATAATAAGAGAGGAAGATCACATTCATATTACCATCATGGTATCTGAAAATTCCTCCAAAAGCTACTATATGAGGCATAGAGGCGCCGAAATAACCCATACCATATTCTCAAAAAAAGCTCGAACGACGTTGAGCAACAGGGTACCTGTACCACTGACATAGGTGAGTAGGTATATAATACCTAGGGGCACGAGAAAATTCTCTCTAAGGAACTGACATAGGTGAGTAGGTATATAATACCAGTGAATTGAATTGGATCGGCAACTTTAGCACTTGACACCATCCAATTGTTAGACAATTGACCTTTTTTCATGCTTACTATTTGTATTGTTTTTACTTATTTCAGTTTAATGCTTCCTATTTTCTAGCTAGACTTAGTCAACTTTAGTTGCTCAACATTCTAGAGTTAGTGTCACCTTTAATTTCTGTTAGTGGCCCCTTTTATGGTTGTTAGTAGTACATATTCTTATTTATTTTTAGCATTCACTTTCAATGTGGCTACTAGATAGTTAATGCTTAAGGTTTTCCTTGTATAAAAAAGTTTCAGATCTTCTGCAAATTAATAGGTAGCATGAGTTTCTTAAGTTCACTCTATTTTTATTCGTCAAATCAATTTCTTGAGTATTTTGTTCTAATAGTGGTATCAGAACTTCTAGTTGATCTTACAGGATGAAAAAGTTCTTAACTACAATACAAATCTCACCAACAACCAAACTTTAAATCAACCATTCACTTTCACCGGTGAAATTATCAAATCTAGTTTGTGAAGTTGCAAGCTTTTCTGTAAGCCTATGAACATTGGAAAACTGTGATGGAGGATAAACCACCGCCATTCTACCAGTAAATCCTACCTTGGTTCAAATCAAATCCAACAATGAAGAGAAGACAGAGAAATCTAAAGCCTAGTCTCTTATGCATAATGTTGTGGCAGATTTTGTGTTATACTGAATCTTGCCTTGCAAAACAATAAAAAAGGCTTGGATTGGTTGAAATCAAGGAAGAATATCAACGCAACAATAGAACAAGTCAAATGCTAGTGTTGAACCTAAAAAGAGAATTCGAGTGCTTGAATATGCAGGAGGAGGAAACAATTAGTAAATTGAATCTCCTTAATGGTTAACAAATTAAACTTCTCCGTAAAGACTTTATAGACAAATTAATTATGGATAAAATTCTTGTGATACTTCTTGAGAGCTTTGTATGTAAGATTTCCTCTCTTGAAGAATCCAAATACTTGGGAAAACTTTCATTAGGGGAACTACTGGGTTCTCTTCAAGCACAAGAGTAAAGGATGACTGAGATCGGACAAGTTCACTGAAGGATTTTTCTCTTTGTAAAAACAAATATTTGGTAAAGGAAAGCAACAGGTCAACCAAAATAATAAGGACAAGTATGATGGAGGAAACAATAGTAGATATGTGAAGCAGAACTTTCCTTCGTGAAAACATTGTAAAAGAACTACACATATGGCGATGTATTGATTGTGGAGAGTCGATGCTATATGCGAAAATTGTAAACAAACGCGGCACTTATCCAAGGTCTTCAAATCAAGAGCAAAGGCCTCTGGTGCATGCACAAGTAGCAGAAGTTGTAGATGCACATGAGGAGCAACTCTTTGCAGTTTCATACTTTTCAATCAATGTATCCTCTGATTCATTGCTTCTTGATAGTGGTTGTTGTGCAATGATGCTGAAATGTTCGAATTCCTCGATGATTCTTACAAATCTAAAATATCAAAGGAAACGTGAGGCAATAGAAGTCAAAGGCAGATGTACAATTTCTATCTCAAGAATATCAGGTATCAAAACTATTCCGAAAATTTTGTACACACATGGTATGAGTCAAAATTTGTTGAGTGATGGACAAATTCTTGAAAATAATTATTCTTTGTACTTTAAGAATCATGAATGTGTTGTATTTTACCCTTCTTGAGTAGAATTCTGTTATGTCAAGATGAACAACAAAATGTTTTTAGTTAATTGGAAGAAATAAATTAGCATGCTTACACTATTAATTCACAAACATGTACAAGCTTATGACACAAAAGGTTTGGTCACTTCAATTTGAGAAGCATCGCAGAGATAAAAAAAGAGCTAGAGGAAAATATGCCTGAATTTCGTTCTAATGCTCAAGTTCGTGAAAGTTGCGAACAGGGAAAGCAAACAAAATTGTCAATTCAAGCAAATCAAGTATGCAGAGCTAACCAGAAACTTCAGCTCATTAATGGGGATATTTCCGGCCTAATGAAAATAGATTCATTGAGTGGTAACAAATACTTGTTCCTCTTTATTGATGACTACACCCGAATGTGTTTATTTTATTTCATAACATTGAAGAGTGAAGCCTTTGATGTTTTTAACAATTTAAAGCTTTAGTAGAAAATCAATGTAATCTTAGTATTAAGGCCTTAAAGTCAGACAATGAAAGAGAATATACTTTTTCTTAGTTTGTGGAGTTTTTTAATAGTACTGGTATTGAACGCCAATTGAGATTACCATACTCTCCAAAACAAAATGGCATGTCTGAAAGGAAGAACAAGACAATAATGGAGATAGTCAGATGTTTTTTCCTCGAAAGAAAGATCCTAAATCAATTTTGAGTGGAGGTAGTCAGTACCTCTGTATATTTGATGAACAGATTACCTACCAAGGTCTTGCAGGACATGACCCCATATAAAGCTTGGTTTGGGAATTAACCATCAGTACACCATCTCAGAAATTTTGGGTGTATTTGTTATTATCGAGTTCTAGAAATAAAGAGGAATAAGATAGACTAAAAGTCTTATAAAAGGCATATTTATGGGTTATAGTTCATCCAAAGGTTATAGGGTTTTCTATTTGAAATCATAAAAATAATTCTCAACCGAGAAGTGAAGTTTGATGAAGAAAGTGGTTGGTATAGGAAAATCTGAGTACCTCTTATTTTGATTTATTTTGAAAGAGCAACCTGAACTTTCAGAAGATGGACTAGTGGATGATCTATTAATAAGGGAAAATTGATCCTTATAAGATGTGGAACTATAACTTGGTTACTGTGAACCTACTATCGATGCTGAAGAACAAGACTCTCATGCATGGAGGAGATCTAAACAAGATATACTAGGCATGATCGAGAAGAACGAAACCACACAAATTGTTGACAGACATAGAAATGGAAAGGTGATTGGTGTAAATTAGATTTCAAGACAAAACTTAATAATGATGGATCGATTTGCAATCATAAGACAAGATTGGTGGTAAAGGGATACACAAAACAAAATGGTGTTGATTATAGGAAACATTTCCTTCAGAAGCAAGGTATGACACAATCAAGCTTATTCTTGCATTTGCATCTCATAGTTCCTGGAAGATTCATTTACTTGATGTCAAATAGGATTTTTTGAATGGTTTTCTTGCTAAAAAGATATATATAGAGCAACTTGATGGTTTCTCGATTCATGGAAAAGAGGATAAAGTTTATAGCTTAACAAAGGCATTGTATAGACTAAAAAAAACCCCAAGGGTGTGGTATGAGAAAATTGACAATCATCTTATCTAGCTTGGATTTAGTAGAAGTCAAAGTGAAGCTACTTTGTATGTTAAATTCACTGCATGTGAGGCTTTAATTTTCTAAATTTATATGGATAACATGCGTGTGACAGAATTAAAATTGAAATAATCCAAAGGTTCAAGGATGAAATGGAGAAAATATTTGAAATGATTAATCTTGGAGTCATGAAGTACTTTCTTTGCATGGAAGTGTTGCAGTACAACGATGTAATTTTCATATGTCAGCAGAAATACATTTCAGATATTCTAAACAGGTTGGGAATGCAGGACTGCAAACATGTGAGTACTATAATCTCTATTGGTGCGAAAATTGGCAAGTATGAGGATTCCAAAAGAGTGGATGATAGTATGTATAAAAGCTTAATTGGAAGTCTTCTATATCTAACCACAAGCAGACCTGGTATTCTATTCGTTGTAAGTTTTCTCTCTAGGTTTTCGCGTTCCCCTAAAAACACACACTATGTTTGGAACTTTTTTCCCAACACCTGCCAAAGTAACTATTAACCTGATCGAGTATTCTAATAGTTATTGGGGTAGTGAAGTAGATGATGCAGAAGCACCTCTAGATATCTTTATTATTTAGGCAAATTGTTTTAGTTTGAGCTCTAGGAAATAAGAAACTACAGCTCAATCAACAGCAGAAGCTGAGTACATAGTTGTTACATCTGTTGTGAATATGTGGCTAAGAAACTATATGGCTAAGAAAGATGTTGAAGGACATGGAACATGAATAAACAGAAGCTACCAAGGTCATGTGACAACAGTTCTGCAGTTTCAATCTAAAAAAATCTTGTGTTTCATAGTCGAACTAAGCATATCAAGATCAAGTTTCATTTTAATAGAGAATTCCAACAATCCAATGAAGTTTCGCTTATTCATTGTTCATCTAAGAACCAACTAACTAACACTTTCACTATGTTATTGTCATAGGAAGGTTTGAAGATCTGAGGCAAATAAGTGGTGTTTGCCAGCAAAATGTCAAGGAGGAGTGTAGACAATTGACATTTTTTTCTAGCTTATTATTTTTACTGTTTTTACTTATTTCAGTTTAGTGTTTCCTATTTTCTAGCTAGACTTAGTCAATTTTCTTTACTCAACTTTCTGAAGTTAGTGTAAACTTTAATGGTTTTTAGTGACCCCTTTTATGGTTGTTAGTGGCACATGTTCTTATTTAGTTTTACCATCTACTTTATGGATACTAGATAGGAATTGTTAGGTTTCATTGTATAAGTTTAATTTAGATCTTCTGCAAATTAATATATAGCTAAAATTTATATGTCAGATTTCATTTATTTTAAAGGAATTTATCCTCTCATTAGAACCAAGTCATATGAATAATAAGAAGACAAACACAATTTTGATTCTTAATTTTCTCTTTTGTTTCAATGGCTCCTTTAAGAACGAGGTTTAGATCACTACATAAACTTGTCATCAAGTGAGTTTTTCCTTACATTATTAGTGTATATAAGTTACTCTTATTTATTTCATATGTTCATGGATTTTTTTATATACCATTTTTAGAGAATTCAAAAGACGGGTGGCACTTATCAAGTAAGTTTCATTTTTTATATTCAGTCCTCGTCCTGCTCATAACTAATAATAACATCCATCAATACTGCATCAAAAAGTTATTTTTATGTATATATTGTTAAATATAGTAAATTTTTTTACAATTACAGAACACATATTTTTTATGGATGGCTAAAGTATTTCTATGTCAATTTTTATTTATTTTACATTCGTCATGAATTTTTCTTATGTTGCTTACTATTTATTTTTAGAGAGTTAAAAGAAATAGAAAAAAAGTCATGTATGCTTCAACATTCATTACTCTGCATGAGATACACAATGTTGATTGAAAAGAGGAGTATATCTACTTGTTTAACTTTAAATAAGAAAAACTATCGAAGGAGGTTGACAAACAGGTTAAAGAGGTTAGTTTTTATCTCATCATATATATTAAAGTTAACATTGTGTATAACGTACATCTTATATATATATATATATATATATGTATCTAAATGATATAAATGCTATCGAGTGTACAAAAATAATGATTGAGGAAGAGTAAAGTTCTTCTAGAAGCTTTCAATGAGATTCCAATGTTTCATCTTAGTGTTAAATTAAAAGAAAATAGTTTTAGCCTCTTAATCTCTTTTGAAAGAGTAACCTTACTTATGCCTATGATTATATATCTTAATATTGTAGTGCTATTTCATTAATACTTATTTTCAAATATAATTGTTATCATGTAAATCCTATAATTATTTTGGTTGGATCTACTATTATATTTCATGTGAAATTAAATAAACCAACATAAGTAAAGATATGCTAACTATTTTTTCCAAAAAACAAATGGATTGCGATTTTAAAATTGTCATCAATTATCACATTATATTTAATGGTATAAACTTTTTTCCATTTTTGTTTCCATGTACCTTGCAAAATTCAGTAGAATATTAGTTGCCAATAGCACAAAACTCAACATCTTTTATTTGGAGTATAAATTTATATGTAAGAAATGACAGAAGTATCAACAACAATTAAATTTCAACTCAGAATCTTAAAAGTATGATGAATTCAATGCTAAAAATATTAAAGATTTATCAAATTTATCAAATTAAAATCATAAATCCGTCACTAATTGGTTTTCTTATTTATTTCAAACCCTCATTTTAGTAACTCCAAACCATATGGGAGAACAATACTGACATGAACAGTGACAATATTTATTAATTCTCTAAGTAGACGGGTGTTGATTTTAATTTTATCGGCATATGAATAATTTGAAAAAAAAAAGTCGCATAAACTATTATTTTGATGATTAAAATTATTTTTGAAAAACACAATTGTAAGTTAACATTATGCTCCAAAAAATAAATTAACATTTTGCTGGATAAATAATAATAATTAATTCTTTCAAATCATTTACATGAAGGTCAAATTTAAATTATTTTAAATTTTTATTCTTATGGAAAGTCAAGTTTATGTTTAATGTTGAATTAACAATTTTTCTTCTCTGATGTGTTTCCATTCAGATTTATAGTTATTCTTAATTTATAGGCTTTTAAATAATCTTTTGTAAATTACAAATGTAATATTCTTTATTACGACAGAATTATATGGTGACTCATATTTTAATTTTTCTTGGGTATGTAAAGGGTGGCACTTCAACTTGTTCGATTTGATAAGAATAGACACAATAAATAATTCTAGTCTATATGTTGCTTACTATTTTTGTAAGATAATTAATGGAAATAGAATAAAAGGCAATTATGCTTCAAAATTCACTACTCTGCATGAAATACACAATGTTGATTGAAAGGAGGAGCATATTTACTTGCTTAACTTTGTATGAAGAAAAACTATCAAGGATGTTGACCAACAGGTCGACGAGGTTAGTTTTGATATCATCATATCTATTAAACTAGTTATGAAAATAAATAAATTAAAAGGGAATTCTTATTTCAGGTGGCGCCACATAGGCGGGTCTAAGGTTCTCTTTTATCTATGTATATGATTTAACATTGTCTATAACGAATATCTTATATATATATAAATACATTTTCTTTGTCTTCTTTTTCTTTGCTGAACGAAGAGTTACTAAGTGCTATCGAGTATACAAAAATAATGATTGATGAAGAGTAAAGTTGCCTTGGAAGCTTTCAAGGAGATTCCAATGTTATTACCTTAGTTTTAAATTAAAAAATAGTTACAGTCTGTTACTCTCTTTTGACGGATTAATTTTTCTTATGAATTGCCTAAAATTATATAGCTTTATTTTCTAGTGCTATTTAATTAATACTTATTTCGAAATTTAATTGCTATCATGTTTATTCTATGTATTTATTTATTGTTCAATCTACTATGATATTTTATAATAAAATCAAATAAACCAACATATCCTAACTACATTTACCACTAATCCAAATGGATTACGAATTAAAATTTTACCATCAACTATCACATTATATTTAATGGTATAAACTTCTTTCAATTTTTGGCTTTATGCACCTTGCGAAATAGGGTAAAACTTAACATTTTTTATTTGGAGTATAAATTTGTATGTAAGAAATGATAAAAGTTTCAAGAACAATTAAAGTTTAACTCGGAATCTTAAAAGTGTGATGAGTTCATTGCTAAAAATAGTAAAGATCAATCGAACTTATCAAATTAAAATCATAAATTTGTCAGTAATTGTTTTTCTTTTTTATTTCAAACCCTCTTTTTAGTAACTCCAAACTATAATGACATGAGCACCGACAATATTTATTAATTCTCTTTGCACAAGGGTGTTGATTTTCATTATATCCGTACGTAAATAATTTAAAATAAAATTAAAAAAATTCACATAAAATATTCTTTTGATAATTAAAATTAATTTTTAAAAAACAATTATAACTTAACATTATGCTTGATAAAGAATAATAAATTAATTCTTTCAGATCGTTTACAATAAGGTCCAATATTAAATTATTTTAAATTGTCATTCTTATGGAAAGTCTAATTTATGTTTAACGTTTAATTACCTATTTTTCTTCTCTGATGTGGTTCTATTCAGATATAAAGTTATTCTTAATTTATCGTCTTTTAATAGTCCTCTGCATATTACAAATATAATATTCTTTATTCAGCGAGAGTTGTATGTTTAACTCATATTTTAATTTTTCTTGGGTGTGCATAAGGTGGCACTCCAATAGTACAATTTGATAATAATAGACACCATAAATATTTCTAGTCTCATATGTTTTTTCTTTGACCTAATATCATCTATGTATGTATAAACTACAATTTTTTGCTTAAAAAAATATGATTAATATTCCTCAAGCTATATCATAGAGTGCATTGTTGATACAATGAAGAATTAATTCACCCACAAAGCTTAAATTTTCAATTAAAAAAATATCAAGTCCACATTTTATTCAAATTACCGTGCAAAGAAGTGGTATAACTAGAATTCATTGATTGGATTTATTTAGCGATGGAGAGCTCTCTCTAAATAATAAAAATTTTAAGCTAACTTATTTAACAGTTGCGTGTGCAAATTAATTATTCTGCCTTAATGTATATGATATATTTAGTATTAAATTTATGGAATATATGACAAGACCTTTCAATGTTTCAAAACCATCCTTAAAATAAGTATAATTTACATAAATATCATAGTGCTAAGACTAAGTAAATCATTTTCCTACTCTTTATAAAATTATAAAAATTCTTAAATTTATGAATTTTGGATACATAAGCAGACATCAAGATACATAAGGGAGGAATGTATCCGACATGGGATGAATACGTCAGGGTGGATATGGATTTATTAGAGAGGGAATAGGACTCTATATATATATATATATATATATAAAGGTTATATTTAATTAATCAAATAATGTCGTTTGGACTACAAAATAATTTATTTTACCATATTCCAGAGATATGCAAACAAAAATTCATATTCATTAATTTCACCGTGACTATCTATATTATTAATTTATTAATTTCATAGTTGAATGATTTCTTGTCAGTTTCTTCTCGAATTTTGATTATTAAGAAATAAAATCTTTTTTTTAAACCATATTCCTGAGATATCCATGAAATTAAAACAAAAATTGGCTGGTTTCATAGTTGATTGATATCTTATCATTTTCTAGAACTTTGCCCATTAGTTTATGTACATCATGAAATTCATCTATTAAAGAGTTTTTCCTCTTATGAGAACCAATTTATATGAAAATATGAACAATAAATAACACCATTTTAATTCTTAATTTTCTCTTTTGTTTCAATGGCTTTCTCAAGAAGGAGTTTTACTTCACAATAAAAACTTGTTGTCAAGTTAATTTTTGTCTACATTATTAGTGTACATAAGTTAAAATATAATTTATTTTATAGATTCATGAAATGGTTTAAATGTTGCTTACCATTTGTAGAGAATTTGAGAGATATGAGGCCCTTATCAAGTGAGTTTTTTTTTTTTTTTAAATTTTCTCACCTCATCCTGCCCTTAACTAATAACATCCATCAAATCTGCATCATATGTTATTTCCGAAAAGGACCTATAATACCCTCAAATTATTGAAAATGGTTTACAATTACCTTCATCCACCTATTGGCTCTAAAATACACCCCTCATCCACCCGTTGGCTCACAAATACCCTCCCCATCCACCTTTGGGTCCAATTTTAGTCATTTCATTAATGGAGCAACATTTAAAATAATTAAAATAATTCTTCTAATTACGTAGTGATCAACCATTGGTTGCAATTTAATTATTCAATATAATTTTAAACCCACCCGTTTTAACTAAACCCGTCCGAATACATATTAAAACCGTCCACCCAAATACAAAAAGAAGCCAATATGTCTCAATAAGTATTTGGCGAGACTATCAAATTCCAGCTTTATGAGCACTTTTGGCTTCTCAACTCTCTCCTGCCCGGACTCGCCCACCCTACCTATCTTAGGGGCTTGAACTTTTTGGCAGAGGTAAGGATGCAATTTCTTAAGGTGATTGTACAAATTTTCTTAGAAAAAGCTAGAAATCTTCTATGCCATACCAGGCATGATTGAAACAAGCCCTTATGACAATAGCAAGTTAGAACTATGCACATGAAATTATTCAATAAAGTAAGCTACTATGTGCCTGACCCGATAAAAAAAGAATTCAATTTTGTATTGGGACAGGCGGGTATACTATGTATTTGGGCGGGTTTAGTTAAAAATGGGTTGGTTTAAAATTATATTAAATAATGAAATTGCAACCAATGGTTGAGCACCAAGTAATTACAAGGTTTATTTAACTTTTTTTAAATGGTGTTCCATTAATGAAGTGGCTAAAATTGGACCCAAAGGTGGATGGAGAGGGTATTTGTGATCCCCTATGTTGGTAAGGAGGGTATTTTTGAGCCAATTGATAGATGAGGGGCAATTGTATAGCATTTGAAATACTTCGAAGGTATTTTAGGCCATTCTCCAAAGTTATTTTATGTGTATATTATAATATAGGTTATCTTATATATGGTTAAACTATTTTTATGCCAAATTTTATTTGTTTTAAATTCTTCATGAATTTTTCATATGTTGCTTACTATTTTTTTAAGAGTATTGAAGGAAATAGAAAATGAGGCACATATGCTTCAACATTCATTGCTCTGCAAGAAATACACATTATTGATTAAAAGGAAGAATATCTACTTTCGTAACTTTTGATGGAGAGAAGCTATCGATGGAGGTTGACGAACAAATTGAAGAGGTTTGTTTTCATCTCATCATATATATTAAACTTAACAATGTGTATAACATATATCTTATATATGATACGTTTTCTTTGTCTTTTTCTTTTTGCAGAACAAAAAAAAATTGTTAAATGTTATCGAATATGAAAAAATAATGATTGATGAAGATTAAACTTGTCGTAGAAGCTTTTAATGAGATTGCAATTTTATCATCTTAGTGTTAAATTAAGGGATAATGCACAACTCCCCCCTCAACCTATGCCCGAAATCTCAGAGACACACTTATACTATACTAAGGTCCTATTATCCCCCTGAACTTATTTTATTAATAATTTTCTACCCCTTCTCGGCCTATGTGGCACTATCTTGTGGGCGCAACGGTGGTTGACTTTTTTTTCCAAGCTAGTGTCACATAGGCCGAAAAGAGAGGTAGAAAATTAATTATAAAATAAGTTCAGGGGGGTAATAGGACCTTAGTGTAGTATAAGTGTGTCTATGGGATTTCGAACATAGATTGAAGGGATACTTGTGTATTTTCCCTTAAATTAAAAATAAAATAGTTATAGCCTCTTACTCTCTTTTGGAGGAGCAACTTTACCTATGAATTGCCTAATAGTATCTTGATATTGTAGTGTTGTTTCAATACTTATCTTCAAATTTAATTGTTATTATGTTTGTAAAGATATTCTAACTAATTTTACCACTACATGCACCAAATGGACTGAGAATTTAACAGGTATCATCAAGAAGATCACATTGAATGGTATAAAGTTTTTATACAATTTTTGGTTCTACACACCTTGCGAAACTCAATAAAACACAATTACTTGCGCCAAATCACAAAACTCCATAATTTTTATTTGGAGTATAAATTTTTTTTTAAGAAATGGCAAAATTTTCCACAATAACAAAATTTTTATTCATAACCTTATAAATCAAATTAGTTTAGTGCTAAGAACATTAAAGATTAATCGAACTCATCAAATTAAAATATTAAATTCATTGATCACTAAATATATTCGACTTAGATAAGCCTTTTTATCTCCCTCACAAATTTAACAAACTATACTCTTGATCAATAAATTCTTTTTTTTAGATTCTATTAATCTAATGTCTTTAAGCAACAATTATTATTTTTTACTATATGGACTGTGATACTACATAGGTAAAAACATTATGAAAGCAATCTATTTAAAGGAATTTCTTCAGTGGTTATAAGAACCAGGTCATATAATAAATCACACAAACAGATATATAATAGTTGTTCTATTCTTAGTTCTCTCCAATTGCAATGGCCTCTTCCAAAAAGTTTATATTTCACATTATAAAAAAAAATTGGGGTGGAGGGGGAATTGGAGGGGGGGTTAGATTACAGTTTTGGGAATTGAAATCCTTTCCAACAAGGTGGGAGTTCAGTTGGCCTACCGACTAAGCAATTAAAATTCCCCTTCTATTTCACATGAAAACTTGGTGAACTAGAATCGGCGATATTCTAATAGATAGATAGTATGGTAGAAAGAGTCATCTCATGTGAGTTTTTTTAATGACAATGATAAAAAATTATTGGTAACAGCAAAACAATTTAGTTCTTATACACTATTAAAAAAATCAGCATTTAGCGATAGACGAAATCGTTGCTAATCAATGATATTCCGTTGCTAAACATGATTTGCGACGGACTAGCACGTATTATTAACTGTTGCTATATCGCACAGTAGTAATCACTTAGTGACAAAAAATATATATTGTCACAAAATTAGCGAGGTCTTAGAAACGAAAAATACTTGCTGCCACTTGTTAGCGACGGACTATTCCGTTATTTTATTTCTATTGTTTGTAGCTAATTTCGTAATTCATTTCGTCATTTTTGATAAATACTTGACAGATTTTTTTCGCTTATCCGTCGCCATAATTTTTTTTATGTAAAAACGACCAAATAGTCTCTATATTTGTTGCTAAAATATTTCTTGTAAATTTGATTTATATGTAACTTAAATTAAATTGCTCTATACCCCAAAAATAATCAACATATATAATAATATCAAACATGATTCAAAATATATAGAATATCGAAATTGGGTTTTTTCGATTCAAAAAATCCATAATAATATATCAATTATACTTAAAAGAACCCACATTCATAAAATATTATTACAAAAAAAAGGATACAGTTGTCACGTGAAACTAAGGACCAACATCATCCTTATAAGTAATAGTTAAAAGAGCAACCTCGTCCTCATAAGTAGATGAAGGAGGCACTAAGGGTTTGCTAATGATGAGGCAAAAAACTTCTACCGTATTAAATTTTTTCTTCAAAACAAAAACCGTATAGTTTTCTCTTATTTTCTCCGCCACAACATTACAGTATGCTTCACATTAATGAATATCAATTTGAGACACTATTTTTTCCGTGATATTTCTTCATATTTCTGTAATACGTAGAGGAAAAATGAAAGCATTACACATTGGATACAAAATATATTTTGAACGCCAATACAAAACATGCATAACCTTTAAAGCATTGGAATTAATGTACATATTTTGCCTTCAAAATTTCAAGCCTTAACAATTCATAACTACATAAGATGTTTCTAGACTATAATAATATGTGAAGTTGATCAATAATATGTGAGGAAATATCCCCAACATAGAATATGCAGGGAAGAAAGGAAACAAAGAGAGAGTCGAAACAAACTCATCAAAAAAGAAAATGTATGTACCACCATTAAACCCATCGCAAGTACTTGACTCTTTTAAACACAAGCTATGTGAATAAGTGATTATGCATAATGCTTAAAACAAAGAAAATTATTTACTCTATCACACTTATACTTAAGCTTAACTACCGAAGGAATAAACAATTAATCAAGGCCAGTGTAGGATTTATATCAGAAATGTACACAAGAACACTCCAAATCATTATACTTAATTGTTCAAGTATTCAACAAGGTCCAAAAGTAAAGGTTTATTCACAAATTGACATGGAAAAGGAACTTTCATACACATAAAATTGGGCACACTATTCATGCTTATAGTAAAAAAAAATATTTTCTACTATTAATGGAGTCAAGCCTCTCAAGTCTCAACCATCAAATCAACATTTAACACCCATATCTAAATTGAACTTGTAAACCAAGTTTGAGATACACAATAAATTATAATGCCTTTGACAAATTTAAAATATACAGTAGTTACTCAAATTGAGTTATTACCAAATACATCAAAATTGACTTTAGATTAACACACACATGTATCCAAAAGTAATGGATGATTATGTGTTAGCCTTCTCAATTTTATGCACATAGAAGGTCTTTGCAGGATCATTTAGTTTAGAAATACTCAATATACTTCTTAGCATATAATACATCATAATCAGAAAAGATTTTTAGTAACTTAGTAATGGAACATGTAAAAAAAATTGATAAACTTCATAATAACCGGAACTTAAAGTTCTTTTAAGAATTTTTTTCTTTGCTATGTACACACTTAAAGATTATGGGAGATTCTAAGCTTAGAGAAATTCTTAATTTTCACATAGTATTTTTGGTGTGTTCTAACATTGTTCTCACTTCTTCAATAACTTCTTATCTCCATTTCGCAAAGGATTAAAGTTGAATATTTTGTGCTCGTCCATAATATGCATCATACTTGTTGTCACTCTCACTAGAGTTCAAAATTCCAATTTTTAAACACTACAAAGACAATAAGAAGGAAATAGGAGAGTTCAAACCTGGGACTCTCAGATTACAACTTTTGTTGTAGAAGAAAGTTCATACATTTGTTAGCCGCTATTGGTGAGAGAGTAAAGTTAGAAGAAGACATAAGCAGGGAAGCTATGGTTAGTCTTTGTTGGTGAGAAGACATAGATCTGAGATGTTCTTGGCGATGTTCAATCATTTCAAACTCTCATGGTGATCCAACTTCACCCTCACAAGGCCCACCACCATGAAGGAACCTATAACTACTTCCATTCTTACAATAACCTATAGAAAAATAGAGACAAGGTTTACAGCCAAGTCCAACACTTGGGATATTAGACCCAAAAATATATATGACTTATAGAACATATATTAGGAAAATAATGGTAACCATAATTGAAAATAAAAGTAAATAAACTTTAACAGAAAAGTATATGAACAAGTAAGCTTTAACAAAATGACATTAAGGGATCTACCTGGCTGTTGTCGGTGCTCACTATCACTGCTCTTGTGTAGAGCTGATGTTGTTGTAATTTTACTGAGAGAGCGAGACAACTGGTGGCGCCATCTCCTTGATGTTGTTGGTGCGGATGAAGACTGCCTGGTTGCTCGCCGACTAAAGCTGCTGCCATCAATGGAGGTTCGATGGTGGTCTTCGTGTGCTTTTCGGAGCTCTCCATTGTTGTCCAATTGCTGGTTTCTTGGCTTCTGCTGGATATAATTGTTCATTGCTCTGTTGGAAAGAAGGACGGAGAGGAGGGAAAATGGATATGGGTGGCAGATTTGGAGAGGAGAGGAGGCGAATGAAGAAAAAATTAGGGGTTTGGGCTCTTTTGTATAAAATAGGAAAGCAAGGATCATAATCAGGACCATTGATCAAATTCGTATGTGCGGCTGTGATTTATTCTTGGATTTTGACGAACCATGATCGACGGATAAAATTAAATGAGAGTATTGAAATCTGAAATTGGAGTTTGGAAAGGAATTAGTGACGGATTGTAGAATCCGTCGCTTTCAAATAAATGTATATATAATTTAGGAAATTATATTGATGGATATTTTTGTCACTAGATAATATAAATAATTATAAAATATTTAATAGTTTAGTAACCTTTTTTTCCGTCACTAATTCCGTCGCCCGATATTAATTAAATTTATGAGCACTACTTTGTTATTGAATCCGTACGAAAAATTAGGCGCCAAATTTTCGCGCTAATATTTAGAGACGAATTAAATATTCCGTTCGGTTGATATATTATAAATTAAAAAATCATTTCTTAATTCTGCAAAAAAATAAATAGTTATTCCGTCGCAAGTCCGTCGTCATATAGTGACGGAATATTGTTCGTCCCTAGTATCCGTCGCTAAACATTGTTTTTAGTAGTGATAATTCATACGATAACTAATTCAAGCCACTTTTGGTGATATTCAAAATCATATAAATTAATTTTTTAACAGGTAATAATCTATGATTGGAAGCCTGAATGTCACGAACCCACCGGGTCATGCGGGCACCCACTCTAACACATAAGTAGGAGAAATCTCATATTCCAAAGTTTTATTCATGAGGATAATTAACAGGGTATATAATGTAAGGTAAAAATATTTATTACAACCTCTTATTCATGCACTAGTAGAAACATTTGAAGTAACTTGACAACCCAAGGATCTAGTCTAACAGGTACAAGATCTACTAAGAATTACAATAACAATTTAATAAAGCGACAAAGCTCCCACTATGTGAAAGGAAGAGTCGAAGTTGTTGAAAGATTTCCTCATCTTCATGTAATGAAACATCATCAATCCTGCATCTAGACTATGTCAAAAAGACATAGCAAGAGTAGTATCAGTACAACCAAACGTACTGGTAGGTATCATCAGTCAACCCAACACCCACCTTACAACATATAAATATAACAATAAAATACCATGTTCGGACCCCTCGCTTCCTCACCCTTAGCCTTTACTTAGAGCAACTTCCAAATTACGACCTATCTCTTTTCCACGAGGTTACAACCTAATTACGCTAACCACCTTGTATACCACAAGTAACACTACCACACATGAGATTTGAATAGATCATAGCATAATACACTAACCATATTGTATATTACAAGTAACTCTCCCATACTTAAGGTTCCAAGTAGATGATAGATTAAATATACTAAAAACATTGTATACTGCAAGTAACATTACCACACTTAAGTTTCCAAATAGATCATAACTTGAATATACTTACCACAATGTATACTACAAGTAACATTACCACACTTATGGTTCCAAATAGATCATAACTTAAATAAACCAACAACATTTATACTATATATACACACCTCACAAAATTGAACGTAACACATTTCACCATGCACATTTTATCACAAGTAGTTGGCTCTCTCATCAAACCCAAAGTCAATCTGTTAGCATGCTGGAACGTGGCAATCTGATCCAGTTTTTAAGACGGAACGTGGCAACCGATCCCAGTTAGAGTGTCGAATGTGGCAGCAGATCCTAGTTAATATGCTGGAATGTGACAATCCGATCCAAGTTAGAGTGGTGGAACGTGGCAGCCGATGCACATCACACATCACAATAACACATCAAGATCACACATTTCAGTCATGATTTTATAATATCGTGATCCACATATCTCCTTTTAACATCTAAGACCATTGTTGCAATATTCATACATATACAAGTATCACAAAAAAGTAAGACACTTGTATATCACACCATCACAGAATCATCGACATCACCAATCACATACTTAATTACAGATATATGGGTTCGCTCGATTTCTCTTTACTGAATCACACAAGTCATAATGCTAATTATTCATCACATAGTTCCATTACTAGTTTTCTTAACAATGACAACAACTTTTTATCACAATTATACCATAGCCAAGAACACAAATAAGAACCTCGACCAATTACTATATCAACACAACACTAACCCCATAATCATTGAAATTTAGTAAGTTTCCACAGAATTTACTCGGTGCACGAAGGTCTAAACATACTTTATACTGTTAAATTAATATATTACATGGTAAGCATGGATTTTAACTACTCAACATAAAAACCTTACCTACCTGGGTGCTAAGCAATTTGTATGGAGTTTTGATTTCGTTTCCATCTTTTCTGGATTCGCTACGGTGAATTTGGCCATGATTTTGCGAGCTTCCGTCATCCCTATGCTTGAAAGATCCCTCTCCTTCTTTTCCCAACTTCAAATAATTTTATAGGGGTTTCTACAATAATTTACGACTTATTAGGGTATTTTAGAAAGATGGAAAAATACAAATTATTTCGTAAAATCAGATTCTGCCTCGCCAATCCTGCTGCAGCAACACCAAACCAACGACACATGTCCCGTTGTAGGTGGAAAGTGACCAGATTTTTTGCAAATTTTTCTCTTCTCGAATAACGATGTTTTGGGTCGTTACAATGAATTAGTTTTTTTATGGATTTTTAAAAAAATATTTTGCATTTCTTTTTATTAAAATCTTTGGCCAAAATCTAACTAATTCTGTTATGTTTTTTATTTTTGTGATAAAATTCTGCTCCATAAAAGTAAAATAAAAATTTATTTAATGTAATATAGAGTCTTAATTATTATTTTTGTGTGATTTTTTTCGTTAAATATTCACATAAGTATTTGTAGATTTTAAAGTTCATAAAAAAGTTTCCAATTTCATAAGAGCTTAATTACTATCCACCCACGAAAATTACACGGTCACAAATATTTATTTTTTTCTAATAATATGTGCACATATTGTTAAAAAATTGTAATATATGGTAACTTGGACTCTAAATTATTATACAATTTTGTTTAGGATTCTTACTTGGTTAACCAAAAATAAAAAGGATTCTTTCACGCTATCTAACTATTTTCACACTCCTTCTCACTCCCACCACTCAGGCCACTCGCATACACCAGAAGCAATTTGAGACAATCAATGAAAACATAATAGAAATGATTATTTCTCTTCTATTAATTCAACTAGTATATTTTCAGATTCAATGATTAATGATTTTTAATATTTTTTATAAACACATTTTACAGATAATTGAACGACATACTCTATCAGTGATTCTCTTTACGCATTTTACTGTATATTTACAAGTTAGGATATTTAGTCTTTCAAACTTACTCTACTTTCCAAATCATGAAAGAACTCGAAGGTAAGAAGTTAGAGTTTAAGTATTCACGCCTCATGTGGATTCGGGAATATTATAATCGATTCTAGCATGACATTAACATTTCTCCTTAAGGAAATTTACAACAAACTGGAATCGACTCCGTTGGAAACGATTAAAGGTAAAAATATTTTTTTAAAATAATTTTAAGTATACGCTTTAGTTATCTAATTATTATATTGTGTCGCGATCGGAAACAGAAAAAAAGATCCATCGAAAGACTTTTCCATATGTTACGGGACTAAAAGTATTGTCAATTTTCCTAACATTGTATTTCATTTCATGGATGTTGATATCGAATTGTTATATATGAATACATTTTCAAAAGTGGATAAAGATATGACTTTTTTGACAATTGATTGGGGGAGTGGGGGTTTATATGGTGTTTATAGAAACTTTGCATGGAAGAATTTCCTTATTGGAAATGATATTTTGAATCAAAAAACATGGCACGGATGAATTTTCATATTGGATATGATATTGGGAATCAGGAACTTTGTTTCTTGCCTACTAATTGTGCCAACAACTGATTAAACTTAATTATAATTTCATATTTTGAATTAATTAAGCACACATATTTAATGAAATTTGGATTTTAATTTTATTGTATTCGAAATAATTTATTTTTGTAAAATTCACAATGTTTTAAAGTTAATTAAAATATTATTGTCACTTTTTATTATTTTTAAATAATGTGTGTGCTTTTATATAATTAGTACATTTTATGAATATTGAAAATTTGTCTCCAAAAAGATTTTGTTTACTTCATACATTTTGTTAAATTAGTATTAGTTAGTTAGTAGATATAGAATTAATTAATTTTTTTATTTAATGTGTATAAACGAGCAAATTATTTTATTTTGTTAAGATTAAGAAGCTTATTGATTAATCTTCTTTAAATCTTAGCCAAAATTAATAAACTAATTCGATTTGGATACATTCTTTATTACAATTGGCCATAATTGAAACTCATTTGGTCATGTCATAATTTCTAATCTAAACCATTTACTGTAAATCTAACTATTTTGCTACCTCGCTTGAAACTCAATCTTCAGACCAAATTTGGGCAAACCCAGCCGACCAAATTCATTTTCACCAGCCCAACGCAACCCACCAATATTTGAACGGCTAAGGCGTCTACAACATTTTAACATACCATGCATTCAACAATGATATGATACGATACACAACAAACAACCAAAGCCTAGTACCATACCTTCGTCATCTTCTTCCCCACGACCTCGATAGTACAAGCTCCAGAAGTGTGTCCTCTCCTCACCCTTATTCATTTGTAAAAACAAACTAGTTGGAGGCCAAGATCAAATGACTATGTTCATTAATCCATTCCAATTTGTTGATAGTCTCAGTATATTCTTTGTCCTTCATAAATAATTCAAATTTTCACATTGGGGATTCGCCCTAGCATTTTCCAATGATTTCCCCTGGATTCGTTCTATATAAACCCCTTTTCATTCCCTTCATTGAGAAAGGTTGGAGAGACTGGTTGTATTAGAAAAAAACACAGTAGTTTTTCTAGTATTTTTAATCATTTGTTTCCTGTGTCATATTTTCTAGTTCTCATATTCATTATTGCATATGTTTACTAGTTGCTTGCTCATTTTTACCGATGGTTTTACTCCTTCAGTTTTTCTAGCTTTCATTACTGCTTTAATAATATATTTGATTTTCACTCTATGTTCTTGTTTGTATTGCCTTTTAGTTTATTATTCGATTTTTCAGTTTCCTTGAACAATTGCTCAGTCTATTTTTGTTAGAAATTTGCCTGATTTTCTTACCATAATTAAAGTTTGTTTTTTTCTAAAAGAAAAGGCAATGTTTTAAAATAAATGTTTTAACTTTTCCTGAAAATAAAATATAGTTTTCTTTCATATTTGATTTATTATTTCATTAGAGGAAAACTTATGAAATATATAAATTGAAGATCTTATTCTCATAGAAAAATACTATAGCGTCCACAATGTAGACATTTAAAAGTTTTGTTTATGGGGAGATTTATTGTCTTAACAATTTTAGTATTTTTCTTTTGTATTAATTTTCATATAATATAAACACAACAAACCCTTGATCTGACTTACTTACGCAGCGGAAGACTTAAACACAAGAAATAAATCTCATGTAATAACTTATAAAATAATATCTTAACACAAATGGCAACTCAAGTCTTAAACTTATACAACTGAAATGAATAATATTAAAGAACTATAACTATGTATCTATGAAGCCTCTAAAATAAAGAGAGACGTCGGGACAAGACTCCCGATCATCCTAACAACTGAAATACTAGAAATCAATGAAAACGGAAACCTTTAGAAAATAAGGATGATGACCAACTGACTCCAAATTCTCAACTGGATCAACGAGGTTATGAATGTTGATCTTGAATACCTATATCTGTATAATAAGACGATGTAGTCTACCTGACATCGGTACATTAAATGTACGATTGATTTGATTGTTAAAATTGAAGACTCATAAGTGTGTGCTGGTATGGATTATAATTTTGTAACTTGAGTATAGCTAATTGCTAAATTCTGTAGAATATCAAAAAGTTGACTAGATTATAAGTAATGATACCTATCTAGCATTCAACTATTATAAATCATGGTTTTTTGTTTTCAAATCTAACATGTAATGCACTAAAATCAATTTAATACTTTAGCTCAACAAAATTATTTCAAGCTTGAATTGTCAATTGAATTATATCCCGCCATTATCACTAATGATATATATCTTTTAGATATATATACATATATATATATGTGTGTGTGTGTGTGTAGATATATATATAAATATATATATATATATGTGTGTGTGTGTGTGTGTGTGTGTGCACACACACACATATATATATATATATGTATATATATATATATATGTATATATATATATATATGTATATATATATATATGTATATATATATTGATATGAAAAAAATGTAATTTATAGTACTTTTTCTATATTTTTTTAGTATCTTATTTTATTAAAAATGTCAAATTAATGTTATTTAAATTAACTTTGAAAATTAGTCAAATTGACTTTTGAAAAACGCAATATGACAATTAAAAGTGGACGAAAATAGCATTTAATTTGAATAATCAAATTGTGATAGAGGTAGTATTTATTATCCTACAAAAAAAATGAAAAGAGAATTTGCACTTGATTTTGCTTAAAGTTTTTGAGTTCTATGTTACATGGAGATAATATAGGTTGGATTCAATGAAGAATTCAATAATTCATTTTTTTCTCTCCTGTATATATGTTTTGCATTGAACTTTAAGTTATTTCATTGAATAGTCATGTTACATACTCTAGGGCGGGGTCAAAAAATAGAGTAAAAGACCCTAATATTGTCACGATCCTAAGTCAGATCAAGATGACGCCCTGTACAACCCACCGAGTTTACAAGCCTAAACCCAAAGTCGCAAGATTGTGGAAGACACAAATTATATAAAACATAAGTATTAAAACCGGAAGACAAGGATAATGTATATAGAAAGAACGATCATATCATATGTATCTCTAGTACGATGCAAAATGTACAAAAAATGGCCTAAAAGGGAACAAGAGACAACCTAGCACAAGATACCGATCCCCGAGACATGGTGTACCTAAGAGCTACTACGAATCGAAAGTCATATATATACAAAGAACTGAATTATCCAAAATACAAAATGAGAGTTAGTAAAAAGGTCTCTGATCGCTAGGAGCTCACCACAATCCAAGTATGTGACAACTACAGAAGATCAAAATTCTCACGAAAGTGGGTAGAACTAGGAGCTGCATCATAAAAAGATGCAGAAGTGCAGTATGAACACCAAATACAGGGTACTTAGAACACATCATAGGGTGATTGAGCTCAGAAAAATGAAATATAAATAAGGAGCACAATAATACTAACAAGACTAGGGAAAATAAGGCATAACAAGAGAATAATAGAGAACAAACAAATAATATCAATAACCAACTTCAACTATACATAAACCAGACAATCCAAACACACAAAAGAAAATACATGCAATGGTACAATCTAAGACTCAAAATAAGGAAGATCTTAAGAATGAAAAAAAAAACATTCATCTTCCTGGAATGTGATCCTTTTGTATAATCATCACATGTATAATCACATTCACCCTTTTGGATCTTTACAAAAACATCCAAAGTCCGTTTAAACGGCCAAAGTTCAAAAAAATTTAGCCTACCTAAGAGGTGTCTTTTGCTTCAACGATCAGTTGGTTGCTTATGCGGCCTTCAGAAAAGCTAAGGGTGGATTACTTAAGAGACCCCCACCCTCTGATGCCCTTCTCTTAAATGACCTCTTGGTTGCGTAAGACGACTTCACTTGAGCAATCAAGAGTCGTTTAAGCCATCACACCAGACACCAGAAATTTCAAAAAATGGCCTAAGTGTTAAAAACATCGAGCAAGCCTTCAAAATTAACTTAGTACAAATGAAACAAACCCGAAGTGTCAACCACTTGAATGACATTCTATACTCAACGAAATCGATGAAACAACCATCTGAGGCTGTTTAATGAAAATCTTGATAAAGACAACACTGTATGAAAGAAACACCACGAAACTCCAAAAATCTAAAATTCAATTTGATACCCCCGAGAATCAAACCAGAGGCTATTCCTGACCAAACATGGCATTTTAGGTCTTACTGCACCTACAGAATTAGATCTCAATAATGTTAACAATGAAAACTACCCCAAGTTCAACTTTTAGCTAAACTCAAAAGCTCGCACGAACTCTAAGTATAAGTTTAAAAACCCAAACAAATCATCACACTAAAACGACCCTTTTGGAGATGATGAAACTAATAGAATTCTGAACCGATGTCGAATCTCCAGATGTAAATTAAAGTTATCTTGTTCGAGCATTAAGCTTCCAAAATACAAAAATCACACCCAACTTAACCGAACACCTCGAGGAGCTTTCCATCTACCCAACACTACACACAAACTATAGGAAGGGGAAAATAGGAAAAACACTAAGAAAACATAGAAATGACCCAAGGGTCCTTACAACAAATACAACTAAAAGGACTTTTTCCATGAAAGTAGGACAAAGTCAATACTTACAGGCTCAAGAAAATGAGGATAGTGGGTCTACATATCAAGATTGATCTCCTAGGAGTGAAACTATCTAACCTACCCGCCTAGCATGGGCAAAGACTCCTCCTCAAAACTTAAAATCTTTCAAGCTAAACCTGCAACCACTAAGGTACATGGGACTCGTCAGCATACCCCCTTAACATAAAGGCATGAAACTAGGATATACACTAGAAAAAGTTTAAGGCAAGGCTATCTCATGCCACTTCTCCAACCGACCTCAGAATCTTAAAAGGACCGATGAACCTTGGGATAAGCTTGAACCTCCTCCCAATTCTCAAGATGCCATTCTTGCAACGCCTGCAAGAAAACACGATTAATAACCATGACCTCTTCAGGTCGTAGCCTCCGGTCTGTATAGTTCTTTTGCCTATTTTGGGAAATATGGAGTCACTCTAAGATTACACACACTACTCATAAAATATTTCAATAAGTCGGTACCTCATGGCCTAACATCAAAAGCATCAAACTAGACAACTAGAGAACATCATCTCCTACCATATAATGTATTGAACGATAACATTTAATATATGAGAATTCTGCAAAAGCCAAAGAGTGGTCCATAAACTACCGAAATAAATAACACTTTCCCATAGTCTATCCTCTAAAACCTTAATAGTTCTCCCTAACTGTCCATCAGTTTGAATGTGAAATGTTGTGCTGAGCTCAACTCGGGTACCTATGTCCCTTTTAATAGACCTCCAAAAATGTGAAGTAAACTTAGTACCATAGTTCTAAAGTATTGATTCTTTTACCCCATGCATATGTACAAACTATCTAAGGTAGATTTGATCCAATCTCTCAGATGTGTAGACAATATGAACCGGTAGAAAGTGAGATGACTTGGTTAATCGGTAAAAGATGACCCATATAGAATCAAAACCTCAGAAGGTACATGGACAGCCTACCTCAAAGTCCATGGTTATATGCTTCCCTTTCCACTCGGGAATGTGTAGTGAGTGAGTCAAACTACCTGGTCTTTGGTGCTCATACCTCACCTACTAATAGTTCAAGCATCTAGCTGCAAAAGATGTAATGTCCCCCTTCTTCCCGCACAATTGTTAATACTACCTCAGATCATCATAGATTTTTGATACAACAAGATGAATAGAATATATGGAATAATAAGATTTCAAAAGAATCAGTCCAAAAAATTCACCAACTCTAGAAACACAAATACGAATCTCTATTCTCAATATTTTCTCCATATCTAAGGTTGTCTTACTTGCCTTTCCACTAAGAACCTTTTCTCAAATCGTCTGCAACTGCAGATCATCAAACTATTGTGCCAGAATCTTCTCCATCAAGGAAGATCTAGCCTCTACATAATCAAATACTCTGTCCGACTAAGAAATATCAAGTTTGATGATCATATTAGAGAAATATGGAATGTCCGAAGCAATAGGCTTCTTCTCCAAGGTTAAGAAAGCCAAACTACCCATACTGATTTCCCTATGACTCTAGGAATCTTCCCCTAACATTAGCCTTGCCTCGATGATTGAGGATAGAAATATCACATTCCTTCATAACTCTAACTACCTTCGTTGTCTCAAGTTAAGGTCCCCGAGGATTAAAATCTAATGAAAACTATGATGGTCCGTGAATACCTAACATTGAATTTCATAAATACTATCGCCAAATCTTCTACACCAAGAATATCACTTCCGAATCCATTTATGAGTGGGGTAATTCCTCTCATGAAGTTTAGGTGCCTACAAACATAAGCAATATCTCTACGCCTCTGCACAAGATACAACGTAGGCCCACACTTGAAGCATGCAAGTAGAAAGTAAACCCTTGGCCCTCAACAAGAAGAGAGAAGTTCTGTTAAAATCAACAACGCTTTGAGCATTAGAAAACTCTCCTTGCATTAACCCAACCACTCGAAGGGAGCATCCTTATAATTCAATCTATTCAAGGGTGATGCAATAGAAGAAAATCCCTCCATGATACGTCTATAGTGACTTTATAACCCGATGACACTATAAACCTCAGTTGGAGAGGTAGGCTTGGCCCAGCTACGACTGCCCCAATCTTTGTCAGATCCACTATGATGCCATTCTTGTGCCCTAAGAATGATATAAACTATAGGAAAATCTCACATTTCGTGAATTTGGCACACAACAATCTGTCTTTCAATGTGTAGAACACATTCCTCCAATGTTTCTCCTTACATCCATATTATATCATCAATAACACAACCACAAATTAGTCTAAATAAGGCCTAAACACATGACGTGCCTGTGGGATAAAGTACCCTATGCACGTACTTGCTAAATTATGAACCTCATATCTAACATGTCGTAAGGCTGAAGGGATAGTCATAGTACTTATAGAGATATTCCTTCCTTGTTGTTGAGGGTCGTGGATAAAGTATGAGTAGTAGTGGCGTGGCCATGAATTCTTGTGGAGGCTGGGTTTACCATACACCTTCTGGTTGAGTTTGAACATGCTCAACCTCTTTCTTGGGCTTTAGAGTTGGTTTCGTGTCTCGACCTTTGGTTAACCTTTAACTCATCCCATTGTTGGGTCTCCATCAGAAGGTGTACGAGGTACACACTCACTCGCACTCGATTCATCGTACCAATTTTAGAAAAAGGGAAACTAACAAAGTTTAGATATTCATAAAACTATCAACACAAGAAAAGAAAAAAGAAATAGTAATTTATTCCAAAAAGTCTGTATAGCCTCTCAAAGATTGGATACGAGCATCATCATACAGATCTTTGAGACTCTACTAGACACTTTCTCTCGTAGTAGTGAGACTAGTGAACCCAAAGCTATGATACCATTTTGTCACGACCCTAAGTGGGTATATGATGACGTCCACTACAATCCACCAGATAGAAAAGCTTAAAACCCAAATCATCAGAATACGAAAGACACAAATTATATAGTACATAATTAATAAAAGTTGAAGATAATCATAATATATATCGAAAGAAAGGACATATCATATTTATCGATATTTAGATTAGGAATGTACAAAATACGATTAAGAGTGACCAAGAGGAGAACTAATGCAAGATACTAATCCCTTCAACCTGGTCTCACCTATTGATGAGTCGGGAATTTCGACACATTTAGGGATTATTTTTCAATGTATTAGTGTCCCCAATGCCTATTTTGTGCACATAACTGATGTTATTGTGTTAATATAAAACAATAAAGGTTTTAGAACAAGGCAAGGACATTAAGATGCAAAAAAAGGAAAAAAGTTGGAAAATTTGAAGAAAGGAGAAGCTGGAGCTTGCAAAATCCACCTGCCGATTGAGCATCTAGCCCGCCCAAAATTCCACAAAAGTAGCCCTTGTACCAAGCCAACTTCGTGGGCTAATAATGATTCGGTGATGCACCAAATGGATCAACAATTACGACCCATCTCGCCTAAACTTCCATAAAAATAAGATGCATGAGTCAATAAAAAAGGCGAGATTAAGTGCAACTTGGCGGATCACAGAGTTGATTGGTGATCCCAACTAATTTCACCGATTTGACTGCATACTGAGATTCGGGTATGTATAAATTTATTTTTTCAAAAGAGAAAAAGAGTTCCTAGAGAGCGCATTCCTTTAATTTTGAGTGATTTTATATGTTTGTACATTATTGGACATTCATTAAGAAGATATGGATCACACATTTGAGGATTTAGGATTCCGTATCTAATTTTTGCATTAGGTATTGCAAATTATTTATAATTTCAATGGATAATGTTATTGGTAAATATTTCATTATTTTTTCTATGTGTAGCTAAAAGCTCTTCCCTTAGGAGTGTGATCATGCAATCGAATGTATAAATTATAATGTGGGTATTGTTAATTGCTGAACATATTTTTGTTTTGAAATGGGTTCAATTGGTTGTTCATGTTTTAATTGATAAACAGAAGTTGCAAATTTGATTCGATCTTAGATCTCTATTGTTTCATGAGAAAGAGGTATACAGTAGAATGAATGATAGTTGTACTTTTTTACATCTTTACAACCCAACTTTAGAAAGTAGGTTAATTAAGTAATTGAGTTGTTTGTTATTGTGAAGCTTGTTGAGGTTTGAGAGAACTCACTTAAAACATATTAGTTGATTGAGAGATGGTTAATATATTAAAAACCTATCCTACCCATTGAGATTGAACAACTTAAAGCAATTAAGAATTACCCATTAAGTGAAATTTAGTATTCAATTGATTATATTCCTAAGGTTCTCTTTATAATTGTTCAAATCCCACATTAATTGATTTTTTAGCATTTGGTTACTAAAATTCTCCCTTTAACATTGATATTTGAAAGTTTTTGATTTATTTTATGTTTCATACCTAATTACTTCTACAAATGATTTAGAATACGTATTTACTCCGTAACTTAATTCTTTACCGTATTAATCGCGGTGGATAGATCCTAGTTCATCGTTGCATTTATAGTTGTTAGCAATTACATACACTTTTAATAATAAAAAGTGTAGTTAATTAAAAAATGGCACCGCAATTGGGGATTGGTGTTCAAAATTCTTATAAAGAAGTGTTTTATGCATTAATGTTGCAACAGTATAATTTTCTTATTTGTATTCTTATTGGTTAATATAAACTAGATAGAGAAATGAGAGTGAACTGGAGCAATGCAAGTCAATGTGGGAACAGTGGTGATATCGGAAAACTTGCATGATGTCAATGTGGATTAGCTAGAAAGGTTTGTGTTATTCAATTGCCTCCAATTGTTGACAATATGGTGTTTCATGTGAGCAGCACGATGTTGTAGTTGTTGCAAATGAAAGGACTCTTTGGGGGACTTTCCCATGAGGACCCTCATGAACACATTCGAAGTTTCGTGGATGTGTATGGACTGTTTTCCTTTGAGAACATTAGTCAAGAGTTGGCCCGACTCTATTTGTTTCCCCTTTCTTTAATCAGGGAAACAACAAATTGGTTGGCTGAACGACTAAAGGGAACCTCTCACTACATGGGAGGATCTCACTTAAGTATTTCATGAAAGATTCTTCCCTCCCTCAAAGTTGGTTAAGTTGAGGTTCAGAAGTTCAAGCGGATTGGTGGTGAGCCCGTATATAGTTCCGTCTCCAGTTCAGGGGAAGGACAAAGGAAATATTCAGCGAAGGATAAGGTGGAATGAGATCCAAAACGCTGTTCAGTTCCCGGGGAAAGAAATGCCCCAAGAAAGATTCTTCAAAACAAGCCCAACTCGGCTGTGTTGCATCCTTATCTATGCCCTCCTTCCACTGATCGAACCAAGTCTTAGACACATTCTTGAGTTGATATGCAGCTAGTTCAACTCTCTCTGCATCAACCACACGCATCACATCCAATACATTCTTCAACTCTTCCACAAAGTTTTCCGGATCCTCAATAGTACTCGAACCAGTTAAGTTTGGGGGATTCATCCTAAATAATTCCTTAATCCTCCAAGTGTCAGCCCCTTTTCGTCAAAATCCTCTTTGTTGCAGACTTTGTTTGTCACAACTTGACTCATCATCCAGTAGTTTCACATAACTCAGTATTGGTAACCTCTCCTTGAGGTTGAAAATTCGGTGCATTCGGTACCTTTAGATTTTTGACATTCCTTCTGGCTGGTCGACCTCTATTTGCTCTTCGTAGAGACATGATGATCTGAAACTCGCTCAAGCACAAATTAGACAGGAAACTTTTTAGAGATAAACTCTAACACACGAAAGGAATTATGAAAGAAAAGAAAAATTCCTAAATGTTGTAGCCCCCTAATCATAGATGTGGCACGCTTCACACCGATTACTAAGACTCTACAAACACAACTTCATAGACTCCCTAAGACTCTTGAACTCTAGGCTCTTATGCCAAGTTTGTCATGCCATGAGTCTACACCCTGGACGTGGCCGACACCCAATGACCAATTCTGACCTTGAGCATACCCGTGGCCTAACTTACTTAAATCTATGGAAGAATTGAACCAAAATATAATCTCAAGAAATAACTTTAAGGAAAGTAATTAGACAACGTGGTAACCTAAGTCTTAGTCAATTACAAATGAAAGAAAAAGACTAGGAAGACTAATATCATATTTCTATGAAGCCTCTAATGTAACGATGGATGTTGGGAAAGGACCCCCAATATACTAAACAAATATCTAAAACTAAAGATGTCCTCTAGAATGAAGGGAGACTTACCAATTGACTCTGAGCTGCTCACTTGATCAACGGTGCGTCAAATGCTGATCCTAGTTATGTGCGTCTGCATCATACTGTGTTGCAGGACAACTGGCATCAGTAATTGAGTGTACGAGTATGAGAGTTAGAACGCAAAAACAACACTTAAGATGGAAAAGGATTAAGAAGGAACACTTACCTTAACTCTGTTCAACTCATGAATAACTAATCATTTCATTATAATGCAATTTAAAAATAAATGCAACATAAAGAAAAAACTGACTAGAAACACGCTTAAACTCTTAATATATATATGAATATAGTAAATCTGTGAGATGTATGTAAATATACAAATAACTGATGTATATGAAAATACAATAACTTTTGTGGGTTCTTCTCTAACGACAACTATCATTAAAGAGCTATTTAGTGATGCTGCAGCGTTACTCGGCCTACGCTTCCCGACCATCCTAACCTTGCTAGGTTATACGACCTAAATTTCCTAATGAATACACTAGTATTTTGTGAAAAGAGTTTATCTAAAAAGTATGGACCTCTTGTATCCATGATGGCTACATGGTTTTCACGGAGACTTGAGTTAATATAAAACTCACATCCCCACATCGGTACTTAATACTACTCCCAAATATACCGACACTTATTTTTTTTTTAAAATATACTGATTCTGTGGTTTGAGATTAGTGGTAAAAACTTAGCTTTAAGATCTGTCTTTGATATCATAGTTTCCTGCTTGCCTCATTTTATAAAGATATTACTTCTTTCTGAAAACTAGCCTGAAGGCTCTTTACTTGTTTATGTGTAAAAATATTTGTAACACTTAGGGATTAGTTAGTCCCCCTATAACTTTTGAGAACAAACTCAACTCTTTACTTTTGATTAACTTGTAACTCGATCTTAAAACAAAGTTAAAAATGTTTGATAAGGCTCTTGGAAACTTTCGAAACTCACTTTGACTTGCTTCTTAACCTTTAGACTTGACTCTTAACTTCTTTGACTTTCATCTTAACTTTCTTGGAATTGGATTATGGATTCAAGGATCATTATCTCATGTTTATGGATGATTTTAATGATGTGTATATGTACTTTAGAATGCTAGAATCAACAAAGAAATGTGGGTACATCACTTAGGAACTAGAACGAAAAGATAGGGTAAAAATGGGGTCTCAAGGTGACCTTGGCGTTGTGAGAGGAACCGAGTGCCAGAACCTGAAGAACAGACTCTGGTCTGAGGTGCTCTTGCTGGCGAGGCGCACTAGGGCCTATTAGACAGAGCCTACCCAGAGAGGATCTGGTTGGCACGGTGCCCTAGGGCTTGTCGGACGGGATTTCTGACTTTTCTTCTTTGATTTTAAACTCTAAACCTTCTAAACTTCCATGGATCTCACCTCCAAACACTTAGGATCACTAAAATTCTCAATACCCAATAGCTTGGACTCGTAAAACATCCCGAAAACATGAATCAAACAAACAAAGGTATACTAGAATTTAACCAACAAGAATTAAATGATTTTTCATCAAGAACTTCAATGTTCACCATTCAATTAACTCTATTTGCGCTGAATTAAACATGTTTTTATGTGGGTGGAAGAACCCAATACAGAAAGACCTCACATACCTCGATAGGGATCACGCCGACGAATTCCACTCGCAAAACCTTAACGTTCTTGAAGGATTCATGATTTCATCTTTTCTTCTTTTTTCTCCCTATCCCTAAGATATTCAACTTCTCTAACACTAAATTAAGTCTTAGTTTTACCCCTAATAAATCCTTAAATGAATTAGTTAAGAGTAGGGTAAAAAAACCACTTTACCCATACTAAACTCTGGATTGGACTTCCCTCAGTCAAACAACCCAACTTCCGAAAAACATATCTCCCTCATATAATATCGAAAATGCACAAACTTGGAAGATTTGGAAATATTTCCAAGGTCTTTTAAAAAATATAATGAACTGGCCCTAACTCATCCTGAGCTACAAGTTATGGTCTTTTGAAAATGACCAAAAACACACTTTTACACTTCAGAAATTTTTCCAAAATTTTTTTGTTTAATCCTAGATATTTAGGGTTACGAGATGTTACAAAGATCCTATAAAATGCCCTAGATAGTTACCCACGAGGGTACCTATGCCTCATAGGTCTATCCAGGCCCGTGGGTGTGGGATCGTTGATGGAGGCCCCAGAACCAGGTCTCTGGACCCAAATCACGGTTTACTAGCATGGGCCGTGGGTCCAACCACATCTGTAAGATGTGGGTCATGGGTAAGGCTTGGAACTTGTTTTTGGTAGTTAAGTTTAGAGGTACTTTGGGGTTTTCCAATTTTATTTGATATTCAGTAATATAATTTTACTCTTAATTATACTAACTCTATAATGATTTAATTCATCTTCCTCATTATTCCAAAATCCCAAATCAAAACCAACTTTCCCCAAATATTCTCTCTCTAGAACTTCAAGGAGGAAGAAAAAGAGAGTTGGAGATAGGGTTCGAGGATCATGGTTTTCTACTCAAATTTATATGATTTAATTGCTAAGGTATGGTAGCTCGTCATCCATGGCTATACTTTATTCACGAAGCCTATCAAATCCCCAAATTCAAAGATATAAATTCTCCAAAAGCTTGGGTTTAACTCCAAGTCGTGGATTCCTTTCACAACAATCCTAATTTTTGAATTACTTTATATTATGAGTGATTTGATTATTTATGATGGGTTTTATGTTGAATCCCTAAAAGTCTATGAAATTCCCATATTCCCAATTTATGGCCTTGTGATATGGGTGAATTGATGAAAGAAACATATTATGAGATTATGGTTGTAGTAATTAAGCTAGCTATTTGAATTATGTTATTATCCATGTCTAATGTAGTGATTCTATATGTGTTAATGGAATATGATCTTTGATACTTGAAGGGTAAAGTATGAGAATCATGCATGATAATGAGATTTATGTATATGCTTAAAGAACACTTTGAGGGTAAAGTGGTTATGATTATGATCTAGTTGTTGTGTTGTTGAAAGGATATCCTGATATACACACCTATGTATAAATATAATATGATATGATAGGATTTCTTACAATATTAAGATTCTATGGTTGAAAGGCTATTCTCAAGTATTAAATCTATGTTCTATAACATGAATTATGTTGGGTTGAATGTCAAGACATTCTTCCATGCATATGAACTTAAGTCAAGACTTAATATGTAATCCGTGGGAGTAAATGCTTTGCACTAAGTGGATAGGAATATGAGATGGAAACTTTTACGATAGTGGAGTCTGACTTCCCAATAAAATCTTTTATACACTAGCTGAGTCCGACTTTCCAAGAGGGTTCCTTCTACCTTAGTTGATTCTAGGTTCCCAAAATATGTATCTGATGAGATGGAAACCTTATACCTTAGTCCAGTTCGGGTTTCTAGTAGAAATATCCTTATCCCATAGAATATATGCCAACATGGGTATTTGGATAGTTGATCCACTAAGGTAACAATTTGGTTCTATTTTAACAAAGTAGAGAAACCCTTTTTCGGTGTGGGTTAGACCTCATATTCCATGGTAAGTTCACATGATCTATGTCGGTTAAGTATTACTCCCCCTTATGATGATAGTATGAACAAGAATATGAATTATGAACTAACGTTACTCAAGAAGTTTTAATAGGTATGGGTGAGATTATGAGATCTTATTCATGAATTGGACAAGTATGCTTTCAATTTAATTATGATATGTTTCTCTTATGATATGATGATAAATGTAAAAAATATTCTTATGACTTATGCTTTTCCATTATCTTCAAAATGATGTTTTTAACTTGGAAAATTGTATGCATTCAACTAAAATATCCCTTTTAGCATGAGTTCATGGGTTTTATGCATGGGTATCATACTTGGTGCATTTTTTTTACTAACCTAAAATTTTCTTACATTTTTCTCAAGTGTCGGGTCAGGTTCTGAAGGTGGACATCATTGTGGATAAAACTTGGATTTGCTTATCCGCCTAGCTTGTTGGTGAGTCCTAATGATTTGAGGACGGATGCCATCTTTGTTGTTCATTTCTTCTATCTCATTTTCGAACTATGTTTTATGGGCTGTGACCCTATTCAAGTATTGTAATAAATGACTATATTGAAAAAATTCTAGACTTCCGCTTTTGTTATGAAAGTTTTGGACTTGAAAATGCATGTTTACACTTATTATACTAATGCTTTATGTTATGATATTCTAAGTGGATTACATGGTATATTTTGGGGTTCCATGTTTCTTGTTACATCTAAGGGGTACACCTTGAGTCATGGCAATCATAGGCCTTGAAAGACCATTGTGATCTTGCATGACCTGTGTTAGGCGTAAAAGACATGTAAGTCTATGGGTAAAATCATGCATATTTTTTGAATTAAGAGTGTGAGAGTTGATTTCAATTCATTAATTATAATCTTTGATTGTATTTGTGATAGCATAGAATCATTCTTAATGTGAGGGCACTCAAATACTCTTCTTGGGCATGCATTTTGCATTTGAAGTGAGCATCATGAGCTTGAACTCTATCTGATGATGGTTAGTCATAGTTTGAAACTTTTAGTGAACAATTCGGCATTGCATGTGTGGTTTCAACATTCTGTGGATTCATGTTAAGTCTCAAGAAGCACTATTTGTAGACATCCCTTTGGTATGATTGATCTTATGTTTTACTTTTGGATGAGAAAAAAGTTTTAGTTGGGGTGTTGATGAGTCATGAATTTTGACTCATTTAAGGCTTATTATTTAATGAAATAGTGTCGTTAAATCCTATTATGTGCTCATAACTGATGCTAATGTATTAATATGCAAAAATGAAGGTTCAAGAATTAAGAATGGATATTACGATGCGATAAGGAGTTAATGAGTTGGAAGAGCTGAAGAAATGATAAGCTGGAGCTCACAAAAGCCACTAGGTAACTCGTTGAGTGAGCCTCCATCCCACCAAATATTCAAACAAAATATCTCATGTACCCAACAATCTTGGCAAGCAAATGATAGTACGATGATGCATCAAATGGATCAGTTATAACGAAAAAAGACTAAAGGCGAGAAGAAGTGCAACTCGAAGGATCACCTAGTCGATCGGTGATCCCGACTAATTTTGCCAAGTTGACTCCGTGCTTAGATTTTGGGAAGTTTTCTTAGAGCATATTTATCTGTTCTTTCAAAAGAGAAAAAGAGTTCCCTGAGTGTGTATTCTTAGTTTGGAGAGCTTTTACATGTTTATACATTTTTGAACATTCTTGGAGAAGATTTGGATCTTGTAACACCTTGAAAATCCAAGACGTGTCATAAATCCTAACGTGGGTGTCATATGGATTCAGTACTGTTTTTAAGTCCATTTTAAATAATATAGGTCATTTAGGAAGTTTAAGAACCAAACTTTCAAGAACGTCCATGACGTCCGCGAAGTTGGTTCAGAGGGGTTTTAGTGTGCCTTAGCTGATTTGACTAACTTTAAGGAGTCGGAAATGTACAAAAATTAGGGGAAAGGTAGATAATAGGTATTTGAGTTGTTTCATGGTTGAAACGTCCAGGTACGACTCCCCAGGGACCAACCAAGGGACTTGAGGAGGACCCATGTGTTTGAAGAAACAGGGCATGGACAAAGGGCATCGACGTGACCACCTACGGTCTGTTTGTGGACTAACGGGGCATCGATGCCACCGTCGTCCCAGACATAGACAAGTCGAGGAAGACCTCCACCTGCATAGTCTCTGAACTCATTGACCGAGTGCAGGACATAGGGTGAGGGATCGTCAACTCACAGACAGCCCGTCGTTCGGGGTTTCGTTTGTGCGGGTCGAATTTCCTGCACAAGTTAAGTCAGTTTCATTTAATTAGTTAGGGGGTTCGGAGATTAATTTGATCAATAATAAAAACTTAAAGACATTTCAATAAAGGGACTTATCTTAGCACCGAGTGAACATGAAAATGGGAGTTGATGACTTCCCAAAGAGGAAGATTCGCCCTATAGTTCTATATGAGATGTTGACTTCCCAAAGAGGAATACTCATCCAATGGATTTCCATGAGAGGAGGCCCCAACTACCATGTCATATCAAGAGGGAACATACTATCTCTTAGTTCTTCAACTATGTTGCCCCCATAGGAAGACTACTTACTGGATCTACCTAGAAAGCTACATTTGTGTTTGGTTCTACTTTGGCCGGTAGAACACCTTCAATCTGTGTAAGGTTGTACAACACCGGATTCCACACTTAGGTCATGTGGTCTATGTCGGTTAAGGCAAGTGTTCTCTAAAGTAAAATAATGTAATAGATTATAAAATAACTAAGGTGACTTGAGAGGTTTAACTTAGCCTAGTGTCACGGACTTTTTGATTCGGACAATGTTCCGTGCGGCACTAGACGGTTTACTCACGAATCTTGCACGTTCTTGCAAACTCTAGTAAGCCTACAACTCGGATTGCTAAGAAAATAAGAAGTAAGACAGAACTTTGGAAGAAGGAACTTCTATTACTTGAAAATAATTGGATGCTTTACAAGTAAAATGATCTACTATTTATACTACTCTAATGCAGCCTAAGAGTTAGTAAATAATCTATACAAGTTCCTAAGACTATGCTTACAAGACTAGCTTCTAAGTCTTCCAAAAAGGACTCCTAGATGCTCCTAGTCAGCCCCATGATCTCCACAAGCCTCTCAAAGACTTGTAACTCCTGTAACAGCCGCCCCACTAACAAGTGTAACAGCTGAAACTGTTGTAACTGCTGCCTCTTCAGCTACCGCAAGCCCACTCGGCTGCTGCCCTGCGTGGTCAGCCTGCTCCCTTGCGCCTGCTGCGCCTGCTGGCTGCCTCGTTGGGTGGCGTTCGGCCTGAATGGATGGCGGGACGTCACAATCTCCCCCACCCCATGATGCGACGACCGCGACGCATTGCTGCAAGAACTCCTGAATTTTGTCTTTGAACTGCCACAAGTCTTCGTACTTCTCCCATGTGGCTTCCTCCGGAGTTTGTCCCTTCCAATGTACGAGAAACATGGCACTGGCCTGCTGTTCTCGTTTCCGCTTGGCTTGGTAATCTATGATGGCTTCAATTTCACGATCATGCGAGGCAGTAACGGTGATTGGGGCCCGTTGTGACTTGTTCTGGCTGGGATCGTCCTTATCCTCATGATAAGGCTTAAGGACGCTGGCATGAAAGACCGGGTGGATCTTGAAGTGCGGAGGTAACTCCAACCTGTAAGAAATTTTACCCACCTTGGCAACAATTTTGAACGGACCCTCATATTTTCGCACCAAGTTGTGATGCATGCCTCTAAGTGCTTTAAACTGCCTCGGGTTAAACTTTACCAAAACCATATCACCTTCTTTGTAGTTGGTGGGACGACGCTTGCGGTCGGCGAACTTCTTCATCCTCCTTGCCGCCTTGCTCAAATAAGATTTGGCAAGGTCGAGTTGCTCTTCCAAACCCTTGGCAAGGTTGTAAGCGCCCAAACTCTTCCCCTCGAACAATGTTGGCAATGAGTGCGGAGTTTGGGGTTGCTGGCCCGTTGCTAACTCGAACGGTGTGCGCCCTGTAGACTCACTCCTCTGCAAATTATAAGAAAATTGCGCCATGTCCAGGAGCTTAGCCCAATCTTTTTGATGTGCACTAACATAGTGCCTAAGATAGCATTCCAACAAGGCGTTGACGCGTTCAGTTTGGCCATCAGTTTGAGGGTGGAAACTGGTGGAGAAATGAAGTTTTGACCCTCCAAATTCCCCAACTTACGGAGGATGACATGCTGTTCACCTTCATGGACGGACTGCAGAATTGGGCGAGGACCGAGTTAGAGCGGCGTCAAGTAAAAACCATCGATGAGGCCATCACTCAAGCCGAGACCTTGACAGACTTCAAACATGATCGTTTGGACAAGGCGAAGGGCAAGGAGGCAAAGGGAGCAGGCTGACCACGCAACGAGGCATCCATTCAGGCCGAACGCCACCCAACGAGGCAGCCAGCAGGCGCAGCAGGCGCAAGGGAGCAGGCTGACCACGCAGGGCAGCAGCCGAGGGGGCTTGCGGTAGCTGAAGAGGCAGTAGTTACATCAGTTTCAGCTGTTACACTTGTTAGTGGGGCGGCTGTTACAGGAGTTACAAGTCTTTGAGAGGCTTGTGGAGATCATGGGGCTGACTAGGAGCATCTAGGAGTCCTTTTTGGAAGACTTAGAAGCTAGTCTTGTAGGCATAGTCTTAGGAACTTGTGTAGATTATTTACTAACTCTTAGGCTGCATTAGAGTAGTATAAATAGTAGATCATTTTACTTGTAAAGCATCCAATTATTTTCAAGTAATAGAAGTTCCTTCTTCCAAAGTTCTGTCTTACTTCTTATTTTCTTAGCAATCCGAGTTGTAGGCTTACTAGAGTTTGCAAGAACGTGCAAGATTCGTGAGTAAACCGTCTAGTGCCGCACGGAACATTGTCCGAATCAAAAAGTCCGTGACACTAGGTAGGGGTATGGGACTCTACCTATGCCTTGCACTAGCTGTTTTTTATGGAAGCTTTAGGAAGTTGACATTATGTAAGCATATGATAATGATGTATATGATGATAATATGTTGATTATAAAATGTAAATGTGTATATATGATGATGATTATCCTCTTGATATATGTAGTTGGACTATATTGTTAAAGTTGGACATTGGTTTTGTTTTCTTGTTAAGTTTACTTGTTTGGGCAAGGTTATAGGGATTTGTTGGTCATTGCACTTGTTGACTTGATAAGGATTCATGAGTAGTTGTCTTTCTTATTATGATATGATTGACTATAATTCATTCTTGTGATATTATTCCTTGATGATAGGGTTGTAGAAAATCATGGTTTTCACAGGTATTAATTGTTGAGTTAGTAAGCATGTTTGGTTGATTGATATGACTTTCTTGGCTTTGCACTAGGTCGCGAAAGAGGTGAAATGGAATGTTTTGACAAAAGTCCCTTTTTTGTTTTGCTTGTGTATGTGCATAAGGTCTCATACTTAGTACACGTGGAGTACTAACCCCATGTTCTTCCCATTTCCCAAACATTTTAGGTTCAGGTCATTGAAGAGTTTGAAAGGCGACATTTTTGAATGCTTGGATTCTTCTTTTCTTCCAAGTAGGGTAGGTCCTCAACTTCCAGGGCAATACCATCATCTATTTTACGTATTTGTTATGAGCTTAAAGACTCTTTCATTTCTTTCTTTTTCAATTGAGTACTATACTTTTTTATGACCAATATGTGGTCTTGTGGTTGGATTTATGTAAGGGCTATGCCCATATTTTGATAATCGTTTAGATTGTATGAGATGAGACAATCATTGAGACTATTTTTTATATGTATGTGTTGTGTGCAATTAAAGTAGAAGGCTATGTAACCTTCTTATACGAAAGGTCTCTGCATACTGGATATGAATATCTATTATGTGTATGTTGAGGTCTATGTAAACATCGAAGTAGTGATAATGAAAGTTTTAAAATTTTCTGCATTTTTCAACCTAAGAATGTAATGACATGAGACTAAGAGGCTAGTCTTGGTCCTTGAAAAGGACAACGACGCCGGTTACGTCTAGTGGGTAAACCCGGATGTGAAAGATCTCACATTTGAGGATTAAGAATTCTAGCATTAAATTTGAATTCGGTATTGCAGATTGTTAACAATTTTTGTTGGATAGACTTTTTGGTTACAAATTCCTAATTTTTTCTATGTTTCACTAAAACCCCTTCCCTTAGGGGTGAGATGATGTAATCAAATACATAAATTATCTTGTGGGTATTGTTACTTACTGAATTTAATATTGTTTTGAAATGTGTTCAATTTTTTGTTCATGTTTTAATTGAAGAACTGAAGTTCCAAATTTGGTTCTAGCTTAGCTCTCTATGCTTGCTTGAAAAGGAGGTATAGAGTAAAATGAATGATTCATAGTTGAATTGATTTGTATCTTGGAAACCTAGCTTGAGAGAGTGGGTTAATTAAAGAGTTACGTTGTTTTGAGTTGTTAAGCTTGTTGAGGTTCGAGAGAACTCACTCAAAACATGATAGTTAATCAAGAGATATCTATTATATTTAAAACCTATCCTTCCCATTGAGATTCAATAACTTAAAGAAATTAATAATTACCCAGTAAGAGGAATTAGTGTTGAATTTATCACATTCCTATGGTCCTCTCTTTAATCATTCAAACCCCGCGTTAATTGATTTTTTTAACATTTACTTACTATAATCCCTCTGAAATTGATATTTGAAATTTCCTGATTTATTTTATGTTGCGTACCCTTTTACTTTTACAAAATATTAGAACAAGTCTTTATTTCATAATTGAATTCTTTACTGTATCACTCCCTGTGGTATCAACCCCATCTCATAGTTGAGTTTATGCTTGTTAGGAACCACATACAACTTTAATTAGGAAAGAAGTCTAGCTGAGCATTATCACCTATACAGGAGATACAAAAAAATCAATATATATCTATATCTTTATAGAGAGAACCGATTAATCCAAAATTTAACATGAGAACACGTAAGGACAACAAAAAATCTATGAACACCAGGAGCTTACCAAAATCCAAGTTTGTGACAACAAGGGAGATCCAAATGCTCATTAAGGGGGGCTCGATCAAAATCGGATTTACTAAGGAAAAAGGATTCAGAAGGTAGTATGAGTACTAAACACGGATTACCCGGTAAGCTTCATAGGCCTACATATCTCAGAAAGATCAAATATAAATAAGGAGCACGATGATACTCGCAAGACAAGGGAAATCAAGGCATAAGAAGAGAATAATAATGTATAGGCTAATACGATCAATAACTAACTGCAACTATACACAAACCGGACAATCCAAACACACAAAGACATACTCATGAAACAATACAATATAAGACTAAAAATAAGGATTATTAAATCCCAATAGAAACATCGACCCGCCTTAAATGATACCTCAAGCAAATTGCAGCTTCAGTTCTTATTTCAAATGGCAATTTCTTCCTCGTTTTAACCCCGATTGTGGTTATTCAAAGTCTAGAGTGATTTTAGAGGTTATGAATAAATGGTAGAGTGATAGGATTCGGATGGTAAACATCCTTTTGAGGTGAATTTGAGCTTGGAGCTGCTGCCCTCCTCTTTTTGGTACCTAATTTGTGAAGTCTTCTCTATTTTGCTATTTTTGGGCCTCAGATTGTGTTAAATTATAGAACACAAGTTAAGGAAATTGCTTATGACCTCTTGATGGAATAAATTCCTTATATCACAGTGCGGGTCCCACAAATCCCATTTGAATCTGAAAATTGTGAATTCCTTTTTATATGTTTTTAGTCTCTAAATGACCGTACTAACATTGTGACTCTATTTTTGATAGTTTGGAATCATTCAGAGGCTGTTTAGAAAGGAAAATCTCCAGCCTTGTGATTTGAAGCGTGCGCCGTCAGCCTACAAGTAGGCTACTTCTTTCTTTCTTAAAGTGAGCTAGATTATGTAATTTCATGTAGATTAGAATGAATCGGGTGCGGTACCTAATTATTCCTTTTTTACATCTTAGATACCACGTTTTGGGGTCGATCAACAGTAATATTTACGGTAGAACCATGCTAGTTGGGGGTTATACCGAATCCTGTTCGGACTTGTTCTACGATAGATTAGTATTTCCTTAGACTCTAAACCTTGTAGCTTTACTATGTTTGAAAAATCATTTTGGATGGGCTAGGACCTTGTAGATTGGAATAAAAGATTTGGTTATGAAAATGTGAGACTTAGTTTTTAATTTTATCTTCTCCCTATTTCTCTAGTTTTGATGAATTACCATAGGTTTTGTAGTTTCTCGAGATTGGAGTAGTTTAGACTGGAGCCTTTTCTTATCCCTTATGAGTGGATATCGATCCACTTTGGCTATAACACTTCTCGAGATCCTCTATAGAGTCGGCACACGCCGAGTCACTCTTTATAGTTGGGCATCTTACATCCATGGGACTAGACTGGCTAGTTAGGTGGCCTTGTCACCTGATATCCTCTTTAGACTCCACATACCCCCAGATTACTATTAATAGTTGAGTTGGGAGTGGATTAGTTGGAGATGCACATGTATTTGATTTATTCTTGGAAATGTATTTGTCTGGTAATAATAATAACAGATGTTTAGATTGTTACACTAATACCCTTCACAAAAACTCACCCGCTTCATCATTTTTTCATGAGCATTCTAACTTGATACATTTTCAATTTAGTTAAGAAAGCGGCACTATGTTAGGACGTGGATCGATGCTGATGAGAATGGAATGTAAAAGTAATAGAAGAGGCTGAGTTAATTGCCATACCTTCTTGACTAGATGAAGGATATGAATTCCATCTAATCTGTGCAGGACATATTGCTAGAGGTGAGAATTGATCTGGATGGATGAAGTTCGTAATGATACAAGGATAGGGAGATTCTCTCATTATGTTTTGATTTTATGTTCTATAGCTTTCTATATCGTTTGTGTTGTTTAGTAACAAATCTGATGTCAGCAAAGTCTTCAGTGCTAACTATGTGCCATATTCTTCTAAAAATTATTCTTGAAAGTCGAGATAAAATTGTGAGAGAGAAGGACAAACACTTCATTAGGGTGGACTAACTACATAAAAATGATCATTAGCGACAATTAATTCATAATTATCGCTAAATATATATTTTTCGGAGCAATTATCACTCTTTTTATATTTCCGTAAGCCTTTATCTACTTTGGTTCTAATGACATTAAACTAATGCAGGTAAAGACTCTCACAATCTTTATTAATGTCAATATTTAATGCCACTAAAAGTTGATTTTGTTGTAGTGACTACATAATTGAAAACATGTAGTCACCCATAGACAAGTTTATATCGCAGTATAAAGAGTAGCAGCACGAGAAGGATTATCCATCCCCAACATAGATAGGGACACAAAATCCCCTGCATTCATAATTATGTCATATTATTGTTGGATAAGATGAGGCACTAAGTATACATTTCACATTTGTTTCGGCCAATACAAGTAACTTTACAATAAATGGTGTACAAAGTCTAAAAGGTAACCAGATAATGAATGAGCAACGGTAAACTTAAAGAGGATCATAACAAAACACGTAAACATGCATATGTTGTGAAAGAAGTATATTTGGACTTTCTATGTTTGTTTTGTTTCTAACTTTCATAGTAATTTGGGACTTGGAAAACATGAGATTGTTGGGGTTCGTTATCATTTGAGACAATCAAGAAAGATACAATCAAGAAGAAATGAAGGTCGAGGAAAAAGTTTGTTGGCATTTAAGCTGACATTTAGAAGGAATTTGAAGCACGACCAAATTGCAAGAAACACCAGCAAAAGAAGTATCAGATCATAAATTAAAATCGAAGCATGCACTAAATGAAAATCAAGTACTTGAAACAAATTATATATCCACCGATCCAGTTACACAATTATTCCATTCTCGAGCAATTTGGCCTACTTATACAAGTGTACGAAAAATGAAGGTGCATAATTAACATATTTAAGTTAAATGGTGACAAAGGTATAGTTCCTTATTATGCGAGTGCCCTGGTTGAAGCACAATAATATAATGAGGGCTTCAGAGAATTTGTGGTTTGCCCAATTGAATGATTTATTGAAGGGAGGAGATGAGAAGATAACAAATAGACAATTGACTATTTTATTATCCTCGAGTAGGGTACTGACTATTTACTTTTCATTATTTTATACAATTGTAAGATAGGTTAAATGATATCTTTATTTCTGTTTTCCTGCATTTGATGGTGGAAGGGTCTTTGATGTTTCTGTTTTTGTTTGCTTTCTTATAGTCATTGTTTTAATTTAATATACAACATTGAAATCTCATTAATTTATGAGGGCACAATGTCCTAGATTCCAAGTGAATTCATATTTCACAGGTTGGGACTTTTAAACATGAGAGCATTGAAATCTGCTTGAATTTGAGAAAATCAAGGAAGATAAGCAAAGCAATGAAGGGAGACCAAATATTGACATCTGCTACAAATTTTGTTATCTCTCTTCATGGAGAGTTAGTTCTAAAACTAACTGATAGTTGTTTAGTTTTATTTTCATGTTTTTTTCCTATAAATCTTGCAAGTTAAAAAAATCATTGTTATTCAATTTATATATCTTCTAAAAAATGTTAAAACAAATAGACATAAAGGTTAATACATACTAGAAATTTTTTCATAACTAGACATATTTTAGATGGTAGAGTTGTCGTTATCATTTCCATGTATGCAATCACACAAAACATTTTTGTAGTAAATTAAGGAGATTATTTTCAAATTAAGTCATATCTAATATAGATGAAGCTAATGAAACATTTAAGGCAAATAAAGTGATTTGGTAAGTTAAGATAGAAATATCTACAAATAAAGTGTTTTGGCATTATTTAGTATAGATGAAAAGAATTGAAATAGCCAGTTCTTTACCATATTCTTTAAAGATTCATTTGCTATATAGGAAGAAATAAATAATATTGGAAGACTACAATTTAATAGGTGGGAGGGATTATGTGACATCATAATGACCACGTTCCGTCGTCATAGAAATACCAACGAGAGAAAAATCGAGGCTGATTTTTTTTGAAGCACTAGGATTTTCCCAAAATTGTTCAGATTTGGAGGAAATAAGAGTCATCAAGGTGTAAGGAAATCTTTAAGAAATCGTGTGGAGTAAATATGCATTCAATTACATGAATAAATATATAACTCATTAAGGAATCCGTACGACTTTACAGAATTAAGTTTGTATGAATAGATCTGTTGGAATCGATCTTAGCGTTAAGGGACTTTTCAAAGAATACTGGGTTAAGAGTGTGTTGTAAAAAGGGGGAATTGAAATTCCCCTACAAAGATGTCCCGATTTGAGCCGCTGAAGTGTGAAGTGTGCCGCTACAGTGGGATGGACATCGTTGTAGTGGACGAAAGAGACCTTAAAATCATAGTTTCAATGTGGTGCCCACTAGTTTGAAAGTGCCGCTGCAGCAAGACATTATGCTGCTGTAGGGACACAGCTAGAGCGGGTTGGGTGCCACTATAGCAAGATGAGCACGAGTTAAATAAGTAATTAAACCTCTAAATGGCCTTATTTGGCACTTTTCTACTCTTAGAGCTAGAAAACGACCCCTAGGTTATTCCAACTCGTTTTCCACCAATCTTGAGTCAAAAGGTAAGCTTTCACTTCTTGAATTCACTTTTGAATTTATAAACGTAATAAAATGGGTCAATATTGTTCGGGCAGGGTTTCTTTATGGATTCCATGGTGTAATTTAACCCTAAATTGACTAGTTAGGATCATGGTTAGATCTAGGGTTCATAGACTTGTTAGCAATCTGGGTAATTAGTAATTTTCTATTGATTTTGTGTATTATCGATTAATTGTAGACCACCAATAAGCGGAACGAATCTAGAATTGGAAGGATCAAGTGTCTTTGGGTTAAGCTTATATGGAGGTAGGTTATGGTTATGATTTTATGGTTGTATGATATATGCTTGTTTTTTCTTCATTTTGATAATTCTATGTATATGAACGTTGCAACGGTGATCACACTTGTTGTAACTAAGATTGATGAATGATGTAGCCACGAAATTATGATGTAAATGTATGATCTTAATGATGTACTTGTGCTTGTAATTGTAGTGTGTGCATGGGGATCAGATTGCCACATTCCGGCAAGCTAAAAGTGATCGGTTGCCACATTCTGGTATAACTTTAGATTGGGTTGCCACATTTTGGCATAATATTGGATAAGATTGCCATGTTTAGGAATTCTATGAAAACATATTGCCATGTTCAGGCATGCTACCTATTTGGGTTAGGGTTCGTGAGAAGACCTATGATGTGTTAAGAATGTGAAATGTGTTGACAATTTGTTATGTTGTTAATATTGTATATGTTGATATATATGCATGTGATTATAATGTTGTTTGAATTTCTTATTTTGAACTAGTTGAATAGTCGTGTGATTCTACAATACACGTTGGTTGTGTACTGATTCTGCACTTGCTCTTATTTTTGTCAAGTACAGGAAATCTTCAAGCGGGTATTAACAAGCCTCGCTTAGGATACTAGAGATTATTGCATCGACTTGAAGAGTAAGCCTCACCTTTCGAAGCGCCATAGAGTTCTCCTTTGTCTATGTCCACCATTTCCAGACATTGACCTTTTGTTTAGTTAGTTAAATAGTAAAATAGTATTCTCATGTTTATACTTTGTATTCATTTAATAGTTTTAGTACATTGAATTTAAGATCTTAGGTTTATATTTTGCAAATTTTAGTTGTTAGATATTTTGTTTAGTAATGGAACTTCATTTTAGTCATTAAACTTGCTTCTGTAACTTAAACGCTTTAGTTTTAGAATAATTTCGTTAGTTTGATAGTAGTAGTGGTCCTACCACCATAATTTTAAGTGTGGGTGTCAATCACGATGGTTTTTGGATCGTGAGTTGTTTGTATTAGAGCCTAGGTGTGTTGATCTCGATGTACCAAAACATGTCTAATAGAGTCTCACAAAACGGTATAGGAGTATCTTTACTTTTCTTCAAAAGGATATAGGACTTTAGGAAATCTACATATTTCTCTTGTCTCCTTTGTGCTATGACTTTATTGCAATTGGTATGTCTTGATTCAAATCAGCATCTAACGTCTTTCACTCTTTTATCCACATATAGTTAATACTTGATATAACAATGTTGGGCCCGTAGTTCTCATAAATGATAAAACTAAAGAACCCGTAGGGAGAATCCGCTTTTGATATAGAGGTAGAAGAAGATCTAGGGGCATAGGTCGTGGGAGAGTTGCACTTGCTGTGAGTGAAGTTCCCATAGACAATGTTCTAGTGAATGAGAACCCTGTGAAAGATAATGAAGAGATAGAAGAGGAAGTTGAGATTGAGGATGTTGAGTAGATAGAACAAGATGAAGGAGAAAAGGCTGAAGCTCCAGGAATCCCTCCAATCAATCGAGTTTTGGATCAACATGCAATGTCATTTTTTAAATGGTTGGCTTTCCAGGAATGATTCCACCCACCCAAGGCCCTACAAACCTTCCAGTAGCTAGGACTGTCCAAAATGGGTAGAGTAGAAGGTAACGATGCCTTCTTTGATCCTTTATTGGATTCTGTGATGTCCAGTAATTAGCATGCTATGTTGACCAAGTTTTTGAAGTTTAAGCCTATGATATTTCTTGGTTCTGAGATTGAAGATGCTTATGAGTTCATCTTAGACTGTTATGACATTCTGTGTAAATTGGGTATTGTTCACCAACATGGGGTTAGTTTGTATCCTTTCAACTTCAAGGTGAGTCGAAGCAATGGTGGAGAGTTTATATGGAGAAGTATGTATCTAAGATCTTGAGAGATCGAAAGAATGATAACTTTATGGCCTTAGAGCAAAATGGAGGAGAGGATCTGACTATTTCTTAGAGGGTCGAATTTTACTGGGAAGAGTTTTCATGAGGTAATATATTATGTCAAGAAAGTCGAGGGGGTGAGGAAAGACGGTCAAGCCAAGGAATTGTCTAAAAGGGCCAAGAATTCGGATAGTTCTCAAGGCTCCTATGCTAGAGGATCTGGGAGACCAACGGTTGCAACCAAGACAATTCAGTCTGCCATTCCGGCCTCTACAAGTAAATATTCGGGGACTCGATACCATACTTTTTAAGATGTTGTGTGATTTACTTGGTACCCCTTTTCCTATTTCTACCTCAGTTGGAGAGTTAGTCATAGTCACCCATGTATATCGTGCTTTCCCCATTTTGTTTATGGGATTTCAGACTTGGGCTGATTTTGTGATTTTGGATATTGTTGACTTAGACATAATTTTAGGCATAACTTGGTTGTCCCCCTATTATGCTGTGTTTAATTGTAATACTAATTCCGTGACTCTAGAAATTCCAGGAAGGGGAAGATTAGAGTGGGAAGGGGTGTACAAGCCTAAGAAAGCTAAAATTATATCCTCCATCTGGGCTAGTATACTAATATAGCAGGTTGTTTAGCTTATTTGACTCATGCTAAAGATGTTGAGATTGAGGCTCCATTCATTGGGTCTATTCCTGTGGTGTCTGAGTTTAGTGAAGTATTTCCCAAAGAATTGCCTAGAATTCCTGTTGATAGAGACAAACTTTTCTATTTACTTAGTGTCTGGTACTCGCCCCATTTCTATTCCTCAATATAGCATGGCTTCGGCAGAAATGAGAGAGCTTAAAGGTTAAAAGTCAAATCCAAAAGCTCTTTTGTAAAAAAATCATTCATCCTAGTGTTTCCCCATGGGATGTTCCATTTTTATTTGAAGAAAAATGATTGTGGTATGAGGATGAGTAGAGAGTACCGGCAATCGAATAGTCACTATTAAGAATAGCTACCCCTTGCCTATAATAGATGGTTTATTTGATCAATTGCAAGTTGCAGCAGTCTTCACTAAAATTGATTCAAGATCTGTGTATCATCAATTAAAAATTAGGTGTGAATATGTATTTAAGACGACGTTTAAGATACTTTATGTGCACTATGAATTTTCGGTAATGTCGTTTGTTTGACTAATGTGCCAGCAACTTTTATAAGCTTGATGAATGGGGTGTTCAACCTATTTCTTGATTCCTTTGTGATAGTCATTATTGATGAATTTTGGTCTATTCGAAGAGTGAGGACGAGCATCCTGACCATCTTTTTTGTTCTGGTGTTCTTGGGAAACAAAGATTATATGCAAAATATTTTCAATGTGAATTGTTGACTTTGGTTGAATTTTTGGAGCATGTATTTCGAATGAAGGGGTAATGGTAGATTCTCAAAAGATTGAGGAAGTTAAAAGTTGGGTTAGGCCTAGCTCTATGATTGATGTTAGGAGCTTTTTAAGACTCGCAAGCTACTACCGTCATTTTGTGAAGAATTTTGCTTCTATTGTCACTAACTTGACTAATTTTACTGAGAAGGAGATACCATTTGAATGGAAAGAAAAATGTGAGGAGAACTTTTAAAATCTCAACTCTCTTAACTACCGCAACTATGCTAGAATTATCGGTGAAAGGTAAGGATTTTGTAGCTTATTGTGATGCTTCTCATTGCCGGTTGGGCGCTGCGTCAATTCAAGATAAGATTGTGATAGCCTATGCATTGCTCCAATTGGAGGTACACGAGAGAAATTATCCAATTCATGACTTGCAGTTGGTAGTGGCAGTATTTCCTCTTAAGATCTGGCGACATTATACTTATTGTGTGAAGTATAAGGTATTTACTGATCATCGTAGTTTGCAGCATGTATTCACTAAGAAGGATCTAAATTTGAGACAACGAAGATGGATTGAGTTCCTCAAATATTATGATGTGAAAATACAATACTATCTGGGTAAGACAAATGTTGTGGCAGACACATTGAGTCGAAATGCAGTAAGCATGGGTAGTTTAGCTCACTTGAATATAACTAAAAGCGACCATTGACCAAGGAAATCCAGACCTTAGAGGCTAAGTTCATGTAATTGAGCATCTCTGAAGGAGGCAGATTTTTATCTGGCATTGAAGTTAAGGCCACTTTCATCGAAGAGATCAAGGCCGGACAATTTGAGGATGAAGATTTGAAAGAACTCAAATAGAAGATGGTCAATGATAAGGAACAAGAGACCACACTTGATGCGGATGGTGCACTTATGGTGAAAGGAAGGATTTGTAATCCTCGATGTATAGAGATCTAAAGCAAATTTATTAGTGGTTAGGGATGAAGAAAGACATCACGGAATTTGTGGCGAAGTGTAAGAATTTTCAACAAGTGAAGTATGAACATCAAAGTCCTGATAGATTACTTCAAAGAATGTCAATTTCCAGAATGGAAGTGGGAATGAATAGCCCTGGATTTTGTTGTTGGTCTCCCTAAGACGTTGGGGAAGTTTTATTCTATTTGGGATATGGTTGACAAATTGACCAAGATAGCCTATTTTAATCCGGTAAAGGTAGATTACAATGCGGAACAACTAGCTCAATACTATGTGAAGGAGATAGTGATGTTGCATAGGGTTCCCCTTTCTATCATCTAAGATCACATAACCCTTTTCACTTTGAAGTTTTGGAGGAAGTTACACGATGACCTGGGCGTACGACTTACTTTAAGTACAACCTTTCATCTCCAGAACGATGGATAATCGGAAAGACTACTCATGTATTAGAAGACATATTGAGAGCTTGTGTGATTGACTCTTGAGGGCATTGGATAAGTTCTTACCATTATGTGAGTTCTCTTATAATAATAGATATAACTCAAGCATTGATTTGTCACCATTTGAGGCGTTATACGGGAGGGGATGTACATCACCCATAGGTTGGTTTGAGGCCGGAGATGTGAAACCTTAGGGGGTCGACTTAGTGAAGGATGAGGAAAAGAAGAATGTATATCATAAGGTGAGGATCATGGAGTTTCGAACTGGAAAAAGTTTCTTTCTGAAGGTATCACTCATGAAAGGGGTGATGAGATTTTGTAAGAAGGGTAAGTTGAGTCCGCGATATATTGGCCCCTTTGAGGTTCATGAATGGGTAGGAAAGCTGGCGTATAGATTGGCGCTACCGCCTAACTATTCCGTAGTACATTCGGTATTCCATATGTCTATGTTGAAGAGAAATCATAGTGACACTGACTATATCATTAAGTGGGATTCAATTGGTCGAGATAAAGACCTCTAGATGAGGAGAAATCGATTGCCATTCTTGATCGTGATGTTCATAACTTGTGGAACAAAGAAATTAAGCGTGTGAAGGTTTAATGGAAGCATTGTTTATTCGAGGAATTTACTTGGGAGACGAAGAAGAAAACTTGAGACAAGTATTCATAATTGTTCACTGATTCAGGGAATACTTTTCTCTTTGTTTAACCTAATTTTCCTAAGTTTTGTCACTTGGGGATGAATGATGGGTGAATTGAAATCTATTGTAACAACCGGGTTCCGTCGTTATAGATATGCCAAGATGGAAAAATCAAGCCTGGAAAAGCTTTTACATATTACTAGGATTTTCCAAACCTTGTCCAAATTTAGAGGAAATCACAGTCAGTGTAGGTAAATATGGTAGAAATTGAGTGGATCACGTATGACTTCGATGGGATAAATAGATAAATATTTCGTTAAGAGTTCCTTATGAGTTTACGAAATTGATTTTTGATAAATGGATCTTCGGGAGTTGATCTAAGCATTAAGGGCCTTTTCTGAGCATATAGTGTGTCGTAAAAAGGGGGAACTAAAATTCCCCTAAGAAGGTTCTATCCCAATTTATGCTACTGAAGTGAGAAGTTTGCCTCTGCAGTGACGCTTCTACAGCAGGATGAGCACCGTTGTAGCGGACGACATGGACCTTAAAAATCGTAATTTCAACGGCGCAGGGGTGCTCACTTGTTCGAAAGTGCCACTGCAGTGAGATTTTATGCTGCTGCAGTGATGCTGCTACAATGGGATGAGTGCCGCTGTTGCGGGATGAGTGCGTTTTAGATCATTAAGTAAACCATTAAATGAGCTTATTTGACACTTTTCACATTTTGGTGCTAAAGAAAGACCGTTGGGCTATTTCGACCCACCATTCTTGAGGCTAAAGGTAGGTTTACACTCCCTGAATTCACTTTTCCATCCATAAAATGTAATATTGATGGGGAAGGGTTTCTTGATGGATTCTATGTTGTAATTTAACCCTAAATTGATTAGTTGAGATCATGGGTTGATCCAGAGTGCATAGAATTGTTAGTAATCTAGGTAATTAATGATTTTCTATTGTTTTCCGTGTATTATCGATTAGTTGTAGACAACGAACAAGCGGAACATATATGGAAAAAGGAAGGATCAAGTCTCTTACGATTCAAGCTTATTTTGAGGTAGGTGATTGTTCTGATTTCATGATTGTGTGATGTATATATGTTCTTACCTCGTTATGATACTTGTATATACATGAACATTGCAATGTTGATCATACTTGTTGTAACTAAGATAGATGAATGATTTCTTCATGAAATATTTATGTAAATATATGATCTTAATGTCGTATTTGTGATTGTGATTATGGTGTGAATGAGGATCAGATTGCCACGTTTTGGCAAGTTAATTGGGATTAGTTGCCATATTCTAGCATAACGCTGGATCGAGTTCTCATGTTTCAGCTCAATCTTGGAATATAACCACGTTTTGGCATACTTTGAGATCAGATAGCCACGTTCCGACATGCTAAATGTTTGGGTTTGGGTCCGTGAAAGGATGAATGGTGTGTTATATATGAGAAATATGTTTTCGAATTTTTAGGTTGATAATGTTGTATATGTTGTTTGACTTTCTTGTTTTGCACTAGCGGGATAGCCGTGACCCTATGAGTATACAATGGTTTTGTACTAATTCTGCACTTGCTATTATTTTTGTTGAGTATAGGGCATCTTCAAGAGGCTATTGACAGACCTCACTTAGGAGACTAGAGATTGCCGCATCGACTTCAAGGATGAGACACATCTTTACAGCTGATATGAAGTTCTCTTTTGTCTATCTCCACCATTTCAAGACATAGACCTTTTGATTAGTTAGTTGAATAGTGCAATAGTATTCTCTTTTATGGACATGGTATCCATTTAATAATTTTGTATACATTGACTTTCACCTTAGGTTTATCTTCCACAAATTTTAGTTATTAAATCTTTTGTTTCGTAATGGAATTTTGTTTTTTGTCAGTTGACTTTCTTCCGTAACTTAAATGCCTTAGTTTTAGATTAATTTCTATAGTTAATTAGTAGTAGTGGTTGTCCCACCAGTTTGTAAGTGTGGGTGAGAATAATGAAGATTTTTGGGTCGTGATAAACATGGAGGAGATGAATTAACATATTTAGATATATATACTCAAAGTTGAAGTATTTTTAATGTAATAATCGAAGCCAAGCTTAAGTCTATGCCTAAAATTATCCTGCACCGAAACAATGAAGGGAGTCTGATGGTATCCCCATATTTTGTCAAAAGAAATTCAGAGACATAATATATAAACTTATTAATAAAATAACATGGAGATGGTATCTCATTGCATACTTCTTAAAGAAAAATTGATATCAAATAAAGTTTATCCAACTTGAAAGTGTAGTTGAAACATATTAATTGTTAACAAAACTTAGACATAGATATAGAAGTTGCTTTTCAAAAGATCATTCCTTATAGAAGCATATCTCTTGAATTTTATCTTGATTTTCATCTTCCACAACCAATGCAAATAATAGGGAAAAATATTCGCTTAGATTTCATACTTTATGATATTATAAAATAAATAAACTAAAGAATATTTATACTACTCAGTACTCCTTCACTCTATCTTGTTCTGTTTTGTTATTCTCATATTAAGTTCTAGTTTTAACTTCCTTTTTTTTTATGGACTCTGTCCATTCATGAATCTATTTTTACGGTTCATCTCTTTCTCTTAGCTTTTGTTCTTAAAATTAATTTTCTTTAACTCCACCCCGGATTTGGTCATTCATAGTTCATCCATGAACTTTCGAACTGACCCCACAATTTCCTAGGAATTTACAAGTTAATCCATCAATAATTTTAAGAGGCTAAGAGATTAACCATATACAAAGTAAAATAGATTCATTAAGATATATAAACTTAACAATATTTAAAATATATAAAACTCATATATTTGCATAAACTTAGCACACATAATTTACATATATGGGAAGTTGTACTAGAAATATAAATATGAAACTTACATTATAAGAACAGAGTGAAGTTTCCCTTTCGGGAAACCCGAAAAGCTTCCAAGCTTTCTTTAAACAAACTTTTAAAAATACTTAAAGAACTAAAAACTAAAAATCTTTTTACAATGTCTAAAAGATAGTTTCTGAAAAAAGGTTGTTCTGGGAATTTTTTGAGAGCGTTTGTAGTGAGTCTTTTCTTTCTTCACTTTTCTGTCCCTTCTTGTCATGATAATGTCTGCTTTTATAGGTGTCTTCGGACTTCAAACTCTGGATTTCAAATGGAAAAGGGAATCTTATCGCTTCAGCCGGGTACACATCTGGGCCCCATCGTCACGTGAAGTTATTGTCCCCTCTTTTTGCATTATTGTTCCTGGAATATTATCTGACAACCCTTATCATCTTATCTCTTTTACGACCCGTCCCAACAGTTTTTCCACATGTGTGGTAGTGAGTAAAGTGGGACTCACATATTTGACTAAAGAGGCATCCCTCTTTTACTTGTACCATAACATTTATATTTTATTTATTTATTATTATTATTATTTTATTTTTTTTAAATTTTTTTTTATGTGTCTAAATTATGCAATGCAATAGAATCGAAACTTGCTCCTGAATCATCATCATTTGGGTCTTGGGCAAATTGCATTGTCTTCAAAATTATCTGAATTATTTGGGCTAAGAGTAGAAATTTGTCTTGGGCTTTGTACTGGGCTTGGGTTAATATGTTTGTCTTTTTCTTGTTTTTGTTTAAGTAGTTTTTCTACAGTTTGGGTTATTAGGAATTCTAACTCCTTATTTTTTGGGCTTTTTTAACTTTTCTTCTGATTGTCTGGTTAAAGCAAAGTGGTAATCTTCTTCTTGAAGACGAACTTTCTTCTCTTTCACTTTTTTGCAAAGTGACAGCCATTAACGGATTTGAGAAGTCTTTACCGGCCACCGTTTGAATCGGACTAGCTGTATCATTATCCGATACAGTGGATTTCTTAGCATTCAGTGGGGAATGCACACCCATCTCATCCATTTTTGTTTGGGATGGAGAACCCTGAGTATTTGTCTGAGTTTGTGTATTCTTACCTTTGCTTTCCAATTTGCTGAGTCTTTCGCTGAGCTTGGCATTTTCTTCCATTATGGCTTCATTTTTCAAATTCAGCCTTTTGAATGCTTCAGTCATGAATGAGCAATGGTCACAAAATATGATTTTGTCTGTGTCTTTTTGTATATTATATTGTGGGATTTTTTCTGGTTTTTGTCTGAGAGCTGGAGAAATATAATAATTTGGTCCTAAAATTCCTCTAGCACAGTCTAAAGCTTCTGTAAAATCGTTAAAACCTTTGAAAAGTGGTTTATGAAAATCTTTAATTGAGTCTAAAACTTCTACCCATGTTTGGAAAACACCATTTGTCTTACCATGAACTACTACATAATATTTAAATTTATTGTCTTTATTTTTACTAGTAAAATAGTATCCTAAAGCATTTAGAACAGCAATTATGTACTTAGTGTCTTTTTTATTATGTGCTATCCATATGTTATCTATAAGACATGTCTGTTGTTTGTCTAATTGACAATTAGGTAAATGTCTAAAAGTTAAGTTTGACGGTACATATGCAATTAAGTTTTGTAATCCAAATTGCATTCTTTCTACTCTAACATCGTCAATTTTATCTAATGATTTAAAATGTAAATTAGCTAACACTGTCTGCTTATAAGAGTCTGCCAAACCTGAAGTTGAAGGTTGAATCTTTTTACCTTTGTCTGATAGTAGAGGTCTCATTCTGTAAAATTTAAACTTTAATTAGTAATCTACTTAATTGATCTGCAATATTATTATCATTTCCTTTAATGTGCTCAAAAACTATAGAATGGTAAATAGATATGGTATCTAAAAGGTTTAACCATCTTCTTCTACTGCTAGTTTTATCATTAATTTTTTGATAAAACTTTACTATTGCTTCACAATCTGTTCTTACTAATATTTCTTGTTTATTTAAAATATAAATTCTAAAACTATCTAAACCATATATTACAGCTAAAATTTCAACATCTATACTAGCCTTATTACCTTTTTCTTTAAATTTTCCACTTTGATAAGCGCATATCTTTTCTTCTTGTTTAATACTATATTTATGTGGTTTTGATTTTAGTACTGCACCCCATCCTTCAAAGCTTCCATCTGTTTCTATTATTAAATAATCTGTTTCTAGTGGCATATTTAGATCAGGAATGTTTTTTATCCTTTCTTTTATTTTTTGTACTAATTTTATGTCTTCTATATTAAAATCTCTTTGAACTTTATTTCCGGTCTTAGAATATAATGGTCCTGCTATTTTTCCTAAATCTTTTATAAAAGGTCTTGCATAATTAACTATACCTAGAAATTTTTGTAATTCTTTTAAATTATCTAATTTATCTGGCATATCTAATGTTTTTTTAGCTATATGAGGTTGTAATTTAACCTTTCCTTCTCCTAAAATAATTCCTAAGAAATTTATATAATTTTTACATAATTCCATTTTCTTTTTTCTAATTATTATTCCGTTATTAACAAATAATCTAAAAAATATTTGTAAATGTCCTAAATGCTCTTTTATATTTCTACTAAATACTAAAATATCATCTACATAGACTAAAACAAATCTTTTATATTCCCCAAATATTTTATCCATTTTTCTTTGGAAAATTGGAGGTGCTGTTTTTAACCCAAATGGCATTACTAACCATTCGAAATGTCCATCAGGACAGTTAAAAGCAGTCCATTCTATACTGCCTGGATGCATCTTTAATTGCCAATATCCTGATTTACAATCAAATTTACTAAAAATTGTTTTTCCTTGTATTCTATTTATTAATTCTGTCTTGTCTGGTAGTTTATATCCGTCTGTTCTAGTGTTGTCATTTAATCTTTTGTTATTTATAACCATTCTAGCTTTTCCTCTAATTATTTCACCATGATTTCTTACCATAAAAGCTGTTGATCTATGTTTTGAAGTAGATCTTCTTATTACTCCTAATTCTAATAGTTCATTAATTTGTATTTTAAAATCTTCTAGATCTTGATTTGTAGCTTCTATTGAGGCAGTTTTAATTATATATTCTGGATTTATTATGTCTACTTTACATACTTCATGATTATTTTCCCAATATTTTAAGGGTTTTTCTCCTATTATTTCTATTTCATCTAAGATTTTTACTATATTATCTAAGTCTTGTTGATTCTTTATTTCTCCTATTTTCTGTATTCCTGTCTTAAAGTTATATAGTTCTGTTTCCATTTCTATTAAAACATAATTTTTATTAATTATTTCGTCTTCTTCTTCTATGTCTAGTATATTTTCATATAGTATATTACAATTATTTTTAGTACATTCTATATTATTTTCACAATTTTCACAACATTTTTCTTTTTGTCTTAATTTAGTTTCAATTTTATTAGTTAAAACTGAAGTATAAGTAGTATTTTTCATAAAAAGTATTCCGTCTCTGGTTATTAAAGTTCCTCCTTTGTTATGTAATATAAAATCTAGTCCTATCACAAAATCTACCCTTATATCCAGATCTCTCACCCATATTTTATCCATTTTATAGGTGGGTTTATAAAATTCTGAACAAGTATTTAAGAAACTTATTTGATCTCTATCTATATAATGTCTATATATATTATGTGTTCCATCCATTTGCATGGCTGCAAGTGGTTTTTCTAAAGTTTTTATTAATTCTATGGGTACAATCTTTTTATTTAGAATACTTTTAGTACATCCTGAATCTATTAATGCTAAAGTCTCTATTTCATATTTTCCAATATGAAGTTTTGCTAATATTTTAATAGTATTTATATTTTTGTCTTCATTACATATTAAAGTATTAGATTCTTCATTCATTAATTCTTGATTATCTACTGGTTGTTCCTGTTGTATATTTTTTCCTTTTTCTAACCTTACTATTCTTTCTTCTAATTCTTTTATTTTTGCTTCTAATACTAGCACTTTTAAGTTTATTAGAGGTTCATCTGTGTATATTTCTTTTCTTTTCTGAGTTATTATTCCTAATTGAGTCTCTATGCAATTTATACATCCTTCTATAAAATATTTATTACATTTAGCTCTTTTATGTTTGCTTGGGTACCATTTACACCAGTTACATGGATTACTATCTAATCCACTATCCTTTTCAAAATCATGTTCACATTCTACTATATTCATAAAATTTATTTTTAGATTATCTATATTCAAGTCTTCTATTCCTATTTCATTAATTAATTCTTCTCCTTCTGAATTAGAAGAATCTTCTTCTTTGTTATTTTCGTCTATATCAATACTTACTATAGAGTAAATACTTTCATTGTCTGACATATATTCGTCTACATTTAATAATGCTTCATTAAACTCTTCTACTAGTTGTGCATTTCTGGTTTTAGCATTATATCTTTTAGGACAAGTATTTGCTAAATGTTCTATACTTCCACATGTAAAACATTCTAGCTTGTTTTTATAATTTCTATCTGTTCTGTATTTTCTAACATGTCTATCTCTATTTAAATATGGTTTCCTTGCTGAGGATTTTCTATGAAAATATCCTTTCCTATTATATCTCTTATTATTTTGTGTATGGTATTTTTTATATCTTTTCTTTTTATATTGGTCTTTATCAAAACTTTGAGTTGTATATATTATGTCTTTACAGAAATTCATTTCATTCTGTTTTAGTTGCTTTTGTATTTGTAGATTAGTACATTTTTCTTGTAGTATTTCCATTATATGTTGTATTATATGCCCTATTGACCATTTAGCTTGAGGGTTTTGTATTACTCCCTCTCTTTTAGTCCATCTTTCTTCTATTTCTCTTCCTAAGGCTCCTGGTAGTTTATTAAATAATTTTTTGCCTACGTGTTGATCAAAAACATTTCCACTAATTGTACAATAATAGAAGTAATCGTTTAAAAATTTCTTTATATAATACCAATTACTTATACTTAATTGTTCTAATTTTATTACAGCATTTCGTTGTAAAGCTAATAATCCACTATTTGAATCTTCTCCTGTTATTAATGTATGTACTTTATTTGTAAAGTTATAAGGATTTGGTCCTAATGACACTAAATACTGAAATTCTGATGGGAATTCTACTTTATAAGCTTCCCATAAGGCTTTAGTTGATTCTCCTAAAAACGTTTCTATGTATTTGTACATTGTCTCTGCATATGTTTCTGTATAATTTTTTATAAAGTCTGCTACTACTATGCCTTTCCATAAGTCTATTACTGAATTCCACCTTTGTGGATCATGTGCTGCTATATTTAAGATTTTACCTTTACTTCCTCCTTCTTGGAGTATTATTGGTTCTTCTGTAGGCATTCTTTTTCCCATAGGTTTTACTTCTATTGTTGGAGTATCTCCTTGTCTATGTACTCTTCTTCGTGGTATATTTCCTGTGCTATTGTCTGCAGTATGTCCTTGTTCATTTGTTCTTTGAAATGGACTACTAGAACTAGCTGTTTCCATTAATTCTTTCTGACTAAGTATAGATTCTAATTCGGATATTTCACTATCATCGTCTTGTATTTGTGTCATTATATTATTGCTTTTATCTAATTTATCTTGTAAATCTTTTTCTAATCTATATCCTTTATTATCATTTCTTTGTTCACATATTTTAAAATGAGATATGGTCTGTTTTAAATTTAGGTCTTTTAGTTTACATCCTTTACATGTAAAAAGTCTATTATTATTTTCTTTGCATATTTCTTTTGCTTTTTCTATAGCTATATCTACTGCATAATCTTCTTCTAATGTTATTTCCATATTCATTCCTTCTAAAGGCATTTCTTCTATAGTACTTTCTTCTTCAAAGTCTTTTTGAGCTTCATAATTATAATCTGTAAATCTAATTGAAGGTTCTCCTTTAGAATTCGTATATATTAAGTGAGCATCTGGTGTTAATGCTTCTTTTTCTTTAAAGTTTCCTAACTTCCATTCTAATCCTGCATATTCTTCAGGGTCTATTTTTATTGGTTTTATTAGTTTTATCCCTTTATTTCCCATTACTTCTACTACATCGTTTATTTGTAGTTTAAATCTAGTATTACTATTGTCTATCATTTTTCCTAGGAATCCTACATATATTAATAAATTTTTTCCACTACTCATTTCTTCGTATCCTTTAGTTTGTATTCCTGTTTTTATTTGAGTTCCAAATTCCTTTAAATTCATCATAAAGTCTGGACTTATGTAGAAAATTCCTCCATTATTAGTCATGTCTACTTCTGTTAATCCGATAATTGCCTTTTTTACATCTGACCATCTATTATCGTATAAAGTAATTAATGCTTTTGTTCCTAAATTTTTTCTAGTTAATCCTTTAATTCCTATAACTATTAATCCTATATGCATTAGATCTTTTTTAACATATTGTATTTCTTTTATAGATTGAGTGTTTACTAGTGGTAACGATACTGAATTTTTTCCTAATACTGATAGTTGTTCTTCTCTATAGTGTCTATATAATTGAGATTTTGAATTTGTATTATATAGTACCTTTGGATTTAATAATTTTAATTGATTTTGTTGAAAAATTTGTATATCTTTATCTGTGTCTATTATTTCTCCTAATTGTTGATTATTTTCTTCTCTTGTTTTTCTATTTAATATTTTTGATATAAAGTTATTACTTATTTTATTCTGGGTGTAACTAGGTTCTGATCTTTTATCTCTTGATCTAGTTGGAAAAATGTCCATTTTTTCTGTTCTTTTTTAATTATTTTTTCTTTTTGAGGAGTAATTTCTATTTTATTTAGCTTTTCTATTAATTCTCCTATTCCAGTTGTATCTATATCTTGCTTTCAAATTTTTCTTTATAGTTTCTATCTATCTTGTTATTTAGAGATAATAAAAGCGATATTATTATATTATTTGTTGTATAATAACTTGATCTGATTTTGAAGATGGGATAAAATCTTTATAGTCTGATGGAAGGGTTATTCTTTTTTCTATTAATTTTATTGCTTTTTTATTTGTTTCTGCTTCTATTAAATCTATCATGAAAGAACTATTTCTTTTATTAATTCTAATTCTGTCTTTATTTCTTGTATCTTTATTACTAATGTATTATTAAATTCTTCTTTAGGTTTGTTTTTTAATTCGTTTAATTTTTTATTTAAGTCTATTCCTTGTTCTTTTATGTAGTCTAGATTATTTTCTATTTTGCTAAAAAGCTGTTTCTGCTCATTTTGTATTTCCTCTTGTTCACTTAATATCTTTATGATTTTATTATTTGATTCTTTTAATTTTTCGCTAAGATTAATTATAAGGTCTATTAGAGTATTATATTGAGTATCTTCTGTATGTAAAATATGATTTCCGTTTTCGAAATTACACTTAATTGTACTGTCTGGTTTTACTCTTTGGAATCTTTTTTCTGTTTGGATCTGTAAGTCTAGATAATCTATATTCTTTGATGAAGCTATTTTTACTAAGTACTGTTTTCATCCTAAGGTAGTGGCTTTATAACATTCATAAAAATATTTTATTCTTTTATTCACATATTCTATATCACTTTCAAGTCCTTGTACTTCCCATTTTAAAGCGTTTATATATTCTTTGTTATTTACTGTTTTTTCGAAATAAATGTAGTTCGGTGTAAAAAATTCGTTTTCGTATATATATATGTAAGCTTCTATAGATTCTTTTATTCTTATTAATCTTTTCTTATCTTCTATATGTTGATATCTTAGCTTATTATGAATTCTTACACTCCAAAAACAGGGCATACACTTCATAAAGTATGTTTTAGTGGGATATTTCTAGTTTTAAGGTGTATTATTAACTTTTGTTCTAACTTTCTAGCTTCAATAAATATGTAATCTAAATATTTAGTTATTTCTCTTTTATCAAAAGTTATTTTTAAGTCTTCAAGTAGTAGGTTTGCTTTAAAATTTAATTCTTTTAGTTCTTTTTTAGTTTTTTTATATTCTTTAGTATTTCTATGTGGTCTTCTCATATACTTTATCCTATAGAATTATAATAATAAGGATTATTTTTAATTATTTTAATTCTTTCTATTACGTCTTTTATCTCAGATTCTATTTGACTTAGTTCTTCGCTAATCTGTTTTATATTTTGTCTGAGGACTTCTCTAAGTGTCTTTACTGAGTTCTTATATGTATAAGTTAAAGATAGTCTTATTTTTAAGGTATATATATGACTTTCTAGAGATTTTTCATATAATTTTACTATTTTAAAATGTTGTCTATTATAAAATAAAGTTCTATGTGATGCAAATGTTCTTCTAAAATAGTAATCTTTTCTCATATAAAGGCCTTTTAGATCTAAGGCTCTGATACCAAAATAAGGAGATGTTTCGAAAAAAGAAGATATTTCAATAAATAAAATTAGTGTGGTTTTTTCTTAAAGTTGTACAGTCCTACTCAGTACTCCTTCACTCTATCTTGTTCTATTTTGTTATTCTCATATTAAGTTCTAGTTTTAACTTCCCTTTTTTTTTTATGGACTCTGTCCATTCATGAATCTATTTTTACTGTTCATCTCTTTCTCTTAGCTTTTGTTCTTAAAATTAATTTTCTTTAACTCCACCCCGGATTTGGTCATTCATAGTTCATCCATGAACTTTTGAACTGACCCCACAATTTCCTAGGAATTTACAAGTTAATCCATCAATAATTTTAAGAGGTATTGAAATGCAAAAAAATGCACTTTATAGTATTTTTCATATATTTTTTGCATATTTTAACTTTTTGTTTAAAATTTCGAATTAATGTAATCTAATTTAACTTTAAATATTTTTCGAATTGTTTTTTGAAAAATGAACATGAAAATTAAAATTAGACAGAGATAATGTTTAATTTGAATAATAAAATTCTCTATAAGAAATTAAGTTAGTCATTAAATTGTGATAGAGGTAGTATTTATTAGCTTACATAAAAAAAAAGACAATAACAAAAAAGACATTTGCAGTTAGTTTTGCCTTATGTTTTTGAGTTCCATACTACATGGAAAAAAAGAAGATTGAATTAACTGAAGAATTCAATAAAACAACTTTTATTCTCTTGTATATATGTTTCGTGTTGACCGTTAAGTTATTTCATTGAACAGTCATGTTAGATACTCTATGATTAGGATGCAAAAAATAAAATAAAAGTCTATAATATTGTCACGACCCTATGTCGGGTCAAGATGACTACCACTACAGCCTACCGATTGGACAAACCTGTAACACCCCAAAATGAGTTAGGAAGTCTAGATCCTAACATTTTTGTATTAAGGTTCTAAGGTCCTAAAATTACCTATAATATAGTTTAGAGGCACTGTGTAAAGGTTGAAGTGATTTGGAAGTCGAACGTCAAGGGATGACAAAAACATTCGGTGACTAGTCACCTATGTGCCTCATGTTTCTATCCATGATTATATTTGTATGTAATGATCTTACGAAGAATTTAAATGAGTTATTATGATGTTTAAATATGGTATATGAAGTTTCGAGAAGTTGGGAGGTCAAACGACCAAGAACGTCCAAGGCGTACGAAAGATAGCCCTTAAGACGCTTAACGTGTGTCTCCCTGGGGCCTAGCCTGTTTTGATGAGTTGCAGGTGTTTAATTTGGGTGAAACTTATGTGGAAGGTCTAAAACTTATTAAGGGTTGTATTTACATTAGAAATGTCCCGGTACGACTTCTAAAGGTCCCCACAAAAGGCCCCACAAGAAGAACCAAAGGTTGGTCAAGACATTGCCTTGGCAGTGTCAATCGACGGACCAAACGACGGCCAGTTGTTCAACCAACGGACCGTACGTGAGGTATCGTAGATTTTTTCTTATCTTGGGCAGGTCTCAAGCGAAAATTTGGCCAAGGACCAATCAACGGAAGCCAATGCACGACCCGTCGACTGACGAACGACCAGCAGATGGCTCAGCGATGGTAGCCTGTAAGTTGAGGCCTGCGTCTGTTTCATGAAAGGGGTGAATGGGAAATTCACACCATGTCCTAACCTGATTCTAATAGGATAATTTATCTACTTCTGGGTGTATATAAGTCAGCTAACACGTGAACTTAACATTCAAAAATTCTCTCATACAAATTGAACTTTTCCCTCCAATAATATTCTTTCTAGAACCTCCATTGTTGGTAAATCTCAAGAACAGCTTGGACATTGTATTTACATGGATTAATCATCATGTTTTAGAGATTTTAATGTAGATAAAGGTATGGTGATCCTTCATCTCTAGTTATCCTTCCACCTAGAGAGTTAATCTCAAAGTTTTCAAAGAGAAAAATATGATCAAAATTCTTCTTCTTCTTTCTAGCCATGAGTTCTTTCTTAAATCGATTTAAAAAGCATCATATGAATGTATTAACAATTATCTACTGATTTGGACATGATTTTCAATCCCATTGCATTATGAACCCATGCTCTTTCACAAACTCGATTTTAGCCTATGTATGGCTTTATGATCTTGATCTTATGCATGTCGATTTGTGATTCAATTATGTTAATAAGCTTATGTATACTGTATAGTATGTACATTGATAGTGAATCATTGATGAATTATCCATGTGAATCCATGTACGAAGATTTGAACAAAACTAGCCTATGTTCTATGTGTTAACTGTAACGTTAGTCTTTTGATGATTTAACGGGGAATTCAATTGTGTAGCGATGGTTTTATCTAATGTCTTAATTGAATATTTTGTATGAATTGTAAATAAGTGATTTCATGTTTATTAATGTTGGTTAGCCTTTGATTCTTCTACTCTCCATGGATGTCTTAAATAACATGTTCACTGTAATCTAACGGTTATAGTAATGATAGTAGGATTTCGTGTAGATTATATTGTCATTATATACTGAATTATATTGATGATATTAATGGATTGTGGGTATGAATTCTTGATGATCAAAGAAAAGGAATCTTTGCTTGAATTGATCTTTGTGTTCTAGCCTACAATTTTAATGTTGTAAAGAGCATTATGTGATCTAAATTCTAGGGTAGATGAAGCATGATTCAGATTTGATTTATATCTATTTGGATACTTCCCTAAAATTATATTATTGGTACATTATGATTTATTAACTAAACTAGGGAGGTTAGTTGATGATGTAGGACTCTGTACTTCCTAGTACATGTGAGAGACCTTGTCATATGTTATAGTATGATCTTGTAGCGAATTGTACATGGTTTCTTTTATAATTGAAGTACATTTAGCTACTGACCTATATATGAATTGTTGATGAACAAGGTGTATTGATCAATGATGATCAAAGGGTGAGAAATTGATAAGAATGCTTATCTCATCTACATCCTATATCATAGTAATGTTGATGAAGCCTTGTATCACATTGTGTGGTATGGTCCACTTATGGTGGCGTGTTTACTTTATTGTCATTATATATGTGTTGACTATCGCCATGAAGGAAAAATGATTAATATATGAAGATGTGCTTATGATGATACTATGTGAAGATTATGCCTACTTTCCTATTCTAGTTGTGATTTAGGGTGTATGACTATTGTATGAGCATGTGTATATCCTTGTTAAGGTAAAATATAGGTGATTCCATTGATGAGTAAAATGGTTAATATTTCCTTACCTATGTACCCCTATGTGAATACATGAATAGCACAAGTTAGGAGTCTTAAGTGTAACATGAAGTTGACTTGTCTCCTATGCTATTTTGTGTGTTGTGTGGTTTATGATTGATAGAGTATTATGGTATAAGAGGGTCGATGCCTCAATATGTTTTTGATAGCCATTATGTGATCATGCTGACCAGTGTACACACACACTCACTTTACATGCATGTTACAAGTAGTATAGGTCATGGTGTCTAAATGAAAGGTAATTCTCATATTCACCAGTGTCTACTACAATTCATGTTAAGATGATCTTTATGAAAGAATGATATGTGTTTCCTTATCTAGGATGACTTGATAGGTGTACTAGAATGGGCAAGGGTATGGGACTTTGCCTATGCATTGCACATGTGTAGCTTAATAGGATAGTTCTAGTTTTGGTTTCTATATGTATGAGTATGTATGTATGAACAATGTATGTCTTAATGTGTTATGTGAAAGGTTTGTTCAGATTTATGTATACACTCACACATGTATGAAGACCTAGTCAAGAGAGGGGCCTTGAATGGCGTATTCATGTGTACCCTAAACTAGATGATGCTTTACATATGCTATGTTCATGTGAAGGGATTCTTTACATGATTTAGGTTGATGAACTTTCATTTATGACCTATGAGTTAAGCATATGAGCGGATGACTCTCCTAAACCTATGTTTTATAAAGTAAACATATAATAAAGGTTTTCAATGAATGGAACTTAGCTTAGATCCGAGTGAACTTGAATATGAGTATGTCTCCCTTCCTATGATAGTAAGGTAGGTCACCATAAATCTCATGAGGTGGATAACCACAATGCCTCAATGGGCATAAATAAGTTTTCCATAAAAGAGTAACTACAATGCCTAATCTTGGAATAAAGAGGGTTTTCACATGTACCACTAAGTTCCATAACTATGTTGCCACCATAGGATACTAGCTAGTGGATCCGGCTAGAAAGCTCTGTCATCTTTGTTTCTACTTTGGCCGGTAGACCACCTCCTTTAGGTGTGGGGTTCTATGACACCGGATACGATGTTTAGCATCACATGGTATATGTCGGTTAAGGCTACAGTTTCCCTAAAGTAAAATGGACAATGGCAGTAAATGACTAGGACTCTAACTAGAATGTCTTAAGAGAGGTTACTTAGGATAGGTGGAAGTAATGAACCTATGTAGACATTGCATAAATAGCTCCTTAGGATGTTCTAGGATGGTTTTCTAATGCATGTCAGTATGTAAGTATTCCTTATACATGACATTGTAGTATTTGTCTACTTGTTATGAAGATGTGCATGATATGAGTCTTTATGCATGATGTTGATCTTGTTGACTCCGTGATGAAGATCTTGATTTAACTATGTCTATGTTGTACTATACTTCTGTGATGATATGTGTTTCCTTGTATAGATTGTATATATGTTTTCTTGTGGCCTTAAGGTGATGCACTGTACCAAGTATCACTAGAGGGTTACTTGGGAAGTTAATGAATTAAAAAGAAATTAGTTCACTGTTAAGGAAATTGAGCGCACTATAAACTGACTAAATTATATAAAAAATTCTATAAATGATATTATGAAATGTTTGGCCTTTGAATATGCTTATATGAAGTATGTTAATTGTATAGATGATATCATTTGAAGATTTTATTAAGATTTACTCAAAAAATCATGAAGTATCACTTCTAGAAAATGTCCATTTTAAAATGCATGTTTTTTGCATGGTTGCCATACTTAGTGCATTCTTGTACTAATACCATTCTTCTCAACTTTTTACACAAAGTGTAGGTTAGGGATTCATAAAGAATGTATTGAATGGTGAAAATCTTGATAGATGATTCCCAAGGTGAATGAAAGGAATCCTTAAGTCCAAGGATCTCCTACTTACGTCTTTACTGTAAAGTGTCTCAATATTGTATAGGTATGTAATGTGTTTTTAACGTTCGTGTCCCTAATGTACTATAATGGTATTGACTCTAAGATATCAAAGTGACTTAGATTCTATATATTTATTATGACATATATTTTATATGTAAATGAGGGAATGTTTCTACCACATGAGGTGCTATGAAAAGTTTTAAATTTTCTTCTAAATTTACTATGTCGTGCAATGAATGATAACTATGGGCTTGTATAAGACCTCTGAGAGGTCACGTACGCCATGTTACTTCTAGGGGATGCTCCCCGGTTACGACAAAGCCTAGAACCCAAGACACAAGATTGAGGAAGACACAAATTATGTGCAACATAATTAATAAAAGAAGAAGACAAAGATAATGTATATAGAAAAAAGAGTCGTGTGTGCGCGTGTGTGGTACGCTACAAAATGTACATAACATGCCCATAAGTGACCAAGAGAGAAATTAACAAAAGATACCAATCCGACCTGGTGCATACATGATCTATATATATATATATATATATATATATATATATATATATATATATATATATATAAACACAGAGAGACATAGAGAACTGACAAATCCAAAAAAGAATAAGAGTTTGTACAAAATAAAGACATTAGATAGTCTAGGAGCTTACTACAATCCAAGTCTGTGATAGCTACGAGATATCCAAATGTTGACTATGGTTTGCTTGAACTGGGAGCTACATAATCAAATATGCAAAAGTGTAATATAAGTACTACATACGAGGTATTTAGTAGGCATCCTAGGCAGACCGAGATACGAAAAATGAATATAAATAAGGAGCGCGATGATACTAGTAAGACTAGGGCAAACTATGGCATAACAAGAGGAAAAACTAAAGAATGAATCAATAATATCAATAAAAAACTACAACTATACAAAAACCAAACAATCCACACACACAAAGGAAAATTCATACAAAGATACCGTGTAAGACTCAATATAAGGAAAATCTTAAGCCTAGTTAAAAAATGTAGCCGCTTGGAATGGTACCACAAGATTAACTGTAAGCGACAAACCTGGATAGAAGTATCCACAAGTTGCCAAGAATGTAACATATATCTTACCAATAATCAAAATATATGTATCCACGGGTCGCTCAGAATGGCCCATTTGAGCTTACCAATAACGCAAATACATGCATCTACGGGCCACCAGGGAGGGTATATCGAACTTGTCAACAACATGAAATATAAGTAGTAGACTATATCCCGATCCTAATCCAACATGATTCCCGGAATGATACGTCAAAATCATCTGAGCAAAAGAAGTTGAAAGGTGCGATAAATTGAGAAAAGGGGGCCTTGTTGCTACTTTGATTTATAACTGGTCTCAAGGACTTCAAACTGAGAACGGTTAATTTCCTTTTCAAGAATCAAGTAATTTTCCCCCAAAACTCATTCAAATAGAGAACTCCTCAGAAGTACAATTACATTCAACCTATGAAAAGCACACATAATTTGGAGGAATACCTATCACACCACAAGTTACAAACCTAGGACTACTTCTAATCCCAACTTTTGGCATCAAGCCCAACATTTTAATATTAAAAGAAAGTCAAAGATTGTGGAATTACACACATTAACCAAAGCAACACAAAACTATATAACCCCGTTCCACATTACCTGGAAGCAAGCTCTAAGGAAACAAACAACATAAGGATCACCTAAACTAAGGCTTTTTTGACAAAAATAAGTTAAAATAACCCAATTAATGGCCAGAACTATCCAAGGATAAATAAACTCAACGAAACCTAAGGTTTCAACCTAATTCATGGAATCCTACCCAAATATGATCAATCTAACTAAGAAAAGACTAAGAAAAGAAAGTTGTAACTTAACTCAAGACCGAAACAGTGCACGAACTACAACTCCAGTGCTATTATCTTCGGGAGAGAGCTCAGATTGATGCCAAGCTATCAAGATCACAACACTAAAGGCAATATGAGTCCAATGATACCCATACCACAAACATGAATTTTAGACTAAACATTGGGCCCAAATACAGGCACAAATCGATGCAACAAAATTACGAAAAGTAAATTGTCATAATTTATCTTTGGAAAGAAGATCGGATGCCTCTATGTTTTGTGAAACCGAAACTCAATCCGGGCCTCATATGGAAAAATTACAATACTTTTAAGTTAAGAGGACTAGTGTCATATTTTTAAAGCATTAAATGTTGACTAGTGTCATATTTTTCAAGCATTAAGCTTCCAAAACTTAAAACTCGCATAAAAATGAACTGAACACCTCGAGGAACATCCCACCCAAACAAACACCCCAAACAACTTATAAGGAAGCTACAAGAAGGGCTAAAATAGGAAAAACATATAGAAAGCACAGAAATGACCCCAAGGGTCATTACAACAAATACCTCTAAAAGCAATTTCGTCCGCGTAAATACGACAAAGGCAATACTTGAAGAATAAAAATATGAAGATACAACATCTACATATCAAGATCAGTCTCCCAAGTAGCCTACTCGACCGGATGGTGCCTCCACTGAACCTTCACTAATAGGATCTCCTTAGACCGCAACTACCTAACCTGCTTGTCTAGAATGGGCACATGCTCCTCGTCAAATCATAGTCTCATCAAGTTGAATTGACTTTCATTGAAGCATGTAGAACTCATCGAGAACATACTGCCTTAATATAAAGACATGAAACACACGATGGAAACTGGAAAGAGTTTAAGGTAAGGCTATCTCATAATTACGTCTCTTAGCAACCTCAGAATCTTAAAAGGACTGATGCACATTTGGCTCAACATGACCTCCTCGTAAATCTCATCACACCCTTCATGGATGAAATCTGCAAGAACAGATGATTATTAACTATGCACTCTTAAGGTCATAGACTTCGATACATATAGCTCTTCTACCTACTTTCGGAAGTATGGAGTCTAACCTGGATCACAGAGACACTATCCATAGAGTATCTCAATAAGTAGGTGCCCCATGGCCCAACCTTAAAATCATCTCACCAACCCACTAGAGAATGACTTCTCCTACCATATAATGCCTCAAATGGTACCTTTTATTATATGCAAAATCGTCCAAATCCAAAGACTAATAATACTGACCACTAAAATAAATTACACAAGCATGTAACATATCATCAAAAACCTGAATATTCCTCTAAGATTGCCCATGAGTCTGAGGATGAAAACTTGTGTTTAGCTTAAACCGGGTACCAATTACCTATAAATAGACCTCCAAAAATGTGAATACCATGTTCCTAAATAATAGATATTGGCACCCATGCAAATTCACTCTCTAAGATAAGATCCAATCTGTCTACTATATAGACTGTCTGAACGGATCGAAATGATGACTTGGTCAACTGATCAAAGATGACCCAAATAGAATCAAAACCTCATAATGTTAGTGGAAATCCTATGACAAATTACTTGACCGTATGCTTCCACTTCAACTCAGCAATGGGTAGTCGTTGAGTCAAAACACTTGGTCTGTAGTGCTCGTATATCACATATAGACATTTCAAGCACCAAATTAAAAAAATTGCAATGTCCCTCTTTATCCTGAACCACCAGTAGTACAACATTGCTATACAAGATGAACAAATACATGGAATAATGAGACTCAGAAAGAATCAACCCAACTAACTTAACATCTCATAAACCAGTATTATAAACTTGAACCATCAAGATGACCTCTAGATATAAGGTCTCCTTCATAGCCTCGTTGCTAAGAACATTTTTATGAATCATCCTCAAATACAGATTATCAGACTGTTGTGCTTAAATCTATTCCATTAAGGAATATCTAGCCTATACACAAGAAACGACTCTGTCCAATTTAGATATACCAAGTCTGACCATCTTATGGCTAAGGACTGACTTTACGAAGCAATATGATGATTGATGAGTCCATAATTTGGACTAATTTGAGTCTTATTTTAATATATTTAGTGTCCTCAAATGCATATTTTGTTCCACTTCTGATGTAAATCCTTGATTTTCAGGTATTTTGATTGCGAAACAAAGCATGGATAGTAATGAGAATAGAGGAACAAGAAAGTTAAAGGAATGAATAAAACAAGGCCTGAGTATTGCCTAACCTATATGGAGGGTATCTGAATGTACATGATCTCTCATAATATTCCAGTATGCCAAGACCTGAAGGAGAAAAAATCAAGTCGGCGGTAGAAAGGAGCAGTCAGTGAATTGCCAAATGGTTTAGTGATGCAGTCCTATATCGTCCAGAGTTACAGAACTTGAAGTTACTGAAGGCTAAAGTAAAAAGGCGATATAATTGACCAAAGGATACATCACCGAGTGGATCAGCGATCCCGACTTATTGCACCAAATGGACTTTCAAAAAACATTTGTTGGTGACTATAAATACACTTTTGAATTATACAATATAAGATATTTGTCAAATTTTTATTACAGTCCAATTTTCAATTTTGGAGTTGAGAACTTAGAATAGAGAGACAATATTTCCCTAGCTCTAAAGTTTTCCATTCCTCAAAAATTGGAAGTGCGTTTGAAGATTCCTCATCTTTGACCTTTGTAAAGACAATATGAATCTTAACCAGTTGATGGAATACAATTTGGTGACAAATTTTACCTTTTTATGACGTCTAGCTAAAAGCCCAATTCTTGGGGGTGTGATTATGTGATTATGAGTTGATTTATCTGTTGGGTATTGTTAATTGATAGTTTAAATTCTATCTAAAAGTGATTTTATTCAGTAATTGTGGCTTTGTCTAAAGGGTATTAGTTTGAAATGCAACTCTAACTTCATGTTTTTAGCTTACTCGAGAGAGAGATTTTAAAACAAAAGATTACAAATTTGATGGTATATATGTATCATGCTGTCATGGGTTGAACTCGCGAGAGTGAATCCTAAACCCTTTTCCACACATTTATCTCAAGACAGTGAATAGACTAAAGTGTAGGTAATTCTTAATTGCTTTTTGTTGACGTTCCAGAGAAACCAATTTCATTCGAGTATATTGTTTTAGAAAAAATTTATCCCCACTACAGTTTAGTTTATTCAGTGATTTGCAACTATTTACTGTGAACTACTACTAGCCATTTTTGTACCTTAGTTCATAGACCAATCACATCCTAAGAACCCATCTTTATATTTTTTATTTCCGTGTTATTTGCTATTTTAGTTGATAATTACAATCAACCTCCCCTCCCGATATTTGACACTCGTGTCACCCCAAACTTAAGTCATGCTTTTATTCACAAATGTTTAAACTATGATTGACTTGAATATATTTGCACTTGGATGTTGATTCTTAAATACATACCACTCCTTGTGGATTTCAATCCCAACTCACATAGTAGGGATATATTAATGACTGACAATCGTTGACACTTAGAATTGGATAAAGTGTCCTTATAGGTGAAATATAAATGGAATCACTGACTGGGAGTGGTGTTGTTTGAGAATTTAGTTAAGTTTAATTGCATTCTTGTTAGTTATAGTTGAACATATTTAATTTTTAATTTGGTTTGTGTGTTAGTGTTTTGAGTAGAGAATTAAAGCGTACTTGGTAGCAATAGTAACCCAAATGGATGACCCTCCTCTGAAATTGATGATTTTTAGGGATAACATCCTAAATTTCAAACAATTGGAAGGTGAATCCATTTATGAGTTGTGTCAAAAGTTAAAGTCCATATTTTATCGATTCGTAACTCATAAATTTCCACATAAAATGTTATTGAATGTTTCTACCAGGGCCTGGGCCCTAATAATAGAAAAATGGATGATATTGTTATGAGATTTCATCCCAACTACTTGATTGTGTGGCCAAAAAAATGAGAATATGGAGAAAGAAAAGGACCAAGACCTGGCCAGTTGGTTGGGTCAGCTGGATATCTAGGCCCAATAGGTGAAGGACTTGGAGGTACTATCCAAAAAGAAGGACATGTACATCCCCCCCACAATGTCAAAAGATGAAGAAGAGAGAGGGCAGACAAATAGAAGAGGTACGCTTACTCATTCTTAACAAAATCTAATAACACAGCAGAGTGTTAAGTGAGGTAACATAGAATGTATTGATGCTAAATCAGGTGACAACCTCTCATGCTATTTTTGTCTAGCTTCTAAAGTCCCAAATGGAATAGGTGCTTCCTTCTGTATACCTAGAGCAAAAAGCGGGGTGACATTATGAAAATAAGTCGAACCCCACTAATTAAACTTAGTGAGGAGTTGCGCCATGCGATGACGTTAACTAAGGTGATTCTTTTGAGGCACCCCAATAGTTCATAACTTTATTTTGTATTATAAATAATGGTGTGTTGATTGTGATAATTGAAGTGTAGAAAGTATTTGAAAAGTGCCGGTTGGTGATCTAGACGTCCAGTATTTGCAAAAGTAGTCGGTGAGCTCGACCTATATTGCTATTCAACTCAAGATATTTTCAAATTGGAGTTTATAAAACTCGACAAGTCCAGGAGAAACATGGCAAATAATCGACCAGGTTGACGATCAGGATCTAGTCTGTCGTTAGGAACCTCACATGAACTAGAGGTCGTGTAAAACTTTGTGAGGTAAGTGCTTATACGACGTATCACCGAGTGGGTATGCAAAAAAGGCTAATGTCACCAAATTGTGAAAAACTGGACGATTCGTAAAAGGCCAAAGGTTTAAAATTCCAACTCTTTATTTTTCCTTTACTCTTGAATTCTCAAACATACACCGAGCATTAGCTTCTATATTTTTTCACATTTTAATGTATTTGAGTCGTTTATCCTGTTTTGGAGTAGATTTCTTTTCCGCTTAGCATTTGAATTATTATTATTATGTATTAAAGTTTGGTTTTCCGAACCCTTGAGTTTATTCTTAGTATTTTGTACTCAATCACATTGATCTTATCTTGTTATCGTGTGTTAGGACTCTCTGATTTTAATTGTTAATGTGTGTTCTTGTGTTAGTTTGAAAATCTATCCCATAACGTTTGTATAGTTAAATTTCCTTAATTTTAAGCCATAAAGTTGATTAAATCTTGTGGGGTTCTGCTTGCGTGTTTTTTGGTCTAGTCAAGTGAAGTTTGAGTAACCTGTATTTGCATGTTGTTTGGTCTAGTCTGGTGACATCATTCTTAAGGGAAAAAAGTCATGAAATAGCAAAATTTGACAAAACCAATAGAAGTTTGAGTATCTCGAGGTAATAGGCGTGTTGGTTTTTGATTTAATTTAGTAAGTGCATGCTTTGATTTTGCTTTTAGGGGTTGTTTGGTTGAATTTATGAAATTGTGTTGAAGGAAGGCAGTTTGGGTCGTTTAGCAAGCACGGTCGAGCTCAAAAAACCACTCGGTGGTTTGCTGAAGTTCACTATATCCCCTTTAATTTCATGATAAATGTGATGTGAAATTTAGTTATGTAAATTTTTGTTATAGGCCTGATATCACAGAAATCTCTCAGCGACTCGCTAATAGTTCTTCTTAATTGACCTTTGTCTTTACCTCTATCCCTTAATAGCACTATACCTTTCAGCGGGCTAACCCTTGCTCGCAGATTAATGTTGGTGATCCATCAAAATCCCTTTCCATTGCTGACATACCAATTTTTTCTGAGATTTAGTGCCAATCCTTTAGGCAAGCCTAATCTAGATTGCCAAAGCGATTTGACGACTCACCAACTGGTTCACGATTTTTTCTGTAACTATAATTAAATTTTTTTTATTGAAGTGTTTTTAAATTTTCCTATTGTTTTGCAGGCATGGCTGGACCAAAGGTTTTTAGAAGGTAAGTTCCACCCCGAAAGAAGGATAATGGGATTAAATTAATGAGGATGTGGCTGCATCCAGGGGAAAGTCCAGCAAATTTCCCACAACTGGTGTGAAAGGAAAAGGTAAAAGAAAGGAACTTGTATCACTGGAGGCTAGCTCCAACAATGACAACATTTACGCTACTCAGTTCACCATTTTTGAGAGTGGGGGTAAGCACCATGAGCCTCATACTGTAGCTTCTGATGATGATAAGCTAGTAACAACACATAGTGCAGAGCTGTGGTCCAAAAGAATGAATGGTCCATCTATGATTAGGAATCCTTAGCCCGCCACCATTCCTCCTCCCGTTTCAACATAGGAAGTGGGGCTGGCAACACAATTTTAGGGTCCTCCTCCCAAGTCTATGAACTAATTAATGACTGAGGGGTTGAGGACAATTAGTGAGGAGAAGCGTCTGTCCAAGGATGGTGTGATTGATAGATACCCGGATATTATGAGATGTTTGAATTCTCATATTTAAAGATCATCCCCAAGACCCTTTGCACATATATTCCTAATTGGTTGCAAGAGTTTTACGCTGCCTATAGGGCCTTAGTACCACATAGAAAGAAGCAGGCAACGACATTCAAGCCAGTCGACTATGTGGTTGTCCAATGAAAGGAGGTCAAGTGTGATAGAGAGGCTATTAATGCTGTCATGGATGGTCCTGATGACATTGATAACGAGTGCCATCATCTGATTAAGCAAGATAAGATAAACACCCCTTCTCTACCATCCGCGACACTGTGAGTAAAGAAATCACATGCATCGCCATATGACTATAAAAAATGGTCCATAAAAGAGAAATAACAAGAGATATGCACAAAGTAATAGAATTAGAGAAACAATCCTATACTGCATGATAAGGAGACAACTAAGCCATGACTAGGATCATGTCAAAATCCAACATGTATAACACAATAAGGTCGACACAAGTTTTATACCAAAAGATAGTTACCAAAAAAGCTCTATAAACTCGGTCTAGTACCAAAGAATAAACTTCAAGGGTAGCTGCACCTATATGCACATACATGGGTACAAAAGAATACAAGACATATCATAATAACCAAACACATATGACAAGGTTGACCCTTGATAGAATAAATCATAAGAAAGCCTTTGCGTTACAAAGATAGTACTAGTGATAAGAACAACTCATGTCTACCTAATTAACATGTAAAACACACTCATCCAATTCTAGGTAAAAACGATTGCAAAGTAGTGTATAACCCAAAAAATGAGCTGGGGTCAAACCTACAGTGAGTGGTATGTTTTCAAATTCAATTAAGAAGTAAAAATGTGATGTAACTAGATATATGAATATATATTATCGAAAAAGACATGAAATTAATCAAAAGGGGTGACATAAAAGTCAGATGGGGGTGTTTGTTTGCAATTATCAACTATAGTTTTGTCACATAAAACATAAATAATAATATAGAGAGGAATTCTGAGATGTGTTGTTTAGAGAAAATTCCAGTAAATGGGTAATTATAACTACTAGTAAGCATTTAAATATCATTGGGTAGGCAAGACTATAAGGGATATAACTTTTTTTTGAAAAACTAAATTAAATTAGGTGATTTCTTTTGAATAGAAACAAGCTTAGAAATGAAGAACAACGCACACCTTAATTCATCCACTCGCTTGAGCTATATGGGTAGAATTAGGTGTAGAATTCACTATATTGAGTTGAACCCATATCAACCCAATACATACAAACCATTAATGCAGACCTAATTTCCTGAACTTCTCCCTCAAGCAAGCTAAGAACACAAAAATAAAACAGCATTTGCGTAACATAAATTAGGCATTTGAGGTCACTAACATGATCGAAACAAAGCCTCAAATTAGTCCAAATCTAGGACTTGTGAATACACTTCTAATCTTTTTGAAAATCCATACATATGTCTTTGTCAACCTCACCTTCTAGATAATCATGCCTAAGGACCACCTCTAGAACTCTAAGGACCATTCATAGTACTTTGAACAAGAGCCATAGAGGCTTTAACATGTTGACCTTGTGGAACTAACTGACTATAACTCATACGATGACTGATTGTAGGACACTTTTGGGACAAGTTACCTAATACACCACACTTTTAGAAACCCCTACTAGAACTTCCCCTCAGAGAGGACTCACCTTACTAGCCACCATGACCTAAATAGCCTCGATGTGAATCCTGAGAAGTCTAAACTATCTAACAACTGGCACCTATTGTTCCACTATCAAATGTATATTAGTCTACCTAAACTGAACTTCTAGGTTCATACTATTGTTGATTTCTTGCCAAAAAACCCTCTACTATGGGATAGAGACTCATTGAAACTATCCTAACAATGGGGCCACTAGTTCGTCTCTATGGGCCTCACGATGAGTCCCTTTAATGGTATGTTCATGATCAAGTATATACAAAAATACAACTAATACCACTATCTACTCTATTAATAATCTAATAGGAAATGAGAGCCATATGAAAAATATATGTACTCTCTCTTTCTCTATTGTCATAAGCATAGATAGAAATCTCATAAACTAATGGAACCGTGCCTCATACTCTACAACTAAAAGTGGTCCCTGAGTAGTATTTGAGAACATATCTTGCAACAACTCGCTCAGAGTATGAGCTACATACTTCTACAAGAAATCCTAAGAGAACTAAGCCCAAGTCATTATAAGTCACAACACTAGTTAGTAATCTAAATAGGATCTCCACCACTACTTCACTGGACCCTCTTACTGGTAAGTAGTGTAATTGACACCATGAGATTCTACCAACCGAAGGTTATGAAAGCTATCATTATATCTAACAAGAATATTATGGGCTTCCTTGCCTATATTATCAGAGAATCTAGGAGAACCCTATTTGATGTACTGTCACAACATAATATACTTCTTAGGGGTCTTAGCCTAGGAGCCCAAGGTGTAGCAATAGTTGTAACCATCTAAATTACTATACAAGGAGATACAATAACATGATTTGCCTATGGGAATCAAGTACCCTAATCCCCTGTTATGATTGAAGTTCGATCCTGATCTCTAACCTGTAGTAAGCCTAAAATTCTAGGCATAGTAACTTTAAGAGACATTCACTCTATGAAGGGGAGGATCATCTCTAAAGTATCGTAAAGTACTAGCGTGTGCATGAATCCTTGCGGAGGCTTGGATACCCCACACCCTCTGGATTATATTAAACATTCTTATACTTTTTATGGGGCCTTAGCGCTGGTGTCCAGTATTTTCCTATGCTCGACCTCTAACTCATCCCGTAGTTCAGGATCCATCGAAAGGTGCATGAGGTCCACGCTCAACCACAGTCGATCTCATCCAAGCCATCTTAAAAAGTGTTAAACAAACAAAGTTTATATATTCATCCAACCATGAATGCATGAATATAAAACAAAATAGATGAATTGTCACTATAAATGCCATATAGCCTCTCAAAAAATTAGATAAGGACATCATAGTATCGATCCACTAGACTGTACTAGACACATGCTCCTATTCTATTGAGTTAATAGAACTTGAAGCTCTAATACCACTTTGTCACAAACTTACGTCAGGTCATGATGGAGTCCACTACAACCCACCAAGTGGACAAACATAAAACACAAATAATATGATTGTAGAAGGCACAAATTATATAACACATAAGTAATAATGGCAAAAGACAATGATAATCTATATTTAAATAAGGTTCATATCATATATATATATCATATGATACAACATGTACAAATAGACCCAGAAGCGACCAAGAGATAAAATAACACAAGATATGAATCCCCGGGACCAGTTGTCACCTATACACAAGCTACTATAAATGGAAAGTCACGTATACATGTATAGAGATAGGGACTGAGAGATAACTGATTAATCAATAATACAACATGAGATTCAGTACAACATAATGATAGTAGAAAGTCTTTGAACACAAGGATATTACCACAATCCAAGCCTGTGATAGCAACGGGATATCCAAACGCTCACTTAGGGTGATTAGAACTATGAGTTACATGAGAAAAAAGATGATAAAGGGAAGTATAGGTACAAAACATGGAGTACCCTGTAGGCTTTATAGGTTGACGGAGCTTATAAAAATAAAATATAAATAAAGAGCATGATCACACTAGAAAGACAAGGAAAACTAAGGTATAAAAAAAGAATAATAGAGGACATGTTATTCATATCAATAAGCTATTAAATCTATACACAAACTAGAAAATTCACACACTCAAAAAGAATTTATGCAATGATTCAATGTAAGACTCAAAATAAGAAAGATCTAAAGCCCTGAAGAAACATCATGCCTCCTTAAATGGTACCTAAAGGGAATCTGTTTCTTCTTTTCTTATTTTCACAAGGATATTTCTCCTTATTATAAACTTTAATTGCCTGATTTGAAGTCTAATGTGACTATAGAGGTTTTGGATAAATACAAGAGTTGAAGATTATGCTAATAAACCTTTTTTTTATGTGAATTGAGCTGAAAGATGCTGCCCCTCTTTTTCTTGGTACTTTCTGTGTAAACTTTTTGCATGTGATGTCTTTGAGGTTTTTAGGCCTTTTATTGTGTTCAATTTTGTATAGCATGTTGATTTGAACTTCTTGCCTTTTTTCTCATGTTGTTATGCATGTTCGTACTTAGTCCTGGATAGACTAGTGTTTCCCTAGAATCGTGAACCTTGTACCTTTATTATATTCCAGCGTCATTTTACATGGACTAGAAGTTGATATATTTGAATAGAAGACTTGGGTCTGAGAGTATGAGCCTTAGCCTAAGCCTTTGCACAACTTTTTACACTTCCTATCTACTCTCCCTGTTTCTAAAGCTCGATGAGTTACCAGCCGCTGCACAACCTTAGCCTAAGGATTACCTAGTAAGCTTCATAGGCCTAAGAATATTATTAAGATAAAATATAAATAAGGAGCACGATGATACTACCAAGATAAAGGGAAATTAAGGCATAACAAGAGAATATGAATAATAAACTACAACTATACACAAACAAGACAATACACACTCTCAAACCAAACTCATGAAACAATAAAATATAAGACTCAAAATAAGGATCATCTAAAGCCCAAAAGTAACATCGAGCCGCCTTAAATAATACCTCAAGAGAATTTGCAGCTTCAATTCTTATTTCAAATGGCAATTTCTCCCCCGTTTTAACTAATATTGTGGTGATTAAAAGTTCAGTGTGATTTTAGAGGTTGTGGATAAATGGTAGAGTGATCGGAATGTGTTGGTAAATATCCTTTTGAGGTAAATTTGAGCTCGGATTTTCTGCCCTACTTTTTTTGTACCTAATTTGTGAATTTTTTTCCAGTTCTTTATTTTTCTATATTTGGGCTTTAGATTGTGTTAAATTATAGAACACAAGTTAAAGCAATAGCTTATGACCTCTTAATGGAGTTAGTTATTGAAATCACAGTGCAGGTCCCACAAATCCTATTTGATTCTGACACTTGTTCATCTCTTTTTATGTGCTTTTGGTTTCTAAATGATTGTATTAACATGGTCACTCTATTTTTGATAGTGTGGAAGCATTTTAATGCTGTTTAGAAAGGAAAAACTTCGACTTGCAATTTGAAGCGTGCGCGCTCAGCCTACAAGTAGCTATGACTTTCTTTCTTTATAAAGTGAGTTTGATTGCGTAAGTTCATGTTGATTAGAAAATTTTTTGTATGGTACATAGTTATTCCTTTTTTGACTCCTTATAAACCACGTTTTAGGGTCGATCGATAGTAATATTAAAGGTAAAACCAAGCTAGATGGGGTTATAAATGGGTTATTGCATGTTGTTGTGAACTACTTGAATTTTTAATCATTTTCTGAAGACTGTTCAGACTTAGTCTTGGATATACTAGTATTTCCTTAGACTCGCAAACCTTTTAGCTTTATTATGTCATTAAACATTTAGACGGACTCGGACCTTGTAGATTGGAATAGAAGACTTGGGTCTGACATTATGAGCCTTAGTGTCTAATTTTATCTTCTCTCTCAATTTTTATAGCTTTGATGAATTACCATAGGTTTTGTGGTTTATCGAGATTTGATTAGTTTAGGCTTTGATCCTTTTGTTATCCCTTCTGAGTTGATATCAATCCATTGTGGATACAAGCCTTCTTGAGAACCTTTTTAAGTCGGGACGCCCCCGGTCACTCTTACTAGTTCGGCATCTTACATCCATGGTATTGTACTGGCTAGTTAGGCGACCTTGATACCTGATATCCTTTTTGGACTCCACATGCCCACATGTTACTCTTTATAATTGGGTTGGGAGTGGACCGATTGGCTGGGCGGCCTTGATTGATTTTTCATATTGCTAGCTAGGCTGGTATTTGACTACTCGTGATGGTTACTTGGGCTAGTATATTGGCTTTCGGTTTATGACACTCTTTACTTAGTTGACTTAGCTATTCTATCTGCCAATCTGGCTTATGAGGGGCTAATACGGGTCTATATAGACTTGAGCATGAGTGTACCTTCTGGGCTTATAAGGACTAGGTAGATTCAGTTTATCTATGCTTAGATTAACTTTTGCTTTGCTCATATTCTTTCTTTCATTTATTTTCGGACCTTTGTATCTGTCTAGATTCTATTTTTTCATATTGTGTTTATATGATACTCCGAATGTGTAAAACGTAATCTAGACCCTTACAAGAGTGTCTAAGATTTGTAACACTATTTTAAGGTCAATAACAATGTATAAAAGTCATTTAGGAAGTATTAGAGACAATTTCGCGGAAAGTTCATGAATTCCAGAGACTAGTGCAAACGGTGCTAGTGTTCCTTAGCCTATTTGACGGGGTTTAAGGAGTTGAATTTGCTGAGATTTGGTGGTAAGATATGTAACATATATTAGACTTTTGTTAGGGTCATAAACGTCGTGGTACGACTCCCCAAGGACCCTTGAAAAGGACCATTGAATTTTGGCTAAAGTTGTCTAAGATAGTAGCCAACGACGATGGGCAGACTACGAGGTGTGGTCCAATAGACGGGGCGTCGATTGAAACCATTGATGGTCAACTATACATTTTCATTAAGGGGTCATTTTGTAAAGTCTCTGACAAAAACGACAACTGCATAAGACGGTGGAGGTCCTGACTGTCGACTGACCTATGCCCCGTAGGCCGGAGTCTCGTAGGTCAGGCCTTCTATTTTCTGGTGAGTTTTATGTTTTTTCGTTTAATTGATTATTTTTTAGTTAATTATTTAGGCGTTAAATGAGGTCTGGTTAAGTTATTTAAGGACTTATATAGATACCTAAGCCTAATCAAACTAACCTAACTCTCACAATTCCAAACACCCAATTGCTCTTTTCTCTCTACTTTCTTTCTCCCAATGAAAATCCATAGAAGACTAAAGTCAACGAGGGTTATAGGGAATCAAGAAGAATAATTTTCTCCATCAATCTGCAACAATTAACAAGGTATGGGATCCTTTTATCTTTGGGATTCCTTTCCCCAAAGGGTTATTCAAAAATAGATTTCAAAAAGATGAGTTTCATGTCGGTTTCTTTCTATTACGAAATTGATTCTCTCTATTACATTGTCTATGGTTCTTTTTATTATTATGCTTAGATTATGATGTATTATGATTCAATAATGCTAGTTCTTGATTACTTAACCTAGAATGTTAAGTAGATCATGAAATTGACCCAAGTCCCTAACCCTAGGTTATGAACTAGTGATGAATTGATATGTAGTTATTCAATTGACTTCATTATTGTATTAATTACTATTTTTTTATGATATTAAACTCATTTTTGGGTTTAATTGTATGGATTATGGTAAACATTGGATGATGGCTTTTGAAGTAGATCGGGGTAAGTCTTGTGTCCTCAAACTTTTACTTCAATTGTGATTACTTGTCTTTAGTGATGAAGTTATATTGGAGTATACCTTATGATGAAATTGATTAAGGTTTGTATGATTTTTAATAGAAATGTCTTATATTGTGAATTGTGATATCATGTTAAGGTTGTGATGCTATAAGTATGGTGTTAATTCAGCTGTGTGCATTACTATGATATGATATATGATGTTGACCTCACTATGAGGGTTGTATTGAATAGTTATTCTCATGAAATTCCTAATGAGATAATGATAATTATATGCAAGGGGTTAGTCTCCCATGACCAAAAACTAAGTTATGATTATTAACTAAAGACATTTCAAAAGAGACTCTAGCTTAGAACCGAGTGAATATGTAGTGAGAAGTGTCCCTTCCCACATAGGGAAGGTAGGTTAACTATTGTACTCATGAGATTAGTGACTATAATGAATGTAGCATAAAGAGGGTCCCAACAACATCTCCTAGTTCTTCAACTATGTTGCTCCCATAAGAATACTAGCTTGTGAATCCACATAGACGTATGTTCATGTTTTTGTACTACCTTAGAAACTAGTACACCTTCTTTCAGTGTAGGGTTCCATGCAACCAGATTCCACATGGACTCACGTGGTCTATCTCGGTTAAGAGAAGATGTTCCCAAAAGTAAAAGGAAGTGATAAAGTGAACTCTAACTAGGATGACTTGATGAGTTTGACTTATTCTAGGTAGGGGTATGGGACTCTACCTATACATTGCACTAGTTGTCCTTGAGGGAATCCATAGGAAGATGTTCTTAAGTTTTATGCTCTTATAAAATGAATATGTTGAATTTATATGTTGATGATACTATATAATGTAATTGGTCTAGATTTTTAAATTTGACGATGATTACTATTGACGCTATGTTATGAGATGGTAGGCATTGGTTATGATTCTTAGTTGGGTTTAGTTGATAAAGTCAGGTTTTGGGGATTTACTTGGTCATTTCACTTGTAGACTTGATAGGGTATTATAAGTAAAGGTGTTGTATGTATTGTTATGACATAAACTCTTATATGTGCTTTGTTGATATAACATGATGTGGTAGCGGTGTTCGTTAAAGTTCTAATATTCTAATAATCATGTTGACTTGGTTATACTCGATGATGCTGGTCTTGTGTTGAATATGTTATTGTCTTAATGAATTTGTTGTTATTGTCATATATGAGTTCTTAATTGTGCATAAGGCTTTTCAAAGTAGATTGGCATGGTTTTGAACAAATGTCCTTTTAAGCATGATTTCGGTAATATGTGTGCATCTGATTCCATACTTAGTACAAGTGATGTGCTAACCCCATTGGTCCCTCTTTCCCCAACATTTTAGGTATTGGTTATTGAAGGGTTCGTGACCACTTTGAAGGAAGGCTTGGATCATTTCTCCAAGTGTCGGTATGTCCTTATTGTTCTGAGGATGATCCCTTTCTATCACTCTACCTATGTTGCATTGTTATAGTGTAAAAACACTCATTCACTCATGTTGTTTCAGTACATTGTCGTATGCCCTAAGTGGCACTTTTACATTTGTGTAAGGGCTATGCCCGTATTGTTATATTCTGTTTAGATGGTTTAATATGAGACATTCCTTTCAAGACAATACTATGTTTATTTTCTATATATGGCGTAAAAGTAGAATACTATGTAATCTTCTTATACAAGGAGTCTATGTATATACTCTATAGATATATTATGTGTAAGCGAGAGGTCTAAGTAAGCATCATGAAGTACATGTAGATAAAAAAATTTAATTTTCCGCACTTTATAAATGATAAATGTAATGACTAACGCCAAGAGGTTAGTATTAGTCACTCGACGACATCGATTACTTCATAGGGTACTCCCTGGATGTGACAGTTTACCCTTCTTGCTCGGTTTTGGTATACATGCTATATTCTGCATCTTTTTTGTGACCACCTGCTTGTGGCGATTGTTCATGTCATTTTTTGCAGCATTTGGGGATCGAAGACGAGTGTGAGCACCTTGAAGTTTTGTCAAACGCTACTATAAATTCCTACGAACAATCCAAAATCCTCCTTATTATCCCCATTTCCCCTATTTCTTTTCCCCTTTTTCGTTCCAATAACTTCCCTTCATTTGATTTATTTACAAAAAAAAATAAACAAAATCAACCAAGACACACATTTAGGGATGCACATGTATTTAATTTATTCTTGGAAATTTAGCTGGCTGGTAATGACAATGATTGATGGTTAGATTGTTACACTCATATCCAACAAAAACTCACCCGTTTCATTACTTTTGTTATGAGAATTCTAACTTTATACAGTTTCAATTTAGTTAATCAAGCAGCACTAGCTTAAGATGTGGATCGATCATGCTAAGAATGGAATTCTTTTGTAATGTAAAAGTAATTGAAAAGGGAGAGTCAGTTCCAACCCTTCTCGACCAGATAAAGGGGATATGAATTCCATCTAGTCTGTGTAGCACAGATTGTCAGAGGTGAGAATTGATATGGATGGCTGAAGTTCGTAAATAATACAAGGTTAGAGAGATCTATCAAATAAAATGTACCTCTGCTCTCTTATGTCGGCATAATCGGGAACCATTTAATTTTTAGTTTTATGTTCTACAACTTTCTATATTTTGTGCTTTTTTTTTTATAAACAAGTCTGATGTCAGTAAAATCTTCACTTCAAAGTATGTGCCATATTCGTCTAAAAAATGTTCTCGAGAGCCAAAATAAAATTGTGAGAGAGAAAGACAAACACTTCATCAGGGTGGACTCACTACATCAAAAATGATCATTACCAGCAATTAATTCTTAATTGACGATAAATATATATTTTTAGCGGCAATTATCGCTCGTTGTATATCCCTAAAGCCTTAGCTATGTTGGTTCTAGTGACATTTAACTAATGCCAGTAAACACTCTAGCACTCTTTATTAATGTCAGTATTCAGTGACGCTAAAAGTTGTTTTTGTTTAGTTACAGTATCTTCGAAAACGTGTAGTTACCATGGACAAGTTTATTGCGCCGTATCAGAGTAACACCAAAAGAAAAATTATCCATACATACCATAGATTGTGACAGAAAAACCCCTGCATTCATAAAAAATTGTCTTGAACGAAGTATTAAAAAATGTAAGTCGTATAATTGTTGGTTAAATAAGACATTTCATATCCATTTTACATTTGTTTGGGCCATTACATGTAACTTTACTATAAATGGTGTAAAAAGTCTTAAAGGTGACCAAATAATGAATGATCATGGGTAAACTTAAAGAGGAACATAACGAAGTATGTAAACATTCATAGGTTGTGAAAGAATTATATTTGGACTTTCTATATTTGTTTAGTTTCAACTTTCACCCTAATTTGGAAATTGGAAAACATGAAATTGTTGTGGTTCATTGTAATTTGAGATAATTAAAAAAAACAACAATAAAAAAGAAATGACGGACGTGGAAAAAGTTGTTGGCATTTAAGGTGAGATATAGAAGGAACTTGTAGCACGACCAAATTGCAAAAAGCACCAACAATAGCAAAAGAAGTATCGGATAAGAAAATAAAATTCAAGCATGCACTAAATAAATATCAAGAACTTGACACAAATTACATATCCATCAATCCAGGTATGCAAATTTTCCATTCACGAGCAATTTGGCTTACTTATGCCTGTGTAAAAAATTTGAAGGTGTATAGTTAACATATTTAAGTTAAATGGTGACAAAGGTATAGTTCCTTAATATGTGAGTGCCCTAGTTGAATCACCCTAATATTATTAGGGCTTTAGAGTGTGTGTGGTTTGCCAATTAAATGATTTATTTAAGGAAGGAGATAAGAAGATAAAAAATAGACATTTGATGATTTTACTATCCTTGAGTAGGGTACTGACTGTTTGCTTTTCATTATTTTAAGATAGGTTAAGTGATATCTTTATTTATATTTTACAACTTTAGAAGGTGGAAGGGCCTTTGAAGTTCTCTGTTTGTTTTTTCTTTTATAGTCTTTGTTCTAATTGAGTATACAATATTAAATCTCCTTACTTTTTGAGGGCATAGTGTACGGGATTCCAAGTAAATTCTCATGTCGTAGGCTGGGAATTTTAAACATGGTAGCATTGAAATCCGCTTGAATTTGAGAAAATTAAAGAAGATAAGCAAAGCAATGAAGGGCGACGAAATAGTGATATCTCCTACCAATTCGGTCATGTCTTTTCATAGAGAATTAGTGCTAAAACTAACTAATAGTTCTTTATTTTTATTTTCATGTTTTTACCTATTAATCTTGCAAGTTAAAATAAATTCATATTCATTCAATTTATATCTCTTCTAAATTTTTAAAAAACAAATAGATATAAATGTTAATAAACACTGGAAACTTTTCTAATTTTGACTTGTTTCAGATGGTAGAATTGTCGTTATGATTTCCACGTATGCAATCAGACAAAGCATTTTTGTAGTAAATTAAGAATGATATTATTTCCAAATTAACTCATGTATAATATAGATGATGATAATTAAAATATTCAAGGCACATAAAGTGTTTTGATATAAATATTTACAAATATAGTGTTTTGGCATTATTCGGTATCTTTAAAAAGAATTGAAATAGGCAGTGCCTTATCATTAAAGATTCATTTCTACATTGGAATAAAATTATTTTAGAATAGTACAATTTTATAAGTGGGAGTGCTTAAGTGACATTGTAACGACTAGGTTCCATCGTTATTGAAATACCAATGAGAGAAAAATCGGGACCGGAAAAACTTTTTTAAAAGTCTAGGATTTTCTCAACCTTGTCAAAATTTTGCGGAAATTAGAGTCATCAAGGTGTAGAGAAATCTTTTAGAAATCGTGTGGAGTAAATATGAATTCGATTACCTGAATAGATATATAACTCGTTAAGGAATTCATATGACTTTACAAAATCGAATTTTGATAAATATATCCCGCAAATAGATCTAAGCATTAAGGACCTTTTCAGATCATAGCGGGTTAAGAATGTGTTGTAAAAAGGGGGAATTGAAAAGGTTCTATACTGATTTGTGCTGTTGAAGGTGCGAAGTGTGCCACTGCAGCGACGCCACTAAAACTGACGAAACAGACCTTAAAATCGTAGTTTTAATGGGGGGGCTCACAATTTTTAAAATGCCATTGCACCGCAATTTCATGCTTTTGTAGGGATGCAACTAGATTTCATGCTTTTGTAGGGATGCAACTAGAGAGGTAAGGGTGTTGCAATAGCGGGATGAACGTGAGTTAGTTGTTATTTAAACTCCTAAGTGGATTTATTTGACACAATTCAACTGTTAGAGCTAAGGAATGACCCCTGGGCTATTTCAAATAGTTTTCCACCAATATTGAGTCTAATGGTAAGCTTTTGTAACAACCCAAAAATGACTGGGTCCACACGGCTTGATGCACGTGGAACCAGAACATAGAACCTATGCACCATCCAAGCCAACTAACTTGGTTAGTTAGTTGAGCTAGTCAAGGTTGGGTTCAGCCATGTAGGGCACCCTAATATTAAGATACATACGGATGAGTCTTAACCATACTTGAAAGGGGTAATCTTAAGTTTGAAGGGTCTAGGGGTAATCAATTAATTAATTAATAAATACAAAAAGGTGGATAATTTGGGAAGGGTTCGCAAAATTTGACCCTTTTCGCAAGTTAAGCTTCACCTGGGTTCGATCATTGGTGGAAGGGATGTTAAATCTAATTAATTTATATTTATTATCTGATTTAAGTAACGGCATGATTAGTGATTTCACCTAAGACTTTAAAAAATCAGATTTTGAATAGTAAATGGCAAGGAGTCCTAGTCTGACTAAGTCTTTAACTAAATCTCCTACTCCTACACTTACTCCTATCTCTCTCCACTCTCTTTCTCACGCTTATTTACTCTCAATCTCAGTTTCATTATCAGTAAAAAGAGCAAAATCAAAATTTCATTACTCTTGAAGAACTTGAACGCTAAAACTCAAAAGAAAAACTAAACTAAAAATGAAAAGCAAAAAACAAACATTTCTCTTGACGGGTTGTGCATGAAGTTTGGTGGTGAGGCTTTGGTGTCATGGAGTGGGCTGCCATTGGATGATATTTGGAGGGTGTTGATCGACAAAAGTTATGAGTATTTTCTTCCTATTGGTCTCTTTCCCAAGATACCCCTAGGATTCAGTCGAATTCTAATCTGAAAACTAGGAATGTTCCCTGTTCCATGTCCCTGTCACTAGCTCCCATCGAATTTTATAGGTTGGTTATGTTTTGTTTGTAGAATTTAGGGATGTGATGTGTGGTTGTGATGATTATGTTCATCTATGTATATTCAGATTTATGTGAGTTATAAACATCCTTTCCAAAACAATGTGTTAAACGTGTGTGTGCATTGGGTTATGCTGTGACCTTGGTCACTGGTTGAAGTGTGTAATATGCATGTAAAATTATTGTGTTTTTTATGCAATTAATTGAAGTAAATCGTGATGTTCATAAATGTAGTAATTTTGCAGAATTGAGTGAAAACCCTTGATCAAACGTAACCACAAAAATGCACAAAATAATTGTATGAAATATACAATGATTTATCAAAAAATCTAACGTATAAATGTTGAGCAAATGGACTGGAAAGCATATTCCAATTTCCAGATTTGCTGGAAATTTGGTTTTGGCTAATTTACTTGAAGAATTGGAGATTTAATTTATTTTAAAAAAATAAGTGAGGTTATCAAGGATTGAACCCGAGACCGCACTATATGAAGGCTCTTGAAATATTTAATATATAAAGTAAGGTGAGGGGGATTCGAATTGGGGTAAGGCTGGTGAATAAAAAGAAAAAAGAGGGAAGACAATAAAATGAGTTGTGTGGGGATCGAAACCACGACCTCTCAGATAGACAAGGAAGTTAGGATAAAAATTAAATAAAAGAAATATGAGGTTGTGGGGGATCGATCCCACTTATTCTCGGTCTAAATGGATGAATTAATGAAAGAAAGAAAATAAAAGGGATGCGGGCGTGGGGATTTTTTCTTGGGTCTCCAAGCAGAGATCTTGAAGACAGTGCAGAAAATAAAGAAAGGAAATGTAGGTGTGGGGATTAGATCTCGGGCCCCCAAGACGAGAATTGTAAGTCCAGAATTTGTTAAGAAAAAAACTAAGTGTTATACAAGGGATTCGAAATCGGGTTCCTTTTCCCAAATTCCGTATTGACACATAAGTCATACGTGATTAAATATTTAATGAATGCTGCCTATAGGAATTGAAATTGAGACCTTGGCATACTTACAAGATGCATAAGTCTTGTACCATATCATTTTTGGTAAGTTATAAGTTACTTAGACGAATTATAAATGAAGCATCATGGCTTGTACGGATGGGTTCATAAGTCCAGCGTACGTTAAAAGTAAGTGAACCTAAGCTGTATATGATGAATTGATGTGATCCCAGGAGGGTTAAGTAAGGGTGTGAAACACACTAAAAGGCCAAATGCATTGGCATATAATGAAATGAATGTGGTGACAACGTGAATGTGGTCACAACGTGATAAGAGGCTAACATGAAAGATGAGATCAATCTTAGTTAAGCCTAAGTAAGTGTTACCAATAACGTACTCACCTATGAGAGTGTAAAGTTAATGAGGAGACCAGTCTCTAGGAAACACTCTAATGAAATTATTGAGATTAATACACACTTAATACTAATGATGAGATGAGAAATCATCTAACGAAAAATGATGCCCTTATCCTAGAATCCATCTTCTATGATGTGTGGGATTAATATAATGGAACTTTATACGGAGCACCGATAGACTAGCTATGTGTTGTGATTCCTTCTTTTTGAAAGGCAGAGGTTCATGTAAATCTCATGATATGAGAATGTCCGTTTAGATGGGTATGGGTCTCCTTATATCTCCTACTCTTTGAACCTATGCAGCTAACATAGGGATCTAGTAGGGTTCAATCCCCTATATACGCTAGTATATTTTTGTTTCACCTTGGCCGGTGATTCCACCTATTTTTGTTGTGGGGTAGACACTATATTTCATGGAGCTCACATGATCTATCACGATTAAAGTTATAATTCCCAAAGAAAGAATGACATCAGCCTCAGTAATGCACAAAATGAAATGAATGTTACCAAAGGTGTTTGGTTAGGATAATCAAGAGGTGAACTAGACTTAAATAATAACACTAGGTCGTTCTTTGTCATAACATACTGAACCCGATGAGAGTCTCAAATTACATGAAGGAAATGAATGAATTGAAGTATGCACAAATGAATAAAATGGACTCTATGTTTGCTAAAGAAGGCTCCCTAGTTGAGGTCCCATATGTTTAGCCATCATTTTGGGAAGTCCTAATGTTTAGTCCATGATTCCAAGGTCTCATGGCATATAAATCAATAATATGTGATATATGTATGTGCTATATGATATATGTTAGGTGATTTGTGCAATATAAAAAGAATAATGATGCATCTTACTCTTAGACCATGACACTCCTATACAGATTTGGTATGTCCAACTAACTGGGATTTCCATAACTCAAATGGTTCAGAGAGAGATTTCCTTAACCATGCATTTCCTCGGTGTGTACTTGCATACACCCATACTTAGTACAAGTGTGTACTAATCCCATACAATACTTTACTTTTAGGTGCAGGTGCAGGTTGATGATAGAGCTTATGAGACTATGTTGAAGGTCTCCAGATGTGGAGCATTTATCCGGACATGGTAGGGTCTCATGTTTTGGAGGATGATTATATTTTATATTCTAGATTAGACGTAGGAATGAGCTAGTGGAGAGTGTTACACTAGCATTTCTTTCTTACTTATTTCAGAAGTTGTATTGGTGCCCTTTTCATAACTTTATATTTATAAAGTTATGAACTATTTCCTTCATTTGAAAATCTTATTATTAGATGGTTCTGGTGAACTGATGTGATGTATTCCAGCTCTTACTATGAAGTGTATGTATACTTCAAAGCAAATAAAAGTTTTAAATTTTCCGCTAAAATTAACCTATACGATGTAATGATGACATATGTAGGCTTGTCCACGACCTCTGAGAGGTCAACGACGCCGGTTTACACTAGTGTCTAGATCCCGGTCATGACAAACGTGGGATTAGATAATTAGTCTATGTTACAAGAATAATATGTTCACATCAACCACATGGAGTAGTTTCTAACTGATGGTAGTGAAGTGCACCACTATCATGGATTAGAGACTGCATGATGCGTAGGAAAATTCCCCTTTGTCTGATCCTTTCGTGCTATGCTTAATGTCTGATTTTTTTGTGTTATGAAATCATCTAACATATTATGTTTTCATAAAATGAACACAAGGGGAAATGCTGGTCGGCGATGAGTACGAGCAGCTGCTAGGGACGACCAAGTTCAACCCAGGCTCCAACTACAGGAGTGGCCATGCCAGTTGACTCAACTGGGTTGAATGATGCTGAGGTGCGGACAACTTTGGCACAAATGGCTCAAGCCATCACTGTGTAGGATCAAGTTATGACGGCCTAGGCCTATAAACAGAAGGCCTAGTAAGAGAATCCACTAGCCCACAACATGTCAAAAATTTTGCGAGATTTTACGAGGATGAATCCTCCAATCTTTAAAGGATTTAGGAATTCTGAGGATCCTCAAGAGTTCATGTAAGAGGTCTAGAAGATTCTGGTGGCAATGGGGGCCACAAAGATTGAGAGAGCTGAGTTGGACCTGTACTAGCTGAAGGATGTTGCACAGGCTTGGTGCAAGATATGGCAGCATGGCAGGGCGTTGGGCGGAGGTTCTATCACGGGGGAGCTGTTTAAGACAATCATTATGGAGAGGTTCTTCCCTAGAGAGATTAGAGAGCTAAGGTTGAGGAGTTTATAAACCTTATGCAGGGCTCGATGACTCTCAGGGAGTATTCCATGAAATTCGTTAAATTTTCAAAGTATGCCATTTCTCTTGTGTTGAACAACAAGGACAAGATGAGCAGGTTCCTTACATGAATCTCAGAGGAATTGGTGGAGGAGTGTCGGGATGACATGCTCCATGATAGCATGGAATTGTCCTGGATGATGGTGCATGTCCAGCAGGGTTAGGATAGCAGGAAGAAGAGGAGAGTCTGTGATGTAAGGAGTCCTAACCCTTCTGAACAGAGAGGTTCCAGCAGAGGTGGTGGTAGGAGCACTTTTGGAGTTCTTGATCAACCCAAATTTAAGAAGGGCATCAAAGTTCAGTGAACTCTAACTGTCCAAAGAGTGCAACACCCAGAGGAGGAAGACCTGTGCCCAAGAAGGGCAATGGATGATATGTGCAGCATCTTAGAAAGAAATGTGGCAAGTATGGACATATTCATAGTGGAGAGGGCAGACTAGGCACGAATGCCTGCTTTAGTTGTGGAAAAAGATGACGCGTGGTCAGGGACTGTCTACAGAATAGGGTTAAGGCTTGAGGTAATTCTCAGCCTAGGACTAATCCCCAGAATGCTACTCCAGCCGAGCCTCTTAAAAGGAACAAATTTTACACCTTGAAGGACAGGGAGAAGCAGGCGAATTCTGCTAATGTGGTCACATGTATGATGAAAGTTTTTTCAACCTCTATTTTCCTTTACTTGATCTAGGGTGTACGCTTTATTTTGTGACTCCCTTGCTTGATCTTACTTTTGAAACACTACCTGAGGTTTTGCATGATCTATCATAGTTAGTACTCCCTTAGGAGAAAATATGAGAGTTGATAGGGTACATAAAGATTGCCCAATTATTGTGTGTGGTAAGACTATGTGTGCAGACCTTGTTGAGTTACCCATTAATGGCTTTGATATTGTACTTGGTATGGAATGTCTTCCTAAATGTTATGCCTTCATGGATTGCCGCAGTAGGGTTGTGAGATTTTTTTTCCCTAATGAAGTAGAGCTGGTCTGGGAGGGGTACAATTCAAGTCCTTTGATTTGGAATCTAAAAGCTAATATAATGATGTCAAAGGGATAATTATGCCATCTTGTGAGTGCTAATGATCTAGATCATGACAAGTCTTCTATAAACTCTGTGCCTATAGTTAATGAGTTCTAAGATGTTTTCCCCGATGATTTGCCTGGAATCCCTCCCCCTCGAGATATTGATTTTGGTATCGACCTAGATCCCGATACCAAATCGATTTCAATTCCTCCCTACAGAATGGCTCCAACTGAACTCAAAGATTTGGTGAAGTATGTAAACAGACTCGACAGACTGGATTGCGGTTGATGGGATCTACTTGTGGGGGTGTTTTTGTTCATCCTAGATCTGAATCATCCTTGGTAGTTGAAGTCAAGAAGGTTCAGCATCTTTATCCTGTGTTGATAGAGTTTAAGGACTCAGTGCCGATGAAGATGAATGAGTCCTTTACCTTGGGAGGTGACGACATACTTAGGTCCAAGGACAGGCTGTGTGTACTAGACGTGGATGATTGGTGGACCAAGATTTTTGTGGAGACCCATGGTTAGAGATATTCAATATATCAAGGTTCCACCAAGATGTATCATGACCTCAAGTAGATCTATTGGTGGGATGGCATGAAGAAGGAAACTGCTGAGTATGTGGCTAAGTTTACTAATTGTCACCAGGTTAAGACGGAGCACCTTAAGCCTGGTGGTCTTACTCAGAGGTTCCAGCTTGGAAGTGGGAGGCCATTAACATGGACTTCGTGGTTTGTCTTCCGAGGACTACGAGGCAACATCACTCTATATGGATTATTGTGGACAGGATGACTAAGTCTGCCACTTTATCTCTGTGAAGTCTACTTACAGGGCCGATGATTATGTGAGACTCTTACCATTATGAGATAGTGAGGTGGTATGGGATTCCCTTGTCTATCATTTTGGATAAGGGGAGCTCAGTTCACTTTGAATTTCTGGAGATCCTTCCAGAAGAGCTTAGGCACGCATGTGAAGTTCAGTACTGCCTTTCATCCTCAGACAGATGGGCAGGTAGAGCGCACCATTCAGACATTGGAGGACATGTTGAAGGCGTATGTGATTGACTTCACAGGTAATTAGGACGACCATCTAAGATGCATAGAGTTCTCCTAAAATAAAAACTATGACTCCAACATTGGGATGGAACCATTTAAGAAACTGTATGGTAGGAGGTGTAAGTCAGAAGTTGGCTGCTTCAAGATTAAAGAGTCTTGAATTTTGGGTCCATAGATCATTCATGAGGCCTTAGAGAAGGTCAGGGTGATTAGGTTGACTACTGCTTACACTCAGCAGAAGTCTTATGCAGCTAAGAGGAAGCGGCCGTTAGAGTTTGATGTTGGTGACATGTATATTTAAAGATATAACACATGAATGGAGTGATGAGGTTTGGTAGGAAGAGAAGTGAGTCCGAGGTACGTTGGGCCATAAGAGATTCTACAGCGTATCGGTTAGGTGGCCTATAAGTTTGCATTACCTACGGAGCTAACTTTTGTTCATCCAGTCTTTCATGTCTCTATATTAAAGAAGTGCCTTGATGATCCAGCATCGATTCTTCCTGTAGAAGGTTTGGGGGTTGATGAAGATTTGTCCTATGAGGAGGTTCCTATTGAGATTTTAGATAAGCAAGTAAAGAGGCTGACAAATTAGGAGGTTACCGGCAGGTAAAGTGGTTGAGAAACAAGGAGGTTGCCATAGTGAAGGTATTGTGGAGGAACCACATTTTTGAGGGATCTACGTAGGATGCCGAGACCGATATGAGATCCCGCTATCCTCATCTTTTCAGCTCTTGAGGTTATACTTCCTACCCTTAAATCTATGTTTCCTTGCCTTCTATGTACTTTGTTTATATTGCTTGACTGGGTAAAGTACTTATGTTATGGTATGACCCGCATTGTGCTAAATAATTAGAAGTGTCATTCAGGGACGAATATTCCTAGGGGGATAATTTAACAACCCAAAAATGACTATACTAAGTAATGCTTAAACATACCTAGAATGCCTAGATTAGACCGAGTCCACACGGCTTGATGCACATGGAACCACACTTCAGAACCTATGAACCAGCCAATCCAACTAACTTTGTGAGTTAGTTGAGCTAGGTAAGGTTGGGTCCAGCCATGTAAGGCACCAGAATATTAAGATTCACCCGGATGAGTCTTAATCAGACTTGAAAAGGGTAATCTTATGTTTGGAGGGTCTAGGGGCAAAATGGCTTTTTCCTGGCTAGGGTAGAATTGTAATTACCCTATTTAATTGACTAATTAATTAAATAATTAATATAAAAAATTTGACACTTCGGGTAGGGTTTGCCGAATTTGACCCTTTTCACAAATTAAGCTTCACCCAGGTTCGATCCTTGGTGGAAGCAATGTTAAATATATATAATTATATTGATTATCTGGTTTAAGTGAGGGCATGATTATTCATTTCACCTACGCCTTTAAAAAATCAGATTTTTAATAGTAAATGGCAAGGAGTCCTAGTTTGAGTAAGTCTTCAACTAAAACTCCTCCTACGCTTACTCCCGTCTCTCTCCTTTCTCTTTCTCACGCTTATTTGCTCTCATTCTTACGTTCATTATCAGTAAAAAGAACAAAATTAAAGTTCATCACTCTTTAAGAACATTAACGCTACAATTCAAAGGAAAAACTAAACTTAAAATGAAAAGAAGAAAAAACATTGTTCTTGACGGGTTGTGCTTGAAGTTTGGTGGTCAGGATTTAGTGTCGTGGAGTGGGATGCCATTGGAGAAGATTTGGAGGGTGTTAATTGACAAAAGGTATGGGTTTTTATTCCTCTTGGTCCCTTTCCCAAGAGACCCCAAGGATTCAGTCGAATTCTAATTCTAAAACTAGGAATGTTCCTCGTTGCATGTCCCTATCACTAGCTCCCATCGAATTTTGTAGGCTGGGTATGTTTGGCTGGTAGAATTTTGGGATGTGATGTGTTTTCGTGATTATTTTGTTCATTTAAGTATATTCAGATTTATATGAGTAATAAGTGTGTTTTCCAAAACTAAGTGTTAAACGTGTGTGTGCATTGTGTATGCCATGACATTGGTCACAAGTTGAAGTGTGTTATTTGCATGTTGAATTCTTGTGTTTTGTATGCAATTACTTGAAGTAAATCGTGATGTTCAAAAGTGGTGTCATGTTTCGGATTGAGTGAAAACCCCTGATCAAATGTAACCATGAAAATGCACAAAATAAACGTAGGAAATTTCCAATGAATTGCCAAAAAATCTAATGTATAAAATATTGAGGAAATGGACTGGAAAGCGTGGTCAAATTTCTAGATTTGCTGGAAATTTGGTTTCGGCTAAATTAGTTGAAGCATTGGACAATTATTTTTTTTTAAAAAAACTAAGGTCATCAAGGATTGAACCCGAGACCTCACTATATGAAGGATGCTAAAAAATTTAATATTTAAAGTATTGTGAGGGGGATTTGAAATGGGGTAAGGTTGGTGAAGAAACAATAGAAAAAGGGAAGATATATATAATAAGGCATTTGGGGATCAAACCTACAACCTCTCGAATAGATAAGGAAGTTAGAAGAAAAATTAGGTTGTGGGGGATCGATCCCACACGCTCTCGGTCTAAATGGAAGAAATAAGGAAAAAAAAAGAAAATAAAAGGGATGCGGGCGTGGAGATTTGATCTTGGCCTCCAAGCCGAGATGTTTTAGACAAAGTGAAGAAAAGAAAGAAAGGAAGTGTAGGTGTGGGGATTTGATCTCGGGCCCCCAAGCCGAGAATTCTAAATCAAGAATTTAAAAAAATAATTTTGTGTTATACAAGGGATTTGAAATAGGGTTCTTTTTCCCAAATTCCGTATTGACACTTAAGTCTTATGTTATTAAATATTGAATGAATGCTGACTATAGGAATCAATATTGAGACCTTGACATATTTACAAGATGCGGAAGTTTTGTACCATATAATCTTGGGTAAGGATAAGTCACTTAGATGAATTATGAATCAAGCCTCATGGCTTGTACGTATGGGTTTATAAGTCCAACATACGTTAAAAGTAAGTGAACCTAACATGTATGTGATGAATTGATGTGACCCCAGGAGGGTTAAGTAAGGGTGTGAAACGCACTAAAAGGACAAGTGGATTGGCATATAATGAAATGAACATTCACATAAAAAGGGTGAGTAATTATGATGAGCTTATACGCTAAAGTTAAATAATGTGGTGACAAAGTGATAAGAGGCTAATGTGAAAGATGAGATCAATCTCAGATGAGCCTAACTAAGTGTTACCAATAACGTACTCACCTATGAGAGTGTAAAGTTAAAGAGGAGACCAATATCTAAGAAATACTCTAATGAAAGTATTGAAATTAATACACAATTAGTACTAATGATGAAATGAGAAATCATCTAATGTACAATGATGCCCTTATGCTAGAAAATTGCGTCTATGATGTGTGAGATGAATGTAATGGAACTTTCTACGGAGCAACGATACGCTAGCAATGAGTCGTGATTCCTTCTTTCAGGTAAGCAGAGGTTCGTGTAAATCTCATGAGATGCGACTGTCCGTTTAGGCGGGTATGGGTCTCCTATATCTCCTAGTCTTTGAATCTATGCAAAAATAGGGATCTAGAAGAATTCAATCCACTATATACACTATCATGTTTTGGTTTCAACTTGGCCAGTGTCCACCTCTTTTCGGTGTGGGGTAGACACTGGATTACATGGATATCACATGATATATGTCGGTTAAAGTTAAAGTTCCCAAAGAAAGAATGAGGCCATCCTCTGTAATGCACAAATTGAAATTAATGACACCAAAGGTGTTTGGTTAGGATAATCAAGAGGTAAACTAGACTCAAGTAATGACACTAGGTTGTTCTTGGTTATTGCACAGTGAACCCGATAAGAGTCTTAAACTTTATCCTAGGTATAACTTGTTCTTGCACCATCCAATGAATGAATGAAACAAATTAAAATGAAGTATGCATAAATGAATGAAGTAGACTCTGTGTTTGTTAAAGAAGGCTCTCTAGTTCCCTAGCTCCCTAGTTGAAATCTCATCTGTTGAGCCCTCATTTTTGGAAGTCCTAATGTTAAGTCCATGATTCCAAGGTCTCATGGCATATGAACGAAACATATGTGATATATGTATGTGCTATATGAAATATGTTATGTGTTGTGTTCAATATGAAAAGAATGATGATGCATGTTACACTCGTAACATGACTTTCCTAAACTGATTTGGCAATTCCGTTTAACTAGGTTTTCCATAACTCATATCGTTAGGAGAGAGATTTCCTTAATCATGTATGTCCTTGGTGTGTACATACATACACCCACACTTAGAACAAGTTTTTACTAATCCCATATAATACTTTACTTTTAGGTGCAGGTGCAGGTGGACTTTAGAACTTAAGAGACTACGTTGAAACTATCCGGACGTGGAGCATTCATTCGGGTGTTCCACTAGCGCTTCTTTCTTACTTATTTCAGCCATTGTATTGGTGCCATTTTGGGAACTTTATATTCATAAAGTTTTGAACTATTTCGTTCGTTTGAATATCTCATTAATCATGGTTGTGGTGAATTGACGTTATATATTGCATTTTTACTACGAAGTGTATGTATACTTCAAAGAAAACAAATTTTTTAATTTTCCGCTAAAATTAACCTATACGATGTAATGATGATGTGTGTAGGCTTGCTACGACCTCTGAGAGGTCAACGATGCCGGTTTCAACTAGGGTTTACACCCCGGTCTTGACAACTTTTCATTCTCTTGATTCACTTTGCAATCCGTAAAATCTAATAGAACGGGTCAAAATTGACGGGGTGGGTTTCTTGATGGATTCTAAGGCGTAATTTAACCATAAATTGACAAGTTAGGATCATGGTTTGGTCTAGGGTTCATAAATTGCTAGTAATTCGGGTAATTTAATGATTTTCTATTTATATTTGTTTATTATTGATTAACTATAGACCAAGAACAAGCTAAAAAATACCGAAAGGGACGGATGAAGTGTCTTTGGGTTAACGCTTATTTTGAGGTAGGTGACGGTTGTGATTTCATGATCGTATGATTTATCCATGTTTTTGATTCATTTTGATACTTGTATTTTTACGAACGTTTCAATGGTGATCACACTTGTTATAAGTTAGATAGATGAATGATCTAGCCATGAAATTATGATGTAAATGTATAATCTTAATGCCATGACTTGACTCTACACCCTGGACGTGGCCGGCACCCAAAGACCATTGGTGGTCCCCAAGTGAATCCTCATCCTGGCTAACTACAAGTACAAGACTAACTTAAGCATGCAGAAGCTTAAAACAGAATGAAATTTATCATGCTTAAAATACGAACTTTAAGTCCAAAGAAATCCCTCTATAATAAAATATATAAATCTCACCATAATAAAATAAATGAAGACTTCTAAAACTCTATTGTCGATATATGAAGCCTCTAAATGATACTGATGGAAGTCGGAACAAGACCCAAGTAAATTTAATCCCCTAGAAGCAATGAGAATCACCATAGCTAACTCTAACTCCATGTGATATTAACAAAGCTCCTGTTGAAGATATTGAATAACTGGATCTACATCATCAAATGATGCATGCCAAATAACTCACTACGTGGAAGAACAAGCATGTGAGGGGAATTCTAAAGCATAAACCATGGACTTGAACTTGATAAAAAGGAAACATACTGACAGTTTTTCAAGTCAACTCAAATCAAGAATATGATACTCAACTCAAAGATATGATACTTGACTCAATGAAGCATATCTTAACTCAAGATACTCAACCTAAGGTACTCAACTCAAAATACTCAACTCTTGATACTTAACTAAACTCACTTCGATATAATGATGTTTAAAAAATGTTCAATTTAAAAAATGCTATATAAAAACATGACTTGAACTAAGTGATACAAATTAACTCTGAAATGTATATGAAAATACAATTAAATGAGGTATATAAAAATATAATAACTTCTATCGGAGAAACTAAAACAGACAACTGTAACTTAAGAGCTATAGTGATGATACATCACTTTACCTCACGCTGCCAAGTTCAATCCTATACATGTCCATCAGTATAGGACCTAACATAATTTAGTGGAACCCCGAGTATATTGTGAAAAGGATTCATCTAAAAAGAATGACTCTTTTCATCCAATAGTGGCATCATGGTTTTATGGAGACATGATTTATCTGAAAATCATTCTCACCCCTAGTTCGATACTCAATACTACTCCAAAAAATATACTAGATCTTTTGTTTAAAAAACATACTTCTTCAATTATTTGAGATAATTACTCAAAACTACCCTCTTAAAGAGGTAACTGCTTTTGAAAACTCTTTCATAAAACTTATCAAAATCATATTTTAATATGATCATTGATAACTTGGGAAGTCATACTGTATAAATATTGGTGGTATATATAGATACCATACTTCTTAAACATTGGTGACATACTCGATTGTCATACTAATCATGTTTTATAAACTATTTCTCAAACACGTCTTTTATATTAAAAGAGATAGTACTGGAATTTCTCAAAACTCTTTTGGAAATCTAAGTTTCGTTTCATCTTAAATGTGAAACATTTACTCTTGGGATCACTGAGTACCCATTTATAATTTTTAAAAAAATGAACTTTACTTTTAACCTTTACTTATGTTCAATGCTTAAGTCTTAAAACAAAGTTAAAATATTTGTAAAGGACATTTTAAATATGGTTTATTTCGAATTATGGACGTGAACAACTCAACACAAGGTTTTCAATAACAATAGATATAAGTCAATACTCAAGACTTAGAACATGAATATAGAACTCCCCCTAACGGTTCTCAACTGATGGAGTTCATGCGGAAGTTATAGACACGAACAACTCGACTTCAAGGGATACAGAACTACAAGGAACTAATGAGTACAACTCTTTTCTTTCAGTTAGTTACTTCCTCAAATCTTAGCTCAAATCAATAATCGATCTTAAAAGATTCATAATTGAACTGAAAAGTTTTCTTGAACTCTACTCTTAACACTCTCTTGAATGTGAATTAGGAATTTTCGGAGTTATGGTTCATGATTTAAAGGATCTCAGGATGAAAAAGCATACTGATCAAGAGTTTTTCCTCATACTTTTACTTACTTACTCGAGCCATCGAAAAACTTACTAGAAGTTTTAGAAGACTCGTCAACATGATTCAAAAGGACTTTCTTAGAACGTTTAAAAGAATTGTCAAAACTTATTTCTCAACTCTACCTTGAATTTCAATTAGGAAGTCAAAGTTATGGTCATGTTAGGAATGATTTTACATATAAAAAAAAATTTTCTTGTAGAATCTTCGATAAGAATTTGATCAAAAATTTTGAAACCCTAGCTTGAAGGTAAATGATCAAGAAAATATTTCTTGATATTCTTGAATTAGATTCTTGAAATCTCTATGACAAAAAATTATGAATTTCATTTCTAATATGAAAATTTTTATTGTTTTGAACCTTTTATTAGTTAAGAAATTTGTTTATGGTTTTCTTGTAGGTAAAAAAACAAAAAAACACTTTTTAATGTTTTTTCGTTAGCTAATTCATAACAACATTGTATAGGTTACTAAAATAGTTATAACTTTTTACTCAGAAATAGGATGATGCAAAATTAGTGGTATTTCAAAATATATTCAATTACCTTTAATTGGATAGGTTATGACTCACATAACTCTTAATATTCTAATATATATGGCTGTTTAAAGTTTACCCTAGTAGAATCTTACATCAAAACTCAATGAAACTCAACAACACTTATCAAGAACTCATAAAAAAGATAAATCCTTCAATTTCAAGAACTAAATTATGCTGAATAAATAATGATTGGCATGTGGGTAGACAAACCCAACACTATGGAAGCTTACATACCTCTTAGGGATTAGACCCATGGTGATATTCCGCAACAAGACACAAGAATCTCGACGAACGCTTGATCCTCTCCTCATTTTTCCTCTTTTCTCTTCTCTTATGTTCATGTCTCTACTTGAACCCTCAACTAGGCCTATATTAGGTTTATAAAACTAAACCTACAATTAGTAGAACCCTAAAATAATACTAAAAAGGAATTACATCTGAATGGGTAAGGAAATGACAAAAATACCCCTCACTATTTTTGGTTAACTTTTCTTATTAGGACAACCTAACTTCAAAAGATCATATCTCACTCATCCAAACATGAAATTTAGTAACTTGGCGGATTTGGAAAGATTATTTAGAGATCTTTCCTATGGTATTTTATAGAACACCTAAATCATCATGTGGCAGGAGTTATGATTGTTTGAAGTTTACCCAAAACCCATACATAGATTAACTCTCCAAATTCCTGATTTGTGTTATGTCCAATTTAATTATTTTTGAAACTCAAGGTGCTACATCTAGTGAACTGACCTTAATACTTATGATTTTTTTAGTTTCTTGGTGAAATTCTCACTCACTATGACTAACAACTCAAGTCATAATTCGAAAAAATTTATGGGGTTTACACTTAATGATGTACTTGTGATTGTAATTGTGTTATGTACACGGGGATAAAATTGCCATGTTCGTCAAGCTAACAGGGATCAATTTTCACATTCTAGCATAAATTTGGATCGGGTTGACACATTTCAAAATTCTTTGGGATTTGATTGCCATGTTCTGACAATCTAACAAGTTTTGTTTGGGTCATAATAAGACAAATAATATGTTAAGAATGTGAAATATACTGTTGATTTGATATGTTGATAATGCTATATATATATATGTACATATATATATTTATATATACATATATATATATATCGATTTGATATGGTGATAATGCCTATATATGTTTATACATACATATACAATATATATATATATATATATAATATATATATATATATATATAATATATATATATATATATATATATATATATATATAATATATTTAATTATACTATGTTTGACTTGCTTTTTTTGAACTAGTGAATAGCCGTGTGATCCTACAATATACTGTTGTTGTGTACTGATTGTTCAAGCGACTATTGATATACCTCAATTAGGAGACTAGAGATTATCTCATTGACTTCAAGAGATATCCACATCTTTAGGTATGTCTTGGCGTTCTGCTTCGTCTATGTCCATCATTTCTGGACTTTGACCTTATCTTTAGTTGGTTGAATAGTACAATAGTATTCTTTTGTTTATACTTGGTTTTTGTTTAATAGTTTTGGTACATTAACTTTGATATCTTAGGTATATCTACCACAATTTATTTGTTATATATTTTATTTAGTAATGGGACTTTCTTTTAGTCATTTAACTGACTTCCATAACTTAAGTGCTTTAGTTTTAGAATAATTTCATTAGTTGGATAGTAGTAGTGGTTTCCCCACCAGCTTGTATATGTGGTTGTCAATCATAAATGACTTTTGAGTAGTGAGAAGTTTGTATTAGAGCCTAGATTTTCTGATCTCGATGTACTGAAACTAGTCGAAAAGAGTCACGCGGAACAGTATGGGGACACCTTTACTTTTCTTTGAGAGGCTATAGGACTTCAAGAATTCTCCATTTTTCTGTTGTGTCTTTTGTGCTATGACTTGATTGCAATTGGTATCTATCGATTCAAATTGATATATAACTTTTTTAAAGCTTTTGTCTTCATATGTTTAATAATCTATATAACGATGTTAGGCTCGTAGTTCCCGTAGTTCCCGTAAATTCTCGAATTCGGGAACCAGTAATGAGAGGTCATGATCAAGGCAGAGGTTGAGAAAGATCTAGGGGAATAGGTCATGGGAGAATTGCGCCTGCTAAGAGTGAGGTGCCCATTGATAATGTTCCGGTGAATGATAAACCTCTTACACAAAATGAATAAATATAAGAGGAAGTTCAGATTGAGCATGTTGAGGAGATTAAACAAGAGGAAGGAGATCAGGGTAACGATGCAGCAATACCTCCCACCGATCCAGTGTTAGATCAACATATTATGTCATTTTTGAAAGGGTTGGGTAGTCCAAGAATGCTTCCACCAACTCAAGCCCCTACTACCCTCCGATAGCTAGGAATGTGCCCAAGATGGGTATTCCATTATCCATCATATTGGATATAGTTGCACAATTCACAACTAAGTTTTGGAAGTCATACCAAAAAGGTTTGGGTACCAAAGTGAATCTAAGAACCACTTTTTATCGCAGAACGAATGGTAAGCATACTGCACGATTCAAACTCTTAAAGAAATGCATAGATCTTGTCTAATTGGTTTCAAGTGAAACTAGGATATACACTTTCTGTTTGTTGAGTTTTCATACTATAATATTTACCATTCAACTATATCTGTGGCTCCTTTCAAAAACTTGTTTGGTAAGAGAAGTAGATCTCCAATGGAATGCTATGAAGTGGGCGAGTCTTCACTCTTGGGTCCCCAATTGATTTATAAGAATTTTGGAGAAAGTTTATATGATAAGGAACCGGTTGAAAATAGCCTATAGCAGGGAAAATTCTCAGGCCAACCGTAGGAGAAGGGATTTAGAATTTGAAGAGGGGGATAAAGGATATCTTAAAATTTCACCTACGAAGGGAGTAATGTGATTTTGCAAGAAAGAGAAGTTGAGTCCACGTTATGCAGGTACTTATGAAATTTTGCAAAGAGTTGGCAATGTTGCATACGACTTGACATTACCTTGTGAATATGCTTCGGTTCATTCGGTGCTTTATGTCTATAAGATTAAAATGTGTATCGGTGATCCCGAGTATATTATTTCTATTAAGTATATAGGTGTAGAAGAGAACCTATCCTATGAGGAGGTTCTGGTTGAAATCCTGTATAGACAAGTAAATAAGTTGAGGAACAAGGAGGTGGATTCCGTAAGGTGCTATGGAGCAACATGGGAAGTCAAGGCCGATATGAAAGTTCCATTACCCTTTTCTCTTTGATCATTAAGGTCAGTTGTTCATATTAATAATGAGAATGAATAGTTAATTGAATTTGACTTGTTGTGAAAAGATATTCATATTTATGATGAAGGTTTTTGCTAAAATGAAGCTTCATGCGAAAAATGTTCTTTTGCTTGTTTTTGTACCCATTGCATACTTGGTATGTTATTTCTTTTATGAAATGATATTGAGCATGGTGATAGGTTGAATTTTTGGAATAATTGACTCCTTAATGATATTATGAGCCCATGTTGTTGTGAGAAGGAAATTCCTCATGTTGTGGTTAGAGCTCTTATATGTTGTAAATGATATTTTGAGTTACTTTGTGTAAATGTTATGTTGATAGGAATTGAGTTGTACCTCATACTGAATTTTTCATGTTGTTTGTTGGGATGATAGTATTGGGTCTATCCTTTCCCTTCAAAATATTTTTAGTGTCATTCGGGGACAAATGTTTCTAAGGGGGGGGGGGGGTTATTGTAACAATTAGAGTGTCTAAAATGTAATATTATAGACTCACAAGAGTTTCTAAGAGTTGTAACAATGTTTTAAGTCAATAATAGTGTATAAAAGTTATTTAGGATGTATTAGTGTCAAAACGTCAAGGAACGTTAATGACATGCGGAGACTAGTGCAAATGGTGCTAGTGTACCTTAGTCTTTGACGGGGGTTTCTGAGTCGGGATTTGATGAGATTTGGAAATAATGTGTCAAAAATGTATTATAGTTTGTTTAGGGTCGAACCTTCCAGGTAAGACTCCCTATGGACAAACCAATGGGCCTTGAGAAGGACCCGTGCAATTTGTCTAAGAGTTCTGTAAGACAGTAGCCATCGACGAGGGGCAAGCTACGAGGCATGGTCCAATTGACGGGGCGTCAATGGAAATCTTCTATGGTCACATAGAAATTTTCATTAATGGGTCAATTTGACATGTCTTTGACCATAGAAAAGGCTGCACAGGAAGGTGGGGGTCATGGCTGTCGGCTAACTTACGGCCCGTAGGTCGGGGTCTCGTAGGTCAGGCCTGGTATTTTATGGTGAGTTTTAAGATTTTTCATTTAATTAATGAGTTTGTTAGTTAATTAGTTAGGTTTTAATGAAGGTCCAATTAAGTTAGTTAAGGAATTATATAAAGTCGTAAGCCTAATTAAAGTGATGTAACTCTCACAATTACAACAACCCTATTACTCTTCCTTCTCTCTACTTTCTCTCTCCCAAAGAAACTCCATAGAAGACCAAAGTTTGTAGTAAAGCAAGAATAATACTTTTCTCCATCAATATTCAACAATTAATTAGGTATGAGATCCTTTCATCTTTGGGATACCTTTTCCCAAAGGGTTTTTCAAAAATTAATTTTAAAAAGATGAGTTTGATGTGGTTTTTTTCAATTACTAAATTGATCTTTCCAATTGCATTGTCTATGTTTTATTTTGATTATTATGCTTATATTATGATGTATTATTATTCAATTATTCTAGTTCATGATTAATTAACCTAGTATGTGAAGTAGATCATGAAATTAACCAAAGTCCCTTGACGTAGGTTTCAAAAACTGATGAATTGATGTGTTGTGATTCAATTGACTTAATTATTGTATTAGTTACTATTTTGTAATTATATAACACCCATATTTGGGTTGAATTTGATGGCTGATGGTAAAACCTTGAATGATGGCTTGTGAAGGACGTTTGGGTAAGTCTTGTGTCAAACCATTACTTCGATTATGATTACTTGTGTTTAGTGATGAAGTTAAATTGGAGTGTACCTTATGATGATATTGTTTAGGGTTTATATGATGTTTAATTGAAATGCCTCGTCTTATGAATTGTGAGATCATGTTAAGGTTGTAATGCTATAAGGATGATGTTGATTCACTTGTGTGCATTAATATGATGATATATGATGTTCACTCAATATTAGGATTGTATTGAAATATTATTCTCATGCAATTCCTAATTAGTTAATCAGGATGATATATAAGGGGTTAGTCTATTATGACCTAAAACTAAGTTATGATTATTGCTGAAAGACATTTCCAAAGGGATTCTAGCTTAGAACAGAGGGAACTAGTAGTTAGGAGTGTCCCTTACCTCATAGGGAACATAATTCACTATTGTACTCATGATATTAGATAATATAATGCATGTATCATAAAGAGGGTCCCAACTACATCTCCTATTTATTGAACTATGTAGCCCACATACAAACACTAGCTAGTGGATCCACATAACACTATGTTCATCTTTTGGTACAACCTTAGGAAGTAGTCCACCTTCTTTCGTGGTAGGGTTCCATGACAGCGGATTCCACATTGGCTCAGGTGGTCTATGTTTGTTAAGAAAAGATCTTCCTAAAAATAAAATGAAGTAATAAAGTGAACTCTAACTAGGATGATTTAAGGGGTTTAACTTAGTCTATGTAAGGGTAAAGAACTCTACCTATACATTGCACTAGTTGTTCTTGAGGGAAGTCTAGGGAGGATGTTTTAATGTTTTATGCTCTAATAATGTGAATGAAATGTCTACTTCAACTTTATATTTTGATTATACTATATGATGTTGGTTTAATTTGTGAACACGCAGTCTATATTCCTAAATATGCTGATGATTACTATTTATGCTATGTTAGGAGATGGTCGTCATTGCTTATGATTATTAATTGGGTTTACTGTATAAAGTAAGGTTATGGGGCTTTACTTGGTCATTGCACTTATATACTTGATAAGGGATTATGAGTAAGGGTCTTCCATGTATTGTTATGACATAAACTCTTATATGTGCATTGTTGATATAACATGATGTTGGAGTGGTGTTCGACCAGGTTCTAGTATGCTATTAATCATGTTGACTTGGTTATACTTGATAATGTTGGTTTTCTATTGAATATGCTATTGTCTTAATGAATATGTTGTTATTTTTATATCACTTTACCTATGTTACATTGTTATAGTCTAAGGACACTTATTTCACTCATGTTGTTTCAAGACATTATCATAAGCCCTAAGTGGTATTTTTACATTTGTGTAAGGGATATTCCCGTATTGTTATTTTCCGTTTAGATGGTTTAATATGAGACTTCTCTTTTATGACGATGTTATGTATATTGTTTATATCTAGCATAAAAGTAGAAGACTATGTTATCTTCTTATACGAGAAGTCTATGTATACTCGTTATACATATAATTGTGTATGCGAGAGGTGTAAGTAAATATCATGAAGTTATGTAGATAAAATCTTTTAATTATCCGCACTTTTTAACTGATGAATGTAATGACGAATGCTTAGAGGTTAGTCTTAGCCCTCTTCGAGGACAAAGATACCAACTATTTCTTTGGGGGTGCTCCCAGTATGTGACAAACTTTGTATTACAGCATGATTTCGAATTTTGCCTGGAAAAATTTTCTCATTACACCACGTATATGTAGATTCTTATTCATAATTATTAAGCGCGCTACACTTGTGAATGAGAGACTATGTGATGTTTAGAAAACTGTCATCTCCTTGTATTCTTATGTCGTTCCTCTAGTGTCTTGTTATGGTCTTTCCCCTAAACCTTGTATTGTGGTAATTGGTATGAACACTCAAAGAGAAGATTCTAGAAGGGTCGAGTAAGAAATGGACAATGTGGGAGATCATGACAACCAGGTGCCTCCACAATACAGCCAAGTGCCTCCACTTGAAGAAGTTCCCATAGGTGATCAAGTTCCGGTTGTTCCTCTACCGATGACCGGTGGAGAGATAAGGCCAGCCATTCTCACTTTAACCCAAGACATGAACTTTCAAGCGAATTCCATCACTTCACAAGTCCAACCCATGACTATCCAAGTAAATAGGGAGGTTGGGACTTGAGTGCCTCTACATGCTAACATTATTGCCTCACGTTTGAGAGGATTCAGTAGAATGAATCCACCTATGTTCTTCAGGTCGAAGTCGAACGAGGAACCTCAATATTTTCTCTATGAAGTCCGTAAGATTCTCTATGCTATGGGTGTGACTTGAATTATGAAGGACGAGTTGTCCGCTTATCAATTCAAAGATGTGGCCCTTACTTGGTACACGCAATTAATAGATAACAAAGCACTAAGGGGTGGTCTGGTGACTTGGAGATATTCAAGAGGGCATTCCTTGATAGGTTATTTCGTAGAGAGGTGAGGGAATCTAAGGTGGAAGAATCCATCAACCTTCGTCAAAGAGGTATGAGTGTACATGAATACCCTTTGAAGTTTACTAAGTTATCCAAGTATGCTCCATCCTTGGTTTCAAACCCAAGGGATGAGATGAATTGTTTTCTTACGGGGGTGTCAGATGACTTGGTGGAAAAAATGTCGTTCGGCATGCTTCATGATAATATGAATATTCTTTGTCTCGTGGTTCATGTTCAACAAGTGGAAGAAACTAGGTTAAGGATAAAGAATAGGAAGTCCTAGAGGGTCAATTCTTATGATGGTGGTCATTCTAAGGGTAAGTTTGAAATTCAAGATAAACCTAGATTCAAAAAGAGGTTTTCTAATCATATTCCTTCCAAATTTCATAAGGCTCTTGATGATAGGGTGTCTAACCCTATGTCTTAAAAGAGAAGAGGTACTAGTTCCTTAACTAAGAAGCCAACTTGTGAAAAGAATGGCAAGAAACATTATGGTGATTGCCTTTTTGGGACAGACAATTGGTCTTTGAATCGAAAGAGTGGACATATAGTTAAGGATTGCCCTAATCTGAAGGGGCAAGACAAAGAAAGTGGGCAAGATCAAGCTAGTGGTTCTAATGTGGATGCTCCAAAGAAGAATTGCTTTAATGCTCGTCGTTCTAGGGGATGAACAAGAGAGTTCTCAGGATGTTGTGACTGTTATATTACAAGTCTTCTCAATTGATGTTTATGCTCTACTTAGGGGCGCTACATTATCTTCTGTTACTCCCTTGATAGCTAGGAATTTTGATGTTCTGCCGATATCCTAGATGAACCTTTTGTTGTAACTACCAGGGTAGGCGAGTCGGTGGTTGCAAAGAAGGTATATAGAAAATGTCCTATAATGTTTCCCAATCGAATTACTTATTTTGAATTAGTACAACTTGATATGGTTGATTTTGATATCATCTTGGGGATGGATTTGTTGCATGTTTTTTTTTTGCTTCTATTCGTAGAGATCGTATCATTTCTTTTCTTAAGGCTTGTAAAATGTCTCAAAAGGATGTTTATACCATATTGTAAAAGTCCCTGTCGTAAGGGAATTTTCGTAGGTCTTTCCTAATGATATTCCCGGGATCCTTCTCGAACCTAGAATTGATTTGCTACCAGACCCCAACCCCATTCCAATTCTTCCTAATTAGATGGATCCAACCAAATTGAAAGAGTTGAAGGCTCAAATCAAAAAATTACTAGACAAAGGCTTCATTATACCTAATATTTCTCCATGGGGTGCACCTGTTATGTTTGTGAAGAAGAAGGATGGATTCCTTAGAATATGCATTAATTATCGCCAATAAAGTCACTTTTAAGAACAATTATCCTCTTCCTCTTATTCAAGACTTCTTTAATCAGCATCAAGGGGAAAGCTACTTTTTTAAGATTAACTTAAGATTGGAGTATCATCAACTTAGGGTGAGAGGTGAGGATATACCAAAACTGATATTTCAGACTAGATTTGGTCACTATGAGTTCTTAGTAATGTCCTTTGGTCTAACTAATTCCCCTACGACGTTTATGGATTTCAGGAATAGGTTATTTCAAAGTTACCTAGATTCATTTTTCATTGTCTTCATTGATGACATATTGGTATATTCAAAAAATGAGGGTGAACACATGGACCATTTTAGGGTGGTGTTGCAAGTACTTGAGTAAACCCCACTATTTGCTAAGTTTAGCAAATGTAAGTTTTGGTGATGTTAGTGGCATTTCTTGGTTATATCATCTCTAGTTAGGGAGTTGAGGTTAATCCAAGGAAAACCAAGACGGTCAAGAATTGGCATAAACAATTGACTCCAACCTACATTAGGAACCTTTTGGATCTAGAGGGAAATTATATGAGGTTTGTGGATGGTTTTGCGTCCATTAAATTTTCCGTGACTACTTTGACCTAAAAGAGTATGAAATTTGAGTGGTCGGAGTCATGTGAAAGAAGATTCAAAATGTTGAAAGAGAGGCTTACCTCCGCTCCATAGTTGACTTTACTAGAGGGTACCATGGGCTTCAATGTGTATTGTGATGCATCCCGAGTGGGCTTAGGGTGTGTTCTTATGCATCATGGAAAAGTAGTATCTTATGCTTCTAGGCAACTTAAGGTGAATGAGAAGAATTCACTAACTCATGATCTTGAGTTAGCGGCAATTGTATTTGTGTTTAAATATGGAGGCATTATTTGTATAGTTTCCATGTTAATGTATACCGACAACAAGAGTCTTAAATATTTGTTTACTCAAAAGGTTTTAAATCATCAACAAAGAAGGCGGTTGAAATTACTGAAAGATTACAACATGAGTTTTCTCTACCACCCCGTCAAGGCCAATGTGGTTGCGGATAAACTAAGTCATATGACCATGGGTAGTGTGTATCATGTAGAAGAAGCCAAGAAATACCTAGTAAAAGATGTTCAAAGGTTTGCTCGTTTGGGTGATATATTTGAAGATTCTCCAAATGGATGTTTTATGGTCCATCACAAATTCAAATCATCTTTGATGGTTGAGGTGAAGTCTATGAAATTACCTTGTTCAACCACTGGTGGAGTTGAAGGAGTCAATTCTTGGTAAGCTTAATAAGTCATTCTTTTCAGGGGGGACAGTGTCTTGAGGTATAAAGGTAGGTTATGTGTGCCCAATGTTGATAACTTGAGAAATGTAATTCTTGAGAAAGCTCATGGTTGTCGTTGTTCCATTCATTCGGGTTCTACAAATATGCATCATGAACTTAGAGAAGTGTTTTGGTGGGAAGGCTTAAAAGGAGACATAGCAAAATTTGTTGTAAGATGTCCAAATTCGCACAAAAAGTCAAGTGTTTTACTTCAAGAAATTCAAGTTCCCATTTTGAAATGGAAGATATTAATATGGACTTCATAGTAGGTTTTACTCGGACTCCAAAACAACATGATTTCATATGTGTGGTTGTGGTTAGGTTGACCAAATCTGATCATGTTATTCCCTTCAAGTCTACATACCCAGTAGAAGATTATGTAAGGATCTTCATAGATGATATTTTGTGTAGCCATTGTATTCTGTTATCCATCATATCGGATAGTGGTGCACAATTCACATATAGGTTTTGAAGGTCACTCCAATAAGGGTTGGTTACCGAGGTGAAGCTAAGCACCGCTTTTGTTCCCCAAATGAATGGTCAAGCGGTGCGCACTATTCAAACTTTTGAATATATTATTAGATCTTGTATTATTGATTTGAAGGGAAATTGAAATAAACACTTGCCTTTCGTTGAGTTCTCATATAACAATAGTTACCATTCAACTATATCTGTGGCTCCCTTTGAAGCCTTGTATGGTAGTAGATTTACATCTCCAATTTGATGGTTTGAAGTGGACGAGTCTTCACTCTTGGGTCCCTAATTGATTTATATGAATTTGTAGAAAGTTCATATGATAAGGAACCAGTTGAAAATATCCTATAGCCGGTAAAAGTCTTTTGTGGACCATAGGATAAGGGATTTAGAATTTGAAGAGGGGGATAAAATGTATCTAAAAATTTCACCCATGAAACTAGTGGTGTGATTGGCAAGAAACAGAAGTTGAGTCCTCGTTATGTAGGTCTTTTTGTAATTTTGCAAATAGTTGGCAAGGTTGCATACGAGTCGAGATTACCTAGCTAGTGAATTGGCATTGATAAATCTGGTATTCCATGTCTCCATACTTAAGAAGCGCATCGGTGATACCGAGTCAATTATTCATATTGAGGGTCTAGGTGTAGAAGGGAACATCTCGTATGAAGATTTTTTGCTTGAATCATTGATTGTAAAGTAAAGAGGTTGAGGAACAAGGAGATGGTTTCTGTATGTTATGGAAGAACCATCTAGTTGAGGGAGCAACATTGGAGGCCAAGGCCGATATGAAGTCCCGTTACCTTCATCTCTTTGATAATTAATAATTGTTCCTTTTAGTAATCAGAATAAAGATTTAGTTCAATTTTACTTGTTGTGAAATGATATGTATATTTATGTTTAAGGTTTTTGCTAAAATGAAGTTCCATGCCAAAATGTTCTGTTGCTTGTTTTTGTATTTGGGAGCGTGGTATGTTATTGCCTTTATGAAATGATATTGAGCATGTTGATAGGTTGAATGTTTAGCATAATTGACTTTTTAATGATATGTTGAGCCCATATTGTTTTGAGAAGGAAATTCCTCATGTCGTGATGGGAGATCTTATGTGTTTTAAATGATATTTTGAGTCTATCCTTTCTCTTCAAAAGATTTTTAGTGTCCTTCGGAGACGAATGTTCCTAAATGGGGATATTGTAAAACTCAGAATATCTAGAACATAATATAGAGCCTCAAAAGAGTCTAAGAGTTTTTAGACCATTTTAAGGTCAATTCTAGAGTATAAAAGTCATTTAGGATGTATTAGAGCCAAAATGTCAAGGAACGACCATGACGTCCGAAGACTTGTGCAAAAGGTGCTAGAGTTTCTTAGCCTATTTGACGATGTTTTAAGAGTCCGAATTTGATTATATTTGGTGGTAAGGTGTATAACACGTATTAGCGTTGGTTTAGGGTTGAAAAGTTCAGGTACGACTCCCCAAGGACAAACTAAGGGTCCCAAATGAGGACCCTTGCATTTTGGCTAAAAGTTGTCTAAGACAATAGCCATCGACGAGGGGAAGGCTACGAGGTATGGTACAATCGATGTGGATTTTATGTCCACCGTGGATGGTCACTTAGCCATTTTAATGAAGGGTCATTTTGGCAAGCCTCTCATCAAAATGACGATTGCATAGGATTGTGGGGGTCATGGTCGTCGACTGACCTATTGTAATACTCCAAAAGTCTAACCCTAATATAGATCCTAACATGATATTTTATGAGTTGTAAAAATCTCTTAAGGTCAAATATAATGTATATAAGTCATTTACGAAGTTTAAGATTCAAAACTTCAAGGAACATCCATAACGTTCGGAAACTAGTTCAAGAAGGCAGTATATTTGACAATGTTTTAAAAGTTGTAAAATGATGAAATTTTATGGGAAGGTGTCTAACAAGTAGTAGAGTTGGTTTATTGTCGAAACGTCTAGGTACTAATCCCTAAGGATCAACTAAATGGTTCTTGAGGAGGAACCTTCTTGTTTGACAAAAAGTTGTTAAAAGACAATGCCATCGACGGTTGCCTATCCACAAGGCATAGGACAATCCACGGGGCGTCGATGGCTACCATCAATGGTCACATGAAAATTTTGGCCAAGGTTCCATTTTGGACACTCTGTAAGCAAAACAACAGCAGCACGGAAGGGACATTGGCCGTCGGCTAACCTACGGCCCGTAGGTCGGGGTCTCGTAGGTCTGGTCACTATGTTGGCTGCTACGATTAACCGATTTGATTAATTATGTGCAAAGTTAATTAGTTAGTGTTTAAGGAAGGTCTAATTAAGTTAGTTAATGACTTCTATAAATACCTCAAACCCAATTTAACTAAACCCAACTCTAATAATTCGCCAAACTCAATTTCTTTTCCTTCTCACTTATTTCTCTCTCCCAAATAGAAGATTTCCATTGAATTGTAGGTCAAGGTATAAGTCATTAAATAAGGGGATTTTTTTAATCATTATCCATCAATTAACAAGGTATGGGATTCCTTTAGCCTTTTTTATTCTTTCCCCAAAGGGTTCTTTCAAAAATTGATTTAAAAAAGATGAGTTTTGTGTGGGTTTTCTTCTATTACGAAATTGATCATCTAAGTTACTCTATTTATGATTTATTTATACAATTATAAGTATATTATAATGTATTCTAATCTAATCATGCTCGTTCCTCATTAATTAAACTAGGTTGTGAAGTTGTTCATGAATTTGACCTAAGTCCCTAACCCTAGGCTATGAACAATAATGAATTCTTGTGTAGTGATTCAATTGACTTCATTATTATGTTAATTAATATTTTTTTATTATATTACACCTTTTTTGGTTGAATTTAATGGTTGATGGTAAACCTTGATGATAGCTTGTGAAGGATATTGGGGTAAGTCTTGTGATCTCAAACCTTTACATCAAATATGATTTCTTGTGTTTAATGATGAGGTTGTAATGAAGTATACCTTATGATAGGATTGATTAGCGTTGACATTATAAGAGTTTGTGTGATGTTGGATTTAAATGTCTTGATTTTGTGATTGTGAGATTATGCGTAAGATGTGATGATATAAAGCTTGTGATTAAGTACCTATGTGCCTTACTATGATATAATGATGTTAATGTGCTTATCTAACATATGAGGGTTGTAATGAAAGGTGTTCTCATATAATTCCTTTTAAGATATGACTATGACTATGTAAGGGGTATACTTTATGACCTAAACTAACTTATGATTACTAATGAAAGACATTTCAAAAGGGACTCTAGCTTAGCACCGACTGAAATGGTAGGGAGGAGTGTTCCTTCCCACTTTGGGAAGGTAGGATAAAAAATGTACTCATGAGATTGGAGATTATAATGCATGTAGCATAAATAGGGTCCCAACTATATCTCCTAGTTCTTGAACTATGTTGCCTCCATAATAATACTAGCTAGTAGATACACGTAGACGCTATATTCATGTTTTGGTTCTACCTTGGTAAGTAGTCCATCATCCTTCAGCGTAGGTTGAATTATACTCGATTCCACATTGGCTCATATGGCGTATGTCGGTTAAGGCAAGATGTTCTTAAAAGTAAAATAAAGTGAAAAAGTGGACTCACTAGGATGATTTGAGGGGTTTGACTTAGTCTAGGTAGGGGTATGGGATTCTACCTATACATTGCACTAGTTGGTCTTGAGGGATGTCTAGGGAGGAGGTTCCTATATGATTATATGCTTATATGCTTATAAATGTAAATAATGTGTATATATTGATCTTAAATGTTAATGGCACTATGTGATTTTGATTTCACTTATGAACATGTGGTTTGTCTCTATTACTATAGTATGATGATGTTCCTCTTAATGACAAAGTATGTGAAGTGGGCATTGCTTATGGTTCTTGTTGGGTTTTCTTGGTTGAGTGAGGTTTTGGGGCCTTTCTTAGTCATTGCTTTGGCAATGATGTTATGTACTCTTATAAAGGCTTGTTGATATTATAACTTGATGATAAAGTTATCTTGACTATATGCTTTATTATGTTGATATTCATGTTGACTTGACTAGACTTAGTATTGTTGTTCTTGGGATGCACATGATCTTAACTTGAGGAATAGGTATTATTGACATGATTGTGCATAATGCTTTTCAAAGTAAATTCTATGCTCTACTGAAATGTCCCCTTTTAGCATGATTTCTGTATTGTATGTGCATAAGGTCTATACAAAGTACAAGTGATGTGTTAACCGCGTTTCTCCCTTTTCCCCCAACATTTTATGTTTTGCATGTTGACTGAATCGTGATGACTCTTGAAGAAGACTCGGATTCTAATTTTCCAAGCGAGGTAGGTCCTCACCACTTCAAGGACAATGCCACTTTCTAGCATTGGATGTTGTGTATATACATACATATATATATATACATACATACATATATATATATATATACATACATACATATATATATATATACATACATACATATATATATATATACATACATATATATATATATATATATATATACACACACACACCGTGACATAAAAGTATAAGACTATGTATTCTTATTTTACGAAGGGTCTATGTATACTAGATACTAATATATTATATGTAAGCGAGAGGACTACATATACCTTATGAAATAATGTAGATAAAAAGTTTTATATTTTTCGCGTTCTTAACCTATGAATGTAATGATGAATGCATAGAGGTTAGTCTTAGTCCTCATAGAAAACGATGACATCAATACTTCTAGGGAATCCTCCCCGGATTTGACAAACTTCGTATAAGAGCATGAGGTTGAATATCCCTTAAATTGATGTCTCATTAAACCATTTCTATGTAAATTCTTATTCATTTTTGTGTAGCGTGCCACACTTATGAATGAGAGACTATGTGATGCTTAGAAACTCTTTTTTTGTATTCCTATGTCGTGTCTCTAGAGTATTGTTATGTTCTTTAATCTAAACCTTGTATCGTGGTTATATTTATGAATACTCGAAGAACATCTTCTAGCCTCCTCGATGAACGATTGAGATATAAGGGTGCCTTTTCTCACTCAAACTCAATTCATGACCTCTAAATCTAATGCCGTACTTATAAAGTTGAAGCTATGACAACACAAATTTATAGGGAGGTTGGAGACTGAGTGCCTCCACATGCTAAAACTATGTCCTCACGTTAAAGATACTTTACTAGAATGAATCCACCTATGTTCTTTGGGTCGAGGTAGGATGAGGACCCTAAAGATTTCCTTGATGAGATATATAAGATTCTCTATGTTGTGGGTGTGACCTCAATGGACAAGGCCGAGTTGGCGACCTAACAACTCATAGATATGGCCAAAACTTGGTACGTGCAATGGAGAGATAATAGGGTAATAAGGGGTTTTCCGATGACTTGGTTGATTTTCAAGAAGACTTACCTTGATAGGTTATTTCCAAGAGAGATGAGGGAAGCTAAGGTGGAAGAATTTATCAACCTTCATCAAGGAGGTCTGAGTGTACTTTACTACATTTTGAAATTACTAAGTTGTCCAAGTATGATCCATCCTTGGTTTTCAAACCCAAGGGATGAGATGGGTTGTTTTCTTATGGGGATGTTCGATGTCTTGGTGGAAGAATGTACTTTGTATATGCTTCATGATAATATAAATATCTCTCAACTCATGGTTCATGCGTAAAAACTGGAAGAAACTAGTGTATGGAGAAAGAGTAGAGAGGCAAAGAAGGCCAAGTCTTATGAAGGTGGTTCCTCTAATAGTAGGATTGACAATCAAGACAACCCGAAGATCAATAAGAGTTTTTTGTAATCAAGTTCCTTCAAGATTTCCCAAGGCTCGTGTTAATAGGGTGTCTAACCCTATGTCTAAAAAGAGAAGAGGCACTAGGTTACCAAGCAAGAAGACATCTTATGGGAAGAAGCATTACAGTGATTGCGTTAGGGACGGACAATTTCATTGTGTGTTGAAAAGTGGCCACAAGGGTAAGGATTGACCAAATTTGAAGGAGCAAGACTAAGGGAGCAGGGAAGCTTAAGCTAGTGGTTCTAATGTGGATGCTCCCAAGAAGATTCATTTTTATGCACTTCGCTCAAGAGGTGAACAAGAGAGTTCTCTAAATGTGGTGACCGGTAAGAGTCTTCTCAATTGCTGTTTATGCTTTACTTAATCTGGGTTCTACATTATCCTTTGCTACTCCATTGATAGCTAGGAAGTTTGATATTTTACCCGATATCCTAAATGAACCTTTAATTACCCCGGTAGGTGAGTTGGTGGTTGAAAAGAAGATATATATAAATTATCCTACAATGTTGCCCAATAGAGTTACTCATGTTGAATTAGTAGAACTTGATTTTGTCGATTTTGATGTCATCTTGGGGATGGATTGATTGCATGATTGTTTTGATTCCGTTGATTGTAGAACAAGAATAATTAAGTTCAATTTTCCAAATGAACCCGTTTTGGAGTGGAAGGGGGAAAATTCTATCCCTAGAGGTCCTATCAGCTCTTATCTTAAGGCTTGTAAAATAGTCTCAACGGGGTGTTTATACCATGTTGTAAGGGTCAAAGATGTAGACTCCGAAAATCCTCTTATTGAGTTAGTCCCTGTAGTAAGGGAATTTACAAGAAGTCTTTTGTAATGATCTTCACTAGATCCCTCCCGAACAGGAAATTGATTTTTGGTAGTGATTTGCTAGAGGATACCAACCCCATTTAAATTCCTCCTTATCGAATGGCTTCCACCAAATTGAAAGAGTTGAACTCTCAAATCAAAGACAAACTAGACAAAGGCTTCATTAGACCCAGTATTTCTCCATGGGGTGCACTAATGTTATTTGTGGAGATGAAGGATGGGTCCCTGAGAATGTGCATTGATTATCTCCAACTCAATAAGGTCACTGTTAAGAAAATGTATCCTCTCCCTCGAATTGACGACTTGTTTGATCAACTCCAAAGGGCAAGCTATTTTTTTAATATTGACTTGAGATCGGGATATCACCAACATAGGGTGAGAGGTTAGAATATAACAAAAATAGCATTTCAGACTAGAAATGGTCACTATGAGTTCTTAGTTATGCCCTTTTGTCTCATTAATGCCCCGGCGGCGTTTATGTACCTCATGAATAGGGTGTTTCAAAGTTACCTAGATTCATTTGTCATTGTCTTCATTGATGACATCATGGTATATTCAAAAAATGATGGTATACACATGGATTATTTAAGGGTGGTGTTGCAATTACTCAAAGAGAACCAACTATTTGCAAAGTATAGCAAATGTGAGTTTTGGTTAAGGTCGGTGACATTTCTTGGTCATATCATCTCTAGTGAAGGGGTTGAGGTTAATCCAAAGAAAACCGAGGATGTCAAGAATTAGCCTTAACCATTGACTCCAATTGACATTAGGAGCTTTTTGGGTCTTGCGACATACTATAGAAGGTTTGTGAATAGTTTTGCGTCCATTACATCTTCCTTGACTACCTTGACCCAAAAAAATGTTACATTTTAGTGGCAGGAGGCATGTGAAAGAAACTTCAAAATAATAAAAGAGAGGCTTACCTCCGCTATGGTTTTGACTTTACTGAAGGGTACCAAGGGTTTCATGGTATACTGTGATGCATCCCAAGTGGGCTTAGGGTGTGTGCTTATGAAACAAGGGAAAGTAGTAGTATATGCTTCTAGACAACTTAACATGCATCAGAAGAATTATCTAACTCATGATTTTGAGTTAGTGGCCATGGTATTTTCCTTAGATATATGGATATTTGTATTGTGTCCATGTTGATGTATATACCGACAACAAGAGTCTCCAATATGTGTTTACTCAAAAGGAAATAAATCTCCGGCAAGAAGGTTCTTGGAATTACTGAAGGATTACAACATGAGTGTTTCCTATCACCACGATAAGGAAAATATATTTACGGATGCTCTAAGTCGTATGACCATGGGTAATGTGTCTCATTTAGGAAAATCCAAGAATTACCTAGTGAAAGATGTTCATCGGTTGGATAAATTGGGTGTTAGATTGGAAGATTCTCAAAATTGTGGTTTTATGGTCCAACAAAACTCTGAATCATCTTTGGTGGTTGAGGTGAAGTCTAAACAACCCCTTGATCAATCGATGATGTATTTGAAGAAATCGGTTCTTAGTAAGAATAATTGGTCATTCTCCTTGGGGGAATGGTGTCTTTAGGTATGAAGGAAGGTTGTGTGTGCCCAAGGTTGATCACATGAGAAACTGGATTATTGAGGAAGCTCATGGTTTGCGTTATTACATTCATCCGGGTTCTATAAATATGTATCATGACCTTAGGAAAGTGTTTTGGTGGGAAGGATTTAAAGGTTACATAGTGGAATTTTGTTGCAAAATGTCGAAACTTCCAACAAGTGAAAGCCAAACAAAAAAAATCTGGTGGTTTGCATTAAGAAATCCAAGTTCCCACTTGAAAGTGAGAGGACATAAATGTGGATTTAGTGGTTGTTTTTCCTAAGTCAATAAAGAAACATTACTCCATATGGGTGGTTGAAGATAGGTTGACCATATTCGCTCATTTTATTCCTATCAAGTCCACTTACTTGGCGGAGGATTATTCAAGGATCTTCATAGATGATATTGTTTGTCTCGATGGTATTCCGTTATCCATCTTATCTTATAGGGGTGCATAATTCACATTTAGGTTTGTATTTTATTTCAAAATGGTACCAGGGTAAAGCTAAGTTCAACTGTTCATCCCCAAACTGATGGTCAAGCGGAGTATACTATTCAAACCCTTGAGGGTATTCTTAGAGCTTGTATAATTAACTTCAAGGGAAATTGGGATAAACACTTGACTTTGGTTGAGTTTTCCTCACTACACCATTTTAGGCCTATGGCAACACTAATTCTGAGCAACGCTTGAAAAGTATTGCCTAAAGTATTTTTGGGAACACTTTTAAAATGTATCATAAATTTTTATGTTCTGGCAACAATAATTTTGACAACACTTGTAAAGTGTACCCTTTAATGGTATAGGCTACACTTTTTAATTGTTGTAATAGTATGAAATTAATGGCAACAATTATTTATATATATGGCCACACTTTTAAAGGGTCCTATTTTATTATTGTAAAAACAACACTTTAGAAGTGTGGCCTAAAAAATTTCACCAAAATAGTATATTCCCTCCAACATTTCTACTCTTCCTCTAATTTTTGTTGTCCAAAAAAATAATTATTAAAATGTTAGGAAAAACAAATATATGCTCAAGAACTTATGCTCCAGAACATAGTTGAAAAATGACATGATTTTTCTTCTCTAGAACTTCAAATTGAATATATTAGCTGAAAATCGAAGGGAGGAAGCTGAAAATCGGAGGAGCTGAAGAGAAGAACTGAAGACTGAAGCTGAGCTTAAAATCTGAGGTGTTGAAAAATGGAGGACCTGAAAATCGGAGGAGCTGAGCTGAGTAGATGTTGACCAACTGATTCTATGCTCCAAGCTTTTTTACTGTAAGATGTTCTTTTCCCTAATTTCGAAAATACGATTTCCTTTACAGATTTCCATCAAAATTGTTTACAGATTACTTGTTGAAGATCGAAGAGGTGAACAAAGTGATTTTCGTCACATATTTTTTGTTGATGAGTTGCTGTTTTCATCACAGATTCTTTGTTAACGAGTTGATCCGTCGGATTATACAGATGTAAAAAATGGTTCACACATGAACACGCCTCACGTCTTCGGTTGTTGCAACAGTGTTTATAAGGTATGAAATTTTATCTCTAAGAGTCTTAATTATAGCTTTTAGGTTTTGATATTCATGTGTTTCTTTGAATGCCTAAATTTAAATTTAGGGTTTTGATATTGTTGTGTTGTTGATACGAATTGAACTACCTCCTAAGGTTAGTCAACTCAACCTATACAATGAGTTTGTAATCAAAGACTAAGAATCTAGAGAGATTACATAAATTAGGGATATTCTCCCTTTACATGAAAAAATTTAAAGAAGCTAAATCTATTCAAACAACTATACCTAAGTTAGACATAGTCAAGTTGAACAATACAAAAATTATACGACTCTTTCAGTCTTTCTGTAGCATAGGAATGATATTGCATTTTCAAGTGTACATTAGAAACTTTAGTTGAATATTTCTGAGTTGTTTTGGGATCACCTCGTAGTATGAATTTGATAAAATTTCTTTGTATTTTGAGTTGCACTATATACAAAATGAATCATATGCCTTAGAGATAGACGATATAGGATATATTTTTCAAGTCTAGAAGGGGTATAGAGGGAGTGATACGCTCAAACTTGCTTCTATGAGAAAGAGTAAAATCCAAAAGTTCGCTTGATTAATCAACAAAAATGACCAACAAACAATGATTAAAGTCTCAAGATAACCTAATAATATTACAGAGTCTAACTTATAATCCAACGTCTAACAATGCGGAGTCTAACCTCAAAAATGACGTTTTTCGATGGATCGTCATGGTCATGACGGACCGTCATGGACTTCGTCGTCCTACACTTTTGCTCTTTTCATTACCCTTGACGGAAAGTATGAAGGATCGTCATAGACACGACGGTCCGTCGAGGGTCTTCGTTCCAAAACACTTAAACTCTTGGAATATGGTAATGGGATTAGTTCTCTGAACTTCATGAGGAACCTGCACGACGTACCGTCATAGACACGACGGACCGGCGTGGACACCGTAACCCCACACTTAGACTTCCCCATCTTCCTTCAGCAGTTGCACTACGCTGCCACCTACGGACCGTCACAGGCACGACGAACTGTCACAAGCTCCATAACCCACACTTAGTCAGACTTCCCCATATTCCTTCAGCAGCTGCACAACACTGCCACCTACGGACCGTCACAAGAACGACGGACCGTCACAAGCTCCGTAGGTGGTCTCTTCTGCATTTCTTCGCTCAAAATCTCCGCATTTATCTATGGACAGATTTATGTATATCCTATTAATAGTACTTATTTTTTCGTTTATAATATCATCAACATTGAAAAACATTTGTGGAGGATTGAAGGTTTGATTTCACATAGCGAAAGCCTCATGACTAGGTAAGAAACTTTTATCATCTCATAACACATGATTCTGATAGATTACTCGTGACTTTTAAAGCTTATTTGTTAACTGGTTAATGATTATTGCCGACAGACTAAATATTGATATATTCTTATAGGAGTTCACACATCCCATCCAAGGATTGGATGAATTCAGCAAGGTATAGCAAAGAGTATATTGATGGCATTAAATCATTTCTAGATTTTGCTTACTCTTATGGAGATCCTCATGGAGAGAAAATTCGGTGTCCATATGCGAAATGTTGTAATATTCTTTGGAACCGAAGGAATGTAGTGTATGATCATCTAATTTGTCATGGATTCGTTAAAGGCTATAATAGATGGATCAATCACGGGGAATGGGATATAAAATTGAATGTTGATGATGATATGGATTACTCGTGTGATGATATTGATGGGTTGTTGAATGATCAATTTAGAGATGCTGCACAGGCTGGAGTAGTTTATGATGGTCCAAATTAAGATGCCAAGAAATTCTATAGCTTACTTGAAGAGGCAAACCAAGAATTATATTCTGGTTGTATAGGTTTCTCTAAATTATCATTCACACTTCGCTTATATTTCTTGAAGTGTTAACATGGATGGAGCAATGAATCATTCATTTCTCTTCTAGAGTTATTAAAAGAGGCGATGCCCGAGTTGAACATTCCTCAGTCGTACAATAAAACCAAGTCTATGGTTAATAATCTTGGTCTGGATTATGATAAAATTGATGCATGTCCAAATGATTGCATGTTGTTCAGGAATGATCATAAGGATAATGAATTTTGTCATACTTGTGGAGCTTCATGATATATTCAAGCTCCTAAAGTTGATAGTGAGCTTGAGTCTTCAAAAAAACAACATCGAGTTTCTGCAAAGACTTTGACACACTTTCCATTAATTCCAACACTCAAAAGGCTATTTATGTGCTCAAAGACGGCATATTCTTTGAGGTGGAATGAAGAGGAACATTGTAAAGATGGAAAGTTAAGGCATCCCGGTGATGGTCTAGCATGGAAAGACTTTGATAGGGTGCATCCAGATTTCGCACAAGATTGTCGCAATGTGAGACTTGGCTTGTCAAGTGATGGATTCAATCTATTTCGAACCATGAGTATATCACATAGTACATGGCCAGTTATGTTGATTTATAATCTGTCGCCTTGGATGTGCATGAAATTTGAATATTCCATACTTTCTTTACTTATACCTGGACTGCGATCACCTGGAAATGACATTGATATTTACTTACAACCATTGATAGACGAGTTAAAATTATTATGGGATTCTGGGGTTGAAACATATGATGCTTCCAGAAATGAAACTTTTCAAATGAGGGCAGCTCTTATGTGGACAATCAGTGATTTTCCAGCATATGCTATATTATCTGGTGGGAGTACAAAAGGAAAGTTTTCTTGCCCTTGTTGTACCTATGGCACTAATTCTCGCTATGTTAAACATAGTCGGAAAATGTGCTATATGGATCATCATGTTTTTCTACCGATAGATCATCCATGGAGATCAAACAAAAGATCATTCAATGGAAAAACTGAATTTAGGCCTCCTCCAGCTCCTTTAAAGGGAATTTATGTTCTTAATAGCTTACGTGATTTTGAAAATGTTCTTGGGAAGAAGAAAAAGAGATCAAATGATGGCCCATGGAAAAAAAGGTCAATTTTTTTTGAATTACCTTACTGGCAGCACAACTTGTTACATCCCAACCTTTATGTAATGCACATAGAGAAGAACATAGTTGATATCATACTTGGAAATCTTTTGGATATTTCAGGAAAAACAAAGGATCATGCAAAAGCACGGTATGATTTGAAAGATATGAGAATCAGGAAGAACCTTCATCCACAAGGTACGGAAGATAGTAAGAGAACAAAGTTTACAAAGGCTTGCTTCTCAATGACAAATGGAGAGAAATCCATCTTTAGTGGAGTTTTAAAGACAGCCAAGCTAGCTGATGGTAGTGCCTCCAATATATCTAGGTGTGTGCACTTGGATGAAACAAAGGTGTCTAATTATAAAAACCATTATGCTCATTTCATGTTACATTACTTGCTTCCAATACCAATTAAAAGCATTCTTCCTGATCATGTGGATATTCCTTTGATTCGTCTAAGTTCCTTCTTCCATCGTTTGTGCCAAAAAGTAATCGCATAGGAGGAACTGGATTGCTTAGAAGTAGAGATCATAGAAACAGTAAATCAGTTGGAGCGAATTTTTCCTCCTTCAGTTTTTGATATCATGATTCATTTGCCTATTTATTTGGTGAATGAATTAACATTAGGCGACCCAGTGCAAAATCGATAGATGTATTCCACTGAAAGAGAAATGGGTACATTCAAATCATTCATTCGCAATACGCATTTTCCAGAAGGTTGCATAGCAGAGACACAAGTGGGAATAGATTGCACGAATTTATTCTCAAAGTATTTGCATCGGGGTGTGCATAACAAATTTAATAGGAGAGAGCGAAACAATGATGAATGTGACCCAAGTGACGCAGAACCTGTGAGTTTGTTTTCTAACAAAGGAGTTCTTTTAGGAGTAAAGAAAACTGATCCAATTATTTTAGATGATAAGTCACTAAGTCAGGCACATGCATACTTATTGGGAAATTGTGACGATGTTCAAGAATATATTAGGTACCTTAATTTGAATATAGATTCCTTTTGTATAATTAATTTTTATCTTATTTAATTTATTATTTTAACAAATATAGTAAATGTTTTGTAGAGAGCATGCGCAAGAGGTTAATAATCAGTCACGAAGATCTAAATGCAGCAAAGCCAAGAATCATTGTCAAAACTTCTGTCAATGGTTTGAAACTCGTGCTTTGCAAGAGGATGTGCCTGATTTGATAAAACAATTATCTAAAAGACCAAATTCTGTTGCAAAAAGATATTTTGGGTATCTCATAAATGGATATAGATTCCATGTTAGGCAGCGTGATGCAAGGCGTAAAACACAAAATAGTGGTGTTACACTAATTGGCTCAACTACAAGCTTTGCAAGCTCAAAGGATAAAAATTCGATTTCTGCAGATTTGACTTATTATGGTAGAATAGTTGATATTGTTGAATTAAACTATTACAGCCATTTTAAGGTTGTTTTATTTAAGTGTGATTGGTATGAGGTTGAAAAAGATGTTTATGGCCTTACTTATGTCTATTTTAACAAGAGATGCTCTCAGGAAGAGCCTTTTGTGCTTGCATCTCAAGTACACCAAGGCTTCTATGTGCAAGATCCATATGATCAAGATAAACATTATGTTATGAAGACTGTTCCAAGATACTTGTTTAACATGGGTGATGAAGTTGAATCTAATCTCCCACAAAGTTATGAAAATGAGCCATCTGAACATTCGAAGGGTCCATCTATACCAAAAGATAATGGTGAAGTACTCTTAACAAGGACTGAATTACCAGAAACAATCATTGATATGCCTGTGGAGGAATTTGTCAATCAACAACTTGAAGTCGAGTATAAAGAGGAATTTGAAGATGAGTTCGAAGATGAGTCTGAAAATTAGTATGAAGATGAGTTTTCAGATGCGTTTGAAGACGAGTCTAAAAATAAGTATGAAGATGAGTCTGATGATGAAGTCGAGTCTGAAGAAGAGTCTGAATAAGACACACCATGAGTTTCATTATTGTTGTGATGATCATATAGTGCTCACTCACTGTTTTTGTAATATAATAGTTTTTTTGGTAAAATACATTAATATATTTAATCTGGGGAATGTAATATGTTGCCTTCTTATCTGATTATTATTTTATTGAGGAGCCTATACTTCTAGCTGATTTTTGCTTGATTTGGTTGTTTGTTATTTATATACTTTCCGGTTTCATTTTATTATCAGGCAGTTGGCATAAGAGGCATTCAACTCTGTAATTTGAAGTTGCTTCTGGTTTGGTCGTTCTCCCGAGTATGTCGCTCAGAGAGAGGTACAAATCTTTACCTTATATCAAAATTACATTGCTGCTACTTCTTTCACTTAAACAATCTTATTATTTTTTAGGTTTACTTACTATTGGGAAACAAATTGAAGAGATTTAAACAAAGCAAAAACAATGAATCAATCAAAAATGCTAAAGAAAAAAGGTTTGAATCCAAACAAAGCTCAAAGTCCATTGAAGAATCTGGATGTTGATATGCAATACCGATCAAGTGCTGAATTGGCCAACAAATTCAAGATTAAGAGAGAACAACTTGCAAATGAACGCAATGATAAAGCTAAGAAAAAGCAGGCACCAATATAACATAAAAAAAATAATTTTGAGGATTTCATTCCATAACAAGGAAATAGTAAATTGCTTGGGCACAAATCAGTCATTCAATCGTCTTCAAGGGAAGAGCTTAGAACCTCATGTATGATTGCAGGGAAAGGACAAACTAAACAGAGGTTATTTCAATTTGAAGAGTCCATTCACGATAATGAAACTAAACTTCCTATGAATAATTATAGGTTCCATAAGTCATTCAATAAAGATGTTACTTCTTCAGCACATGCGACTGGAACAACACTAGGTAATGAAGAGGCACGACATGATATTCTTGATCTACCGAATTACAAACTGGTAAAGAGGAAGCCGGTCATACCAGCCAGTACTCTTGATCGGTTTCTAAAAGATCAAAGGATACACAAAGATGATGAAACAAAACGTGACAACAACACAACAAGTGATGTCGAATTTATGCATACTCCTATTATTAATGAACATAACAAAGGATTGGATGATTGTATGGAACAAGAAGAGGAAATTGACATTGATTGTAGTACAAAAGGTATGTTTTAAACCTTGTAAGATTTAGAACTCATTATAAAGAAATATCTTATTTCATGTCTGTTACATCAACCTAGAAATGTCGAAGCCAAAAAAGTTCGAGGACATACAACATGTAAGGATATTCATGCAAGAAATTTGGAAGAAAGAAAGGAGGTGACATTTAATAAAGGACAAACGGTGGGACCAATTAATAAGATAGTGTCACAATTAAGCAACTTTATAGGAACAATTGCAAGGAATCCTAGATTCATCGGCTTGATGTACACTAGTTGGCATGTGGTGCCAAAGGATACTAAAAAGCGCATGTGGGAATACGTCAAAGTAAAAACAACCACTCTTGAGAATTCATATTTTTTTTTACTTACTGAAACTAAATATATTTTATTTTGCATAGTCAAAATTTCTACTTCCAGTAGAAGGAAAGAAGTGGGTGATGACTGGTCTTCGTGATGCTTGGAGGAGACACAAGCAAAAAATTAAAAAGAATTTTTTTGATAAAAACAGTACCCTTGAGGATATGCTAGTAAAAGTGTAGCCTAAACTAGCAAAAAGTGTTGTTCAATGTCCAAAAGTGTAGCCTTTTATCAAAGGCCACACTTTTTGCTAGTTTAGGCTACACTTACGTGGTGTTGCTGTAGGTCGAAAATGGTGTACTGCCTATAACAATAGTTAGCATCCATCTATATTTATGGCTCCTTCGAGGCCTCGTATAGAAGGAGGTATAGGTCTCCAATTGGATGGTTTGAAGTGAGTGAGTCTTCACTTTTGGCTACCGATTTAATTTATAAGACTTTGGACAAAGTCCATATGATAAGGAATCTCTTGGAAACAACATATAGTCGGCAAATCTCTTATGCCAACCATAGAAGAAGGGATTAAGATTTTGAAGAAGGGGATAAAGTGTATCTTATAATTTCACCCATGAAGGAAGTGGTGGATTTTTCAAGAAAGGGTAATTGAGTCCCCATTATGTGGGTCCCTATGAGATTTTTCAAAGGGTTGGTAAGGTTGCATATGAGTTGAAGTTACCTAGTGAATTCGCTTCAGTTCATCCAGTGTTCCATTTCTTCATGCTTAAGAAGTGTATCGATGATCCCGAGTTCATTCTTCCTATTCAGGGTCTAGTTGTTCAAACAAGGAGGTGGCTTTCATAAAGTTGTTATGGAAGAACCACCTAGTTGGAGGTGCAACTTGGGAGGCATAGGCCGACATGAAGTCTTGTTACCCTTGTATATTTGGTAACTAAGATAGTTGTTCCTATTTATAGGTGAAAATAATGAGTATATTAGAAGTTGCCTTGATTTTTTATTGAATGATGAAATATATGTTTTGTTACACTGAGTTACAGTGAACTAGTCCTATAGAAGTGAATGTTTTTAAAAAAATACTCTTTTACTTGATTTGAACTCTTGTGGTATATTTTGGTATGTTGTGCCTTCATGAGTTGTATTGATAATGATAATATTTGTTGAAGAAGGCTTTGGTATAAGTAAATAAGCATGCAATGAATATTGAACTCTTATGAGTAGAAAATAATGTTTTTAGTTGCATTTTTAAAAAGGTCATATAGTTATGTTGATTTTAATTATAACTCATGTTTTGATATGTTTTTGTTTGTTGGGTTGGTATTCTTGAGTCTATTCATTCCGTTCAATGAATTTTTGTGTCATTTGGGGAAAATGTTACTAAGGGGGGCTATTCTAATACTCAAAAAGTCTAAAGCCAATTCTAAATACTAACATGGGAGTCTAAGAGTTGTAACACTGTTTTAAGGTCAAATATAATGTGTATAAGTCATTTAGGATATAAGTCATTTAGGAATTTTTAGAATCAAAACGTCAAGGAACGTCCATGACGTCTGGAAACTAGTTCAAGAGGTGATAGCGTGCCTTAGTCTATTTGACAAGGTATTAAGAGTTGTAAAATGATGAAATTTGGTGGGAAGGTGTATAATACGTATTAAGTAATTTTATAGTCAAAACGTTCGGGTTTGACTCCCCAAGGATCAAAAAAAGGTTCTTGAGGAGGACCTTTCTTGTTTTTTAAAAAGCTGTCAAATGCAGTGCCATCGACGGTTGCCAACCCAGAGGTGTAGTACGATCGACGCTGCGTGGATGATGACTTAGAAATTTTTTCCAAGGTTCCATTTTGTACACTTTCTAACCAAAACAACTGAGGAGGAGCACAGAAGGGACTCTAGCCGTCGACTGACCTACGGCCCGTAGGTCGGGTTCTCGTAGGTGAGGTCACTATGTTGGCTTCCACTTTTTAGTTAATTAAATTTATTAATTAGGTGGATATGTAATTATTTAGGGGTTAAGGGAGGTCTAATTAAGTTAGTTAAGGACTTCTATAAATGCCCAAAACGAAATTAAACAAAACCTTACTCTCATAATTCCCAAAACCCAATTGCTCTTCCTTTTGTCTCCCAAATAGAAGAACTCCATTGAAGGCTAGGTCAAGGACTAAGGGATGATATAAGGGAATTTTGTTCATCATTCTCCATCAATTAAATGGTATGGGATTCTTTTATCTTTGGGATTCCTTTCGCCAAAGGGTTCTTTAAAATTTACTTCAAAAAGATGAGTTTCATGTGGGTTTCTTTCGATTACGAAATTGATCTTCTCTATTGCATTTTCTATGGTGTATTTTGATTTTTATTCTTACATTATGATTTATTATTATTCAATTATGCTAGTTCTTGATGAATTAACAATGTATCTTAAGTAGATCATGAAATTGACCGAAGACTCTAACCCTAGGTTATGAACTAGTGATGAATTGATATGTAGTGATTCAACTGACTTTGTTATTTTATTAATTTCTATTGTGTGATGATATTACACCCATTTTTGTGTTGAATTTGAAGGATGATGGTGAAACCTTGGATGATAGCTGGTGAAAGAGATTGGGGTAACTCTTGTGATCTCAAACCATTACTCAATTATGATTACTTGTGTTTAGTGATGAAGTTATATTGGAGTGTACCTTATGATGAGATTGATTAGGGTTGATACAATGTTCAATTGAAATGCATTATATTATGAATTATGAGATCATGTTAAGATTTTCATGTTATATGGATTGTGTTGATTCACTTGTGTGCATTAGTATGATAAGATATATTATGTTGACCACGAAATGGGGGTTGTATTAAAAGGTTATTCTCATGAAACTCATATTGAGCTTATAATGTTGATATACAAGAGGTTTGTCTCATATAACCTAAAACTAAGTTATGATTATTAATGAAAGACATTTCAAAAGGGACTCTAGATTAGCAGTGAGTGAACTAGTAGTGAGGTGTGTCCCTTCCAACATAAGGAAGGTAGGTTCACTATTGTATTCATGAGATTGGAGAAAATAATGCATATAACATAAAGAGGGTCCCAAAAACATCTCCTAGTTCTTGAACTATGTTGCCCGCCATAGGAATACTAGCTACTGCATCCATATAGACGCTATGTTCATGTTTTCGTCTTACCTTGTCAAGTAGTCCACCTTCTTTCGGTGTAGGTTTCCATGACACCGGATTCCACATTGGATCATGTGGTCTATGTCGGTTAAGGCAATATGTTGCCAAAAGTAAAATGAAGTAAGAAAGTGATCTTTAACTAGGATAAGTTGAGGGGTTTGAATTAGTCTAGGTAGGGGTACGGGACTCTACCTATACATTGCACTAGTTGGCCTTGAGGGAAGTCTTAAATGGATGTTCTTATGTTTTATGCTATAATAATGTGAATGAAATGTCTAATTTGACTTTATATGTTGATGATATTATATGAAGTTGGTTTCATTTTTAAACATGCTATTGGTCTATATTTCTATACATGCTGATGGTTACTATTTATGCTATGTTATGAGATTTTCGGCATTGCTTATGATTATTTATTGGGTTTACTTGATGAAGTAAGGTTATGGGCTTTACTTGGTCATTGCACTTGTATACTTGATAACGTATTATGAGTAAGGGTCTTGTATGTACTTTTATGACATAAATTGTAATATGTGCATTGTTGATATAACATGATGTTAGAGTTGTGTTCGACAAGGTTCAAGTATGTTATTAATCATGTTGACTTTGTTATACTTGATGATGTTGGTTTTCTTTTGAATATGCTATTGTCTTAATGAATATGTGGTAATTTTCCTATAGGAGTTATTGATTGTGCACAAGGCTTTTCAAAGTAGATTGGCATGGTTTAGAACAAAAGTCCTCTCTAGAGTAATTTCGATCTTGTGTGGCAAGTACAAGTGATGTTCTAACCCTATTTCTCCCTTTTTCCCCAACATTTAAGGTTATGGTCATTGAAGGGTTCTTGACCACTTTAAAGGAAGGCTTGGATCATTTCTCCAAGGGTGGGTATGTCCTCATGGTCCAAGGATGATGCCTTTCTATCACTCTACCTATGTCACATTGTTATAGTCTAAATACACTCAGTTAAGTCATGCTCTTTGAAGACATTGTTGTAATCCCTAAGTGAAACTTTTACATTTGTGTAAGTGCTATTCCCGTATTTTTACATTCCATTTATATGGTTTAATATGAGACTTCCCTTTTAAGACTATATTATGTGTGTTGTCAATATGTGGCAGAAAGGTAGAAGACGATCTAATCTTCTTATATGAGGAATCTTTGTATACTCTCTATAAATATATTATGTGTGAGTGAGAGGTCTAAGTAAACCTCATGAAGTATATCTAGATAAAAGGTTCAATTTTCTGCACTTTTTACTTGATGAATTTAATGACGAATGTTAATATGTTAGTCTTAGTCCTCTTCGAGGACAATTATGCCAGTTACTTAATGGGGGTGCTCCTTGGATGTGACAGTTTACCCTTCTTGCTCAGTTTTTGTATTAATGTTATACTTTGCATCTTTTTCGTGACCAACTCTTGTGGCGATGGTTCGCGGCATTTTTTGCAGCATTCGGGGATCGAAGACGAGGTTGCACACTTTGAAGCTTTGTCAAATGCTACTATAAATTCCTATGAATATACCAAAATCCTCTTTATTCTTCTAATTTCCCCTATTTTTTCTCTTTTTTTCTTCCCAACAACTTCCCTTCATTAGCTTTATGCACCAAGCAAAAATCAAAATCAACCAACACACACTTTTAGAGATGAACATGTCTTTGATTTAATCTTGGAAATATATCTGGTTGGTAATAATAATGATTTATTGTTAGATTGTTACACTGAAACCATTCACAAAAATTCATCCATTTTATTATTTGTCATGACCATTCTATGCTGATACATTTTCTATTTAGTTAAGAATGTGGCACTACGTTAAGACGTGTATCGATCATGATGAGAATGGAATTCTCCGTATTGTAAAATTAATAAAAGAAGAAGAGTCAATTCCCATCCCTTCTCGACTAGATGAAGGAGATATGAATTCCATCTAGTCTGTGCAATAAAGATTGTTAGAGGTGAGAATTGATTTGGATAGATGATGTTTGAAAATGATACAAGGTTAGAGTGATTCTTTCAAACAACTTGTATCTCTATTCTCTTATGTCGGCATAATTGTGAACCATTTAAGTTTTAGTTTTATGTTCTACAGCTTTCTATATCATGGGAATTGTATTGTAACAAGTCTTATGTAAACAAAATCCTCACTTCAAACTACGTGCCATATTCGTCCCAAAAATGTTCTCGAGAGTCGAGATAAAATTGTGAGAGAGAAAGAAAACCACTTCATCAGGGTGGACTCACTAAATAAAAAATGATCATTAGCGGCAATTAATTTTAACTGTCGCTAAATAAATATTTTTAGCGGCAATTATCACTCATTGTATATTTTACCTAAAGCTTTTAGTGATATTGGTTCTAATGACATTTAACTAATATAGTAAACACTCTAGCACTCTTTATTAATGTCAATGTTCAATGTCGCTAATAGTTGTTTTTGTTTAGTGACAGTATCTTCGAGAACCTGTAGTCCCCCATGGACAAGTGTATATTGCAGTATCAGCGTAATATCAAGAGAAAGGTTATCAATTCTCACCATAGATAGGTACACAAAATCCCCTGAATTCATATAAAAATTGTTTGGAACGAAGTATTAAAGAATGTATGTCATATAATTTTTGGATAAAATGAGACATTTCCTATACATTTCACATTTATTTGGGCCATTAGAAGTAACTTTACTATAAATGTTGTACAAAGTCTAAAAGTAAATAAGATAATGAATGATCATGGGTACACTTAAAGAGAATCATAACGAAGTATGTAAACATGCATATGTTGTGAAAGAACTATCTTTGGACTTTCTATGTTATTTTTGTTTCGACATTCATTGTAATTTTGAACTTGGAAAACATGATATTATTGTAGTTTGTTTTAATTTGAGATAATTAACAAGAAAAAAAATGAAGAGCAAGGAAACAGTTGTTGGCATTTAAGCTGACATATAGAAGGAATTTGAAGCACGACAATATTGGAAGAAGCACCAACAATAGCAAAAGAAGTATCGGATAAGAATTAAAATTCAAGCATGCACTAAATGAATATCAAGAACATGACATAAATTACATATCCACCGATCCAGGTATACAAAATTTTCATTCTCCAGCAATTTGACCTAGTTGTGCCTGTGTACAAAACTTAAAGGTGCATAGTTAACATATTTAAGTGAAATGGTTACATAGGTATAGTTCCTTATTATGTGAATCCCCTGGTTGAACAACCATAATATTATGAGGGCTTTAGAGTTTGTGTGGTTTGCCAATCCAATGATTTATTAAAAGAAATAGATGATCAAACTATAAAAAATAGACAACTGACGATTTTACTATGCTTGAGTAGGGAACTTGACTATTTACTTTTCAATATATTATACAATTTTAAGATAGGTTAAGCGATATCTTTATTTCGATTTTCCATCTTTGGAAGGTTCAAGGGTCTTTGAATTTTCTCTGTTTGTTTTATCTTTCATAGTCTTTGTTCTAATTGATTGTACAACATTAAAATCTTTCATAGTTAATTCACATATCGCAGGTTATGAAATTTAAACATGGTAGCATTGAAATCTTCTTGATTCAGAGAAAATTAAGAAAGATAAGAAAAACAATGAAGGGCGACGAAATAGAGATATATCCTACAAATCCTTTCATGTCTCTTCATAGAGAATTAGTGCTAAAACTAGCTGATAGTTAATTACTTTTATTTTCATGTTTTGTTCCTATTAATCTTGCATGTTAAAATAAAATCGTAGTCATTCAATTTATATCTCTTCTAAGAAATGTTTTAATAAATAGATATAAATGTTAATACATACTAGGAAACTTTTCTAAATTAGACTTCTTTCAGACGCTAGAGTTGTCTTATCATTTCCACGTATGCAATCACACAAAGCATTTGTTTAGTAAATTAAGAAGGATATTTTTTCCAAATTAATTTATATCAAATATAAATGAAGATAATGAAAATATTTAAGGTAAATGAAGTGTTTTGATAGAAATATTTGTGAATATAGTGTTTTGGCATTATTAAGTATCTTTGAAAAGTATTGAAATTGCCAGTGCTTTACCCCATACTCTTGATTCATTTGTACATTGGAAGAAAAATAATATTGGAATACTACCATTTTATAAGAGGGATTTCTTAAGTCACGTTGTAACAACCAGGTTCCATCATTATGGAAGAACCTATGTGGGAAAAATCAGGGCCGGAAAAACCTTTTCGATGTACTAGGATTTTCCCAATCTTATTTGGAGGAAATCAGAGATATCAAGGTGTAGGGGAATCTTTTTAGCAATCGTTTGGAGTAAATATGAATTCAATTACAGGAATAGATGTATAACTCGTTAAAGAATCCGTACGACGCTATAAAATTGAATTTTGATAAATATATCTCGTGATTCGATCAAAGACTTCTAAGACTTTTAGAGCGTAGCAGGTTAAGAGTGTGTTGTAAAAAGGGGGAATTGAGGTTCTTCAAAAAAGGTTATTTACTGATTTGTGCCGATGAAGAGCGAAGTGTGCTGTTACAACGACGCTGCTACAACGGGATGGGCGCCATTAAAGCGGACAAAACTGTCCTTAAAATCATAGTTTCAATGGGGGTCTCACAAGTTTGAAAATGGCACCGTAGAGGGACTTTATACCGTTGTACTAACACAGCTAGAGAGGGATGGGTGCCCCTATAGCAGGATGAGTGCGAGTTGGATCGTTAATTAAACCCCTAAACGGCTTTTTTTTGGCACATTTTAGATTTTAGAGCTAAAAAGAGACATCTGGGATATTTCAAATCATTTTCCACTAATCTTGAGTCTAATGGTAAGCTTTTCACTACCTGAAATCACTTTTCAATCCGTAAAATCTAATAGAATGGGTCAATATTGATGGAAAAGGGTTTGTTGATCAATTCTATGGTATAATTAACCCTAAATTGACTAGTTGGGATCATGGTTTGATATAGGGTTCATAAAATTGCTAGTAAACTGTGTAATTACTGATTTTCTATTGATAATTGTGTATTATTCATTAAATGTAGACCACGAACAAGTAGAACAAATCTAGAAAGGGAAGGGTCAAGACTCTTCGTGTTCAAGATTATTTTGAGATAGGTTATGGTTGTGATTTCATGATTGTATGATTTATGGATAGTCTTTCTTCATTGTGATACTTGTCTTCATATTAACGTTGCAATGGTGATCACACTTTTTATAACTAAGATAGAGGAATAATGAAGCCAAGAAATTATGATGTAAATGTATTATCGTAATGTTATGACTTGACTCTACACCGTGGACGTGGCCGGTACTCATAGACCATTGTTGGTCCCCAAGTGAACCCTTATCCTGGCTAAGTACAAGCAGAAGACTAACTTAAGCATGGACGAACTTAAAACAGAATGATATTCATCATGCTTAAATACGAACTTTAAGTCCAAAGAAAACTTTGTACATTAAAATATATACATCTCACAATAAAAGGCAAATTTAGTCATTAAGATGTCTAACAAAATAAATGAAGACTTCCAAACTCTATTGTCTATTAAGAAAGACTTTAAATGATAATGATGGAAGTCGGGACAAGATCCACAATAACCTAAAAGCTGAAAGTAAATTAAATCCTCTAGAAGCGACGAGGCTCACCATAGCTAACTCGAACTCCATGTGACATCAACGAAGCTCCTATTGATGATCCTGAATACTTGGATCTACTTCATCAAATGATGCAGGCCAAATGGATCAGTACGTGGAAGTACGAGCATGTAAGGGGAATCATAAAGCATAAATCATAGTCTTGAACTTGATAAAAAGGAAACATATTGTCATCTTTTCAACTCAACTCAAATCAAGAATAAGATACTCAACTCAAAGATATGATATTCAACTCAATGAAGCAGAGATGAACTCAAGATACTCACCCTAAAGTACTAAGCTCAAAATACTCAACTCTTGATATTGAACTAAACTTTTTCAGATATATGAAATTTAAAACATGTGGAATATAAAAAAGGTTGTATAAAAACATGATGTGAACTTTGTGTACATAAAAAGGATACAATATAAATCTTAAATGTATATGAAAATACAATTAACTGAGGTATATAAAAATACAATAACTTCTGTGGGAGTTTCTCTAACTAAAACCTATATTTTAAGAATATAAAAGGATTCATGTAAAAAGAATGACCAATTTCTGCCAAGGGTGGCTACATGGTTTAAGAAGACGTGAGTTATCTGAACACATGCTCGCCCCCAATTCGGTGCTCAATACTACTCAAAAAAATATTCCAGCTCTTATGTTTTAAAAACATACTTCTTCTATAATTTTAGATAATTACTCAAAATTATCCTCTTAAAGAGGTAACTACTCTTGAAAACTCTTTCATAAAACATATAAAACTCATATTTTAATTTGACCATTGATGAGTTGGGAAGTTATAATGGATAAACATTGATGGCATACCTAGATACCATAATGCTAAATCATTGATGACATACTCGATTGTCATACTAATCATGTTTTATAAACTCTTTCTCAAACTCATTTTTTTTCTTAAAAGAGATAGTACTGGAACTTCTCAAAACCCTTTTGGATATCTCAGTTGCGTCTCATCTTAAATGTACAGCATTTACTCTTGGGAATACTTTGTTCCCATATATAATATTTTTAAAATGAAGTTTACTTTTAGTCTTTACTTAACTTCAATGCTTAAGTCTTAAAAAACAAACTTAAAATATCTGTATAAGACTTCTTAAATATTGTTCATGTTGAATTACATATGTGAAGAACTCAATGAATGGTTTTCAATAACCACTGATATAACTCAATTCTCAAGATCTCAAACATGAGGATACAACTCCACCAAAATTTATTCAACTGATGGAGTTCAAAGTTATGGACATGAACGACTTGACTAGAAGGGATACATAACTACATGGAACTAATGAGTACAACTCTTGTCATTCTATTATTTACTTCCTCGAATCTTAGCTCAAATAAATAGTTGATCTCAAAAGATTCATAATTGAACTCAAAAGCTTTCTTGAACTCTACTCATAATTCTCGCTTAAATGTGAATTATGAATTCAAGAGTTCTGGATCATAATATAAAGGATCTCATGATGAAAAAGCAGACTCATGAAGTATTATTCCACATTCTCTTACATACTTACTCGAGCCTTGGAAAAAATTACTAGAAGTTATAGAAGACTCATCAATAGGACTCAAAAGGACTATCTTAGAACGTTCGAAAAAATTCTCAAAACTTAACTCTCAACACTATCTTGAATTTTAATTATGAATTCAAGGTTATGATCATGTTAGGAATTATTTTAGATAGGAAGAATTTTTTTTTTTGGAGAATCTTATGTTTTTTGGAGAATCTTGGATAAGAACTTGAATAGAAATCTTGCAACCGTAGCTTGAAGGTGAATGATCAAGAAAATCTTTCTTGATATTCTTGAATTTGTTTCTTGAGTTGTTATGGTCAAGAATTATAAATTTCATTAGTAAGATGAAAATTTGATTGTTTGAACCTATTATTAGTTAAGAAATTCTTTTAGGGTTTTCTTGGAGGTAAATTAACAAAAACAACCCTTTTTAATATTTTTTCATTGGCTAATTCGTAACAACATTGTATAGGTTACTAAAATAGTCATAACTTTTACTCATATATTGGATTAACGTAAAATTTATGGCGTTGGAAAGTATATTAGATTACGTGTAATTTGATAGGTTATGACTCACATAACTCTTACTATTTTAAAAGATATGTCCGTTTAAAGTTTACCCAATCAAAACTCAATGAAACTCAAGAACACATATCAAGAACTAATAAAAAACTTAAATCCTTAAATTTCAAGAACTAAATTACACTTAACAAGTTTTGGTTGGCGTGTGGGTGAACGAATTAACCACTATGTAAGTATGCATACCTCATAGGGATTAGTCCCATGGTGATATTCCACAACAAGATGCAAGAATCTCGACGAACGCTTGATCCTCTCCTCGTTTCTCCTCTTTTATCATCTATTCTTTTCTAGTCTCTTCTTTAACTCTCAACTAGGCATATATTAGGGTTATAAACTGAACCTAAAAATATTAGAACTCTAAAATAATATTGAGAACGAATTAAACCTGAATGGGTATGGAAAGGACCAAAATACCCCTCTCTATTTTCGGCTAACTTTCCTTAACTAGACACCTTAATTCAATAGGCCATATCTCACTCATCCAAACTTAAAACATAGCAAACTAGGCTTCTTTGGAAAGATAATTTAGATACCCTTTCTATGTTATATTGTAGCACACGTAACTCATACTGTTCTAAAAGTTCTGTATGTTTGAAGTTGACTCAAAAATCATACTTAGCTTAACTATCAAAATTCTGAATTTGTGTTATTTCCAACTTAATTCTTTTTGGAACTCAAGGTGCTACATCTAGTGAACTGACCTTAATACTGAAGAAAATTTTAATTTCTTGGTGAAATGTCACTCACTACGACTAACGACTCAAGTCACAGTTTGAAAATATTTACGCTGGTTACACTTATTGAAGTACTTGTGATTGTAATTGTGGTGTGTGCATGAGGATCAAATTGCCACATTCCGGCAAGCTAATTGACATTGATTTCCACACCCAGGCATAAAGGTGGATCGTGCTGAAATATTTCATCATTCTTTGGTTGGATTTCCATGTTTCGACAAGATAACTTTTGGGTTTGGGTTCATAAGAGGACCAATAATGTGTAAGAATGTGAACTATGATGTCAATTTGTTATGTTTATAATTTTGTATATATATATATGTATGTATGAATGTATCAAAGTATGTATGTAAGTATGTGATTATAATGTTGTTTCACTTGCTTTTTCTGTAGAAGTGGAATAGTCGTGTCATCCTACAATACACGATTGTTGTGTGCTGATTCTTCCAGCGGCTATGGACACACGTTACTTTGGAGACTAGAGATTATCACACTGACTTCAAGGGATATTGACATCTTTTGGGCTACCATGGTGTTCTCCATCATCTATGTCCACCATTTCCGGACTTTACCTTGAGTTTATTTAATTGAATAGTACAATAGTATTCTATTGGTTATACTTCGTATGCATTTAAATAGTTTTGGTACACTGAATTTAAGATATTATGTTTATCTTCCACTTTAGTTGTTAAATATTTTTTAGTAATGGAACTTTTATTTAAACCATTTAACTTGCTTCCATAATGTAAATGCTTTAGTTTAGAACAATTTAATTTCCTGGATAGTAGTACTGGTTCTCCGACCAGCTTGTATGTGCGGGTTTCAATCACGATGATTTTTGAGTAGTGAGAAGTTGGTATTACAGCCTAGGTTCTCTGATCTCGATGTACTAAACGGAGTCTTAAAGTGTCTCAAGAAACTATATGGGGACACCTTTACTTTTCTTTGAGAGGATCTAGGACATTAGAAATCTCTATATTTCTCTTATCTCCTTTGTGCTATGACTTGATTGCAATTGATATCTTTCGATTCAAATTGACATCTAACTTCTTTCACTCTTTTGTCCGTATATGGTTAATACTTGATATAACGACATTGGGCCCGTAGTTCCTGTAAAGGCTCCAATTCAAGAACTAGTAGCGAGAGGCCATGCTCGAGGCAGAGTTAGAGGAACATCTTGGGGAATAGATCGTGGGAGAGTTGCGCCTACCGTGTGTGAGGTGCCTATTGATAATATTTTTGTGAATGAGAACCATCCGGCACATAATGAAGAAATATAAGAGGAAATTGAGATGGAGGATGTTGAGGAAATCCAACAAGAGGAAGGAGACCATGCTAAAGATACACGAATTTCTCCCATCGATCCAGTGTTAGATCGACATATCATGTAGTTTTTTAAAGGGTTGGATATTCCAAGAATGCTTCCACCCACTTAAGCAACTAATAACCTTCTGATAGATAGGAATGCGCCCAAGATGGGTGAAGTGGGAGGTAAAGATGACTTATTTCATCCTCTATTGGGTTCTCTTATGTCCGGTATTGAGCATGCTATGTTGACCAAGTTTCTGAAGCTTAAGTCTCACCCCCCGAGCATACACCCTGGGCGGAACGGACACTCGAATACAATCATTGTCCCTCAACGAACCCTTGGCTTGGATTACTTAACTCAGCGGAATACTACACATAACATTAGCCAGAATAAGACATGTTCAAAGAAAAGTACATCATAAAATAAATCTTTCCAACAATAGCATTTAACTCTCAAAACTGATAAGTCAAAACTGAAATACTATAGCCTATGAAGACTCTCAACTGACTGAAGAGGGATGTCGGGAAAGACCCTACAACATATTAAAAGCTAAAATAATAAAGGAATTAAAAAAGATGTCCTCTGGAATGCAAGGAGGCTCACCAAGTGACTGTATAGTGCTCAACGGGATCAACAGTACGCTGCGTGCTGATTTTGTTTAGCTGTGTCTGCATCATGAAACAATATAGAACAACTAGCATCAGTACATTGAATGAACGAATATACAAGTTGGAGAGCTGAACAATACATAGTCCTGTAAAGGAGTGAGAATAAACACCTACCATTGCTTTGCTCAACTCATGACATACTAACTCTTCTTCAATATACACAGTCAAAAGTATGTGCAATATAAAGAAACACTGACTGAAATATGGTGGAAACTTGGAATGGATACAAGTAAACAATAATGTATGAGATGTCTATAAAATACAATAACTGATGTATATGAGAATACAAAAACTGATGAATATGAAAATACAATATTATTGTAGGACGTTTTCCAACGGAAAACCATCACATAAAAGATACAAGGATAATAAAACGTTACTCGGCCCACGCTGCCTGGCCATCCTAACTTTGCCAAAGAGTAGGATCTGAATTGGCTAATGGATCCACTAGTAAACTATGATGAGGGTTCATCTAAAAAGTATGAACCTTTTCTACCCATGATGGCTGCATGGTTTACATGGAGACTTGAGTTATCTGAACTCACATCCCACATAGGTGCTCAATACTACTCCCAAAATATGTATGTACAGATGTAGATATATATATATATATATATATATATATATATATATATATATATATATATATATATATATACACACACACTCACACTAACTCTTATGTCTTTAAAACTATAAGACCCCTAAAATGAGTTAGGGTTTCTACATACTCATATGTGCCTATATTATTGTTAACATGTAAATTAAGTATTTTAAAGTATTCATGAGTTATTTGAAGTCCTTTGGAAGTAAACCGTCAATGGACGACCAAGACGTTCGATGACTTGTCGCAAAGATTCCTTAGATGTTTTTATGTGCTTATATATGTTTCAGTGTATTAAGAAGTGCTTATATGATTCATAATGATGTTTATACTTAGTATGTTAAGTTCCATCAATTTTAGAGGTTAAACATTCAAGACGTCCGAAAAATAGCACTTGAGACGTGCGTGTGTGTCTTGAGTGTGCAAAGGATGTTAGGATGTATTGCGAATGTTTGTTTTCAGAAAAACTGGTGCAGAAGGTCCTTTACTTGTTAATTTTTATATTTATGTTGGAACCTCCCAGGTACGACTCCCCAAGGGCCCCACAATAGGCCCTCAAGGAGGACCCAAAGGCCGTTGAGACATTGCCTTGGTAGTGTAGATCGACGAACCCCAACTGACGCCCGTTCAATCAATCGATTCCCTGTCGATGGGAGGCATTGCTCCACACATAAAATTATGAGCTTAGACTCTCAAGAAGCATTTGCAGTTGCAAACGAAGGAGCAACAGGACGGCTCATGGACCAGACGACACCTTATCGACTGTGCTCATCGATGCTGTATGCAACTTCACTGCTTGCTCGTTGTTTCATTAAGGGGAGAATTGGAAATTCATCACATGTGCTAAACTTACCCTAGGCGGTTTATTTTGTTATTTTATATATATTAGGATGATAAAATCATGAACGTCCCCATTCCCAACTCATTCTTCACAAATTAGACTTCCCTCTTAAACCAAACTCTCTCTAGAAACCTCCATTGGAGATGAAGCTCAAGGTCATCTTTTAGATGGGATTTCCATGGGTTATTTACCAAGTTTTCGTGGGTTTTTCATCTATAAAGGTATTGGGATCCTTCATCTATAGTTAACCTTTCATCTAGATAGTTATTCTTAAAGTTTTCAAAGAAAGTTTATGATCAAACTTCTTCTCTTCAATCCAGGCATGTGGTATTTCTCAAAACATTATCAAAGGCTTAATCATGATGAATTGATGATAATTTACAGAATCTGAAGTGAAATTCAATCTAATTGCACTATGAACCCATGTTCTCTTCAACTCTCAAATTAGCCTATGTATGGACATTGTGATCATGACTTTGTACTGATCGAATTATGAGTGATCCATGTGTATCAAGGCTTGATGGTTTGAATAAAACTAGCCAATATTCTTCTACATGTTCATTGTTATCTTGATTGTACGGCAATTGTAGTAGGATTACATTTCGGTTATGTCCTCTTTCACTACTGCTTTATATGTGTATTTTTGATGAATTGTGATTAAGAATAATTCATTATCAAATCAATGGGGATTGGTAAGTGATCTATGCTTCTCTACTTCCTAGTGAATTGATGTTGTAATGTAGATGTTAGTAGCATGATCTTATAGTGGCTTATGTATGATTTAGTTTATGTGAATGTATATTTTGCTACTGTACTATACTTGAATTATTGATGAAAGATTTGTATTGATAAAAAATGATCAAAGCTTAAAGGATTGGTAAGAATCACTCTACTTCTCTACTTCTCTACTTCTCTACTTTCTATAGAATTGGTAGTTGATGATCACTCTACTTCTCTACTTCTCTACTTTCTATAAAATTGGTAGTTTATGATGCCTTGTATTACATTGTGTGGTATGTTCCACATAATAGTGGCAGTGTTTAATTTAGTGTCAATGTATATGTGATGTTATCATGGACTTGAAGGCAAATTATATTATGAATGTGTGTTGGTGATGATCACCCAATGTGAAGTCTTATGCCTAGTTTTCTAATATTGTAGTGATTTAGGTTGTATAGCTGTTGTATAAGCATGTGTATAACTATGTTAGGGAAAGGATTAAGTTCTTACAGTGACGAGTTATAATGGTTAATAATCCCATACCTATGTACCCCTATGTGAAGGTGTGAATATCTAAGGTAAGGAGTCTAAAGTGTTATATGAAGTTAGCTTGTCTCCTATGGTAAATTGTGTTGTGTGGTCTATACTTGAATGTGAATTCTGGTCCTAAGAGAGTGGATGCCTCAAGGTGTTGTTGATAGCCATTATGTGATCATTTTGACCAATGTACACACACTAAAACATTATGCATGCTTACAAGTAGTATAGATTTATGGTTTCTAATGAAAGACATTCACATATTCACTTATGTATACTACTATGCATAAAAGGTATATGTCTATGAAGAATGTTATGTATTCCCTTAACTAGGATGACTTTATATGTGTTATATTATGGGAAAATGTATGGGACCTTCTCTATACATTGCACATGTGTTTCTTGATAGGATAGTTCCTAGGTTTTGTTTCCTATGTACATGAATATGAATGCATGATTATGTAATGTATGAACGTGTGTGATATTAATGTGTTATGTGAAATGGATTATCATTTATATGTATACACACACATAGGAATGAGATCAAGTCAATAGAGGGACATTTGAAAGGTGTCATAAAGAGTACCCTAAACTAGATGGGGCTTTACATATGCTATGTCCATGTGAAAGGATTTATCACATGATTAAGGTTGGTGAACTCTCATCTATGACCTATGATCTAGTCATATGAGGAATTAATCTCCTAAAGCCTCAATTTTACAAAATAAATATTATAATGACTTTTCAATTAAGGAAACTTAGCTTAGCATCGAGTGAAGTTGACAATAAGAGGTGTTGGCTTCCGTTGGAGGAAGATTCACCATAGGGTTTTCAAAAGTTGTTGACCCCCCTTGGAGGAAAAGTCACCTTTGGTTCCACATGAGGTGTTGAATTCCCTTTGAGAAAGATTCACGCTTGGTTTCTCATGATATGAGGACTCAAATACTCATGAGGATGGAGAGGGTCCAAATATAATATCTCTTAGATCCATAAACTATTATTCCCGCATAGGACCTAGCAACTTATTTCAGTTTGTATGATAACATGTGTTAATGTTCTACTTTGGCTAAGTAGAGCACCTTCCATTGGTGAAGGCTTTGCAACACTAAATTCCATGTAGCACCCATGATCATAGTGTCAGTTAAGGCTATAGTTTCCTTAAAGTAAAATGGACAATGGAAGTAAATGACTAGACCTAACTAGGATAACCTAATGGTAATTGATTAATGTAGGTGGGGGTATGGGGCTTCACCTATACATTGCACAAGTAGCTGTTCAAGGAAGTCCTAGGAAGGAGTCCTAATGCATGTGACTATGTATATGTTTCTTATGCATGACATTGTAGTATTGTCTTCTTGTTGTGATGAAATGCATGGCATGAGTCTATATGATGTGGATTATCATGTTGTGCATAATGTTGGTCTTAAGGTTATACATTGCACCATGTTTTATTAGAGGGTTACTCGGGAGGTTACTAAGTCAAAGAAAGGAAGTTTAGTGTAAAGGGTAGGAACTCACTTTAATGTGAATGTGCTTACTCTAATGTAATTCTAAAATGCCTTAAATACATTTTATTGTTTTATATGACATATGATCATTGAATATACCTATATGAAGTATATGAATTTTATGAAGGCTATTGCATCAATGTTTTATGAAGATTTCTCAAAAAGGCATGAAGCATGTTTCAAGAAAAATGTCCCTTTTATATGCATGGTTACCATACATAGTGCTTTCTTGTACTAATTCCATTTTTCTCTACTTTTTACCCAAAATGTAGGTTATGGATGCTTAAAGGAGGTCTGTAAGGTGAAGGGCTTGATATGTGATTCCCAAGCTTAATGAAAGGGATCCTTAAGATCAAGGATTTCCTATGTCAAGTTTCTACAAAGTCTTGTACTATCTTAGTTATTGAATTTATGTTAAAAGAGTTGTGTCCCTACTAAACTCCAATGATGTTGAGTCTAGGATGACAAAAAGAGACTAGAGTCTAACTATGTACTTATGATATTTTTTTTATATATATATATATATGAAGCGATGTTTCTAGCATATGATATGCTATGAAAATTTTTAAATTTTCCGCTATACTTACTATGAAAATGCGATGAATGATAACTATGGGCTTGTAGAAGACCTCCAAGAGGTCAAGTATGCCATATTACTTCTAGGGGGTGTTTCCCAGTTGTGACAAACACATACGGATTCTATGATTTGAGTTTAGTCCTGAAAAAAAAGATTTTACAAAGCTTTCTTGGAAATCATAGTTTCCTCTTTCTTCTATTGAGCCATAGGCTTTGTGGAAGTCTAACTTTCCTTCCTTCTACAAAGTTTGAAAACATTTTTGTTTAAGCTCTTGGGGACTACTTAGTTCCCTTATAACTCTTGAGAAGTGAACTCAACTTTATAATCTTTGCATAAATTTAACTCTTAAGGAATACTTATTTACCTTATAGCTTTTGATAATTGAACTCAACTCTTTACTGTAATAACCAAAAGTACACCCTAGCCGTTACCAGCGGCAGCGGCCTCGAAGAGGGCTACGACAATCTTCTTATCAATTTTCATCACATATCATTGGTCAAAAACGCAGATAAATTTAAAACTATTAATATATATGAAATGAGGTTTACATAGACCTTTACATAGGAAGCATACATAGGATTCTCACTTAAAACATAACAACAGCATAATCTAATAGTTCGTCTCATATTTAACCATCTCAAGAATAAATCACATTAGTTTTGGCATATCCTTTAGTCTATTACAGTATGCCCATATACGCTACAATGAAGTCTTGATATGAGAATGAAATAATTGTCTCAAAACATACACAAAACTAATAAGGATTGACAAGTGGTTCTATCTTCGAAACTCACGAGGACTCACCAATGGACTTAGGAAACAGCCAAGTCATCTTCTTCAATAACCACGAATCTCATCAATGGCCCAAAAGTAAACTGTTTGGGGAAAAAAGGGAGAAATATTGGTTAGTACAAAACACATGTAGTAAGTATGGTTCCTATGAAAAAATTCATCAATGCATGAGAAAAATACAATTTAGTCAAAACCATGCTTTCTATAAATTTAACTCAACATGTATATGTAAGAAGCATAATAAGTCAATTAAACATAATAGCAACACAACATGTGGATCACCACAGTAATATTTGTGCAATGAAAAAGATATATCCCACAATCCTATCCGAGGCTAAGTATCACATTAAGAAACCCACTTCATACTTACAACATATTTTCATAGCATTCTGATACATCATTGCTTACTCATAGCTTGTCAATATAACCACAATCATAATCATAATCCTAAAAGAACACTACTAGAACCATCCCTTAGGCTTCCACATGAGCAATGAGTTAGAGAAGTTCCTATGTAGTAGTTTTTAAGACAACCCTAATAAGAGTCCACATACTTAACTTATTTGCTTACTGTGCAATAAATGACATCATACCATGTGATCTACATGTAATCTGGTGTTCTACTCCCACACCGAAAAGAGAGGGTTAACACTTGCCTAAGGTGCAACCATTCATAGATAGCTATCTAGGTGGATCCTCTAGCTAGAATCCTATGTCAGAACATAGTTAAGGGTCAAGAAGAATGTTGCTAGAAAACTTGACTTACTAACGTGGAGGTTTCCATCTCATGAGATAACAGATAACTAGGGAGTCCGATTTACTAATGTGAGGAAACCCATGTGGGGGGACGGATCCACATAAGTGAGACTTCCATCTCATTTACATGCCTTTTCTATGCTACACAATTATTTCGTTCAGTAATCATATTAGTTCATCATACAAGTTCACATTAATCTCTAGACCTTTAAGTAAACATCTTATCATTATAGCTCATAGATGACAACAAGTGAGAACTATCATTTAACTTTAGACACAACATTATAATCATGAGAAACTACATTCAATTATATAATGATCACATCATAGCATTATTACATACTTCATAGAAAAATCAAAGATTTGGGGTTAGGGATGAGGAATCCTTGTCACCAACATCACAACAACACAATTAGGTATATCATCATTATCATATAAGTAGGTTTCACCTTACATAATCAGATCAAAGGAGAATCAAGATCATACCTCGTTGCCCTTCGTGGGACTTCATGCTTAAAATACTCAAGAACAAATAACCAACATATGAAATAGTCAATTTAGGAAGTATTAACATAACTAAAATCAAGGTAAACAAGTGACATGTTCATCACCCTCAACAATTTACCTTAATATATACAAGAAATTAAGGATTTGATGGAACAACATGGGTCAAGGGAAAACCCATAGGAATTCATAAATTGAACATCAATTAGTATTAACCAACATTAATCATCATAATTCATCACAATTAACTCACAATTTCGTTTTAGAAAGAACACCCATGTGAGGAGAAAAATCGTTGTTTTGGGGGATGTAGAAATCCTCTTTTGAAGAACCTATTGAGGAAAGGAATCGCGAGAGTGAAACAAACCATACCTTAATGAATATTAATCCACAATATTTAGTTGAATTACTTCAAGGCTTGATCTTCTTCTTAGATATCTATTGGTCTTCAATGGAGTTTTGGAGGTAGAGGGAGAATTTGGAAGAGAGAGAGATTTTTTAGTTCAACTTGTGTGACTTTGTTTTTAGTGATAAAATTGACCTAAAACTTACCCTAAAAAATTATTTAGTCAACCATTAAATTACTCAAAAGACCCCTCACTTAAATGTCTTTATTGGTGAAGTCAAAACACCCAATTTATTTTAGAATTTTGAGCTGAAGCAGTAGGGTCCATGTCATACCCGCTTGGCAAGGACAACTTCAGATTCGCACGTGATGACTGTGTGACGTGCAGCAGCCAACAAAATCTGCCTGCGTGCAAGTTGCCTTGGCACATTGCTTGCCCAACTCCGAGTCATCGTCAAGGACCCTTCTGGTGGTCCTTGGGGTTTCTTGACTATACTTGTAGACCCTATATACTACATACTACCTATTCAAAGTATTTTTACAAGTTTTGGACTTCATATGACCCTCCGAAACCTTCTCAAACATAGCGACGTCAACTAGTTGAATTTCTCTAGTTTCCGGATGTTAAGAACATTCTTTAATCCTATGGCTCCAATACTTCCCAAACAAGTTGTTTATACTTATTTAGGTCTAAGATTGTTATTACTCAAAATATTAGGCTCTATTATAGGTCAAATATTTCTGGGGTGTTACAATATCCACCCCCTTGGGAACACTCGTTCCCGAATAACACCTTAAAGCTCCTATTGGGAAAAAGAAAAAGCACTCAAGACTAGAAGCCAACCACAACCAAAATCAGAATGAGTCATAAATCATAGGAGGACATTTCAACTCCCTTCAACATAAAAAGATAGCATAAACATATAGGAACTTAATCTACAATACCATAACAATGCTCACACTTTTCTTATCCCTTAAGGAGGTACTACGTTCTCCATTTCAATATGAGATCAATATGAACATTAAAAGTTGACATGCTGATTTCTTATCAAAACAACATCAAACATGCTCATTATAATCTTCCATGAACACTTATAGCACCTAACACACTCAAGTGAAAGCCAACATAATAAGCATATTTTATAGAAAGAAAAAAAAACTCAACTTAGGGATGAATTTTTCTAAAAAATATGCACATACAGGATAAAAATGTCAGTTTAAACATTATTCATCTAACTCATTTAATAGAAAGATACTAACCTTAGCTTTGGATAGGAGTAGGTGGACATAGATGAGCGTTACGGGTCCTCATGTCGGCCTCGGCCTTCCATGCTACACCCTCAACAAGGTTTTTCCTCCATAGGACATTCACGGAGGTAACTTCCTTGTTTCTCATCTCTTAACTTGACGATCAAAATATTCAACTAAGACATCTTAATAAGAAATGTCCTCTACTAACCCTAACCCTTCTAGAGGGAGAATTGACACCGGATCACCTACACACTTCTTGAGCATAGACACATGGAGCACCGGATGAATCGATGTCAATTCGATTGGAAACTCTAACTCATACACCACTTCCCCTACCCTTTTAAAAAACTTATAAGGCCCCACATAATGAGGACAATGATTTCCCTTCTTCCCAAACCTCATCATGGGTGAAATTTTCAAATAGACCCAATCTGCTACTGTGAATTTGAGGTCCCTCTTTATATTGTCGGCATATAATTTTTGTCCACTATACGCCTTCTGCAACCTCTCTCTTATGATTAGAACCTTCTCTGTGGATTCATACACTATTTATCGACCAATAAGAACAAACTCACCCACTTGAAACCACCCAATCGGGGACAGTCGCCTCCTACCATAAAGTGCTTCAAAAAGGGGCATACCAATCATCACATGGTAGCTATTGTTGTAGGAGAATTTCTTCAATGGAAGGTGATCATCCCAATTCCCTTTTAAATCAATTAAAGAATCTCTCAACATGTGTTCAAGATCTTGGATGGTTCACTCTGCTTGTCCATCCGTTTTATGGTAGAAAGCGGTGCTTAGCTTCAATTGATTACCAATCCCACTTTTGAAAAATCCCCAAAAATGTGAGTTGAATTGAGCTCCTCCCTAAGAAAAGCTTTAAAAGGGGTCCCTATGTAACTTCAGAATCTCCATAACATACAATTTGGCATACTGCTCTGCCGAGTAAGAAACTTTTACTGGAAGGAAGTGGGCTTACTTAGTCAACCTATCCACTATTACCTAAATGGAGTGCGTTCGAGGCTATCCTACCACGAAGTCCATGTTGGCATCTTCCCACTTCCAAGTGGGGATATCAAGATTTAGGGTTTGACCACTCGATCTTTGATGTTGGGCTTTTCACCTCAACACAGACTTAGATACCTAACTTTTCATTCTATTCTTCCAATAGATATCACGTAAGTTACAATGCATTTTGGTGGCCCCTAGATGGATGGAGTGTCGGGAGCCATGAGCCTCATCAATGACTTTGTCCCTTAGACCATCCACATATGGTACACATAATCCTCCTTGGTACCTAATTACCCCATCCTCAACTTGGGAGAAATTTTCATTATTCTTCTTAAGGACCGATTCTTTCAACTGCGTCAATAGTGGATCAAGATGTTTCTTGGACTTCACATCAACCACTAAAGATGACTCGGAGTTATGACAGACCATTAAATCACACTTTGAAGATTCTTATAATTGGAAACCTAACTGGGACAACCTATGAACATCTTTCACCAATTCTTTCTTATCATCACCCACATGATCAACACTGCCCATGGACACTCGGCTTAGTGCATCTGCTACAACATTGGCTTTCCCGGGATGGTAAAGAAAACTCATGTCATAATACTTTAAAATTTCTAACCATCTTGTTTGTCTTAGATTCAAAACTTTTTGAGTGAATACGTATTGAAGATTCTTGTGATCGGTTAACACATACACATGTACCCCATAATGCTCCAAATTTCAAGGCAAACACCACGGCCGCAAGCTAAAGGTCATGAGTTGTATAATTCTTCTCATGTGTCTTATGTTTTCTAGAGGCATACATTATGACTGTGTCATATTCCATGAGTAAACATCCTAGACTCACTCGGGAGGGATAACAATAAATTATAAAACCTTCGGTATACTACAATAGTGTCAATAACGAAGTGGAGGTGATTTTATCTTTCAATAATTGGACAATCTTTTTACATGATTCCGACCATTCGAACTTGGACTTCTTTTGGGTTAATGCCATTAATGGAGATGCGATAGATGAAAATCCCTCAACAAACCTCCTATAATAACCGGACAACCTTAGAAAACATTAGATGTCGGTAGGATTTAAAGGTCTAAGCCAACTCTTGACCACTTGTGTTTTCCTCGGATCACTGTGACCAAGAAATCCAACTTATCTCATCCAAAACTCACACTTGCTAAACATAGCACAAAATTGGTTATCCTTGAGAACTTGCAAAACTATCTTGAAGTGTCTCATATGATCATTCTCACTCCTAGAGTATATCAAATTTCTTCAATGAAGAAAATAAAAAAAAATCAAGATACTTTCTAAAAACTTGATTCATAAGGTCCATGAATGTCGCAGGGGCATTTGTTAGACCAAATGACATCACTAGGAACTCAAAGCATGAACCATAAAACGAGAGATGTCCATGCTAGAAATCAACATAGCTGACCTACTTTCATTAACCAAAATGTTAGTTATCCCCATAAAACATTGGTTCATCTTAGATCTAGAATCTACAACCATATATGAGCATACTTGGATAGTTTAGTAAACTTGAGACTATAATCATTCATGCTCATACCCCATGCCTAAGATTGATGAATTATTGCATTTTCCTCTCTCTTAGTTCCAGGTAAAGGAACCTATAAAGGAAATCTATTTTAAAAGCTCCCCAAGTAATCCGATATTCTATAAATGGCCTCTAGTCCTTCCATTGCTCACACCATAGTTCAGCTACGTCTTTGAGTTGGCAGGCGGCTCGTTCCGCCTTTTCTTGAGAAGAAACAACCATATCATCAAGAACATTGAACACTTCATCTATGAACCCTTATGGGTCCTCCTCTACCTTATAACCAAATAAAGTAGGGATTCATCCCTGTGAAATCCCTATTCCTTGAAGCGGGAGTGTTAGTATTGGGGTTCACTTGCACTCTTGCAGCCCTAGTAACTTGGGTAGCTAACACTTGATTCAATCTATGTATGGCTGACATTATCTCAACGTTAGATAAAGCCTCTTCTTTAATAGGAACTTGACGGTTTTGAGGAGTTTGAGGGGGAACCGCCTCATTCAAAGTATCCTCTCCGGCCCTTCAAGCATTGTTACTCATTATATTAATTGCCTATAAGAACAATCAAAGTATTATAAGAAAGGACTAAATAGATCTACGACTCCTAGGCACGACTATGGAATAACAAAAGAGTGAAAGTTCATATGCATAACATTGTATCTCATTCATAAGTGTGGCTCGTTAACAATTATGAATAATACCCTACATTGACGTGTTTTAGTGAGACATCAATCATAAGATTTACTTTAAACGAATGCTCTAATACCAATATTGTACCGACCGAAAGTACACCCTAGTCGTTACCGGAGTCATAGTCCTGGAAGATGACTAAGACAAGCCTCTTAGCATTCGTCATCACATATCATATGTCAAAAACATGGATAAATTTGAAACTTTACATATATACGTAATGAGTTCTACATACACCTCTAATAGAAAGAATACATAGTCTTCTCACTTAATATTTAACAACAACATAGTCTAATAGTTCATATCGCACGTAACCATCTAAAGAATGAGTCATAATAGTTTGGGTATAATTCTTAGTCTATTACAAAATTCCCATATAGGTTACAATGAAGTCGCGGTATGAGAATTGAATTATTGTCTCAAAGCATAGACAAAACTAATAAGGCTTGACAAGTGGTTCTATTCTCAAAACTCATAAGGACTCACCAATTGACATAGGAAAGAGCCAACTCTTCTTCTTCAATGACCACGAATTTCCTTAATGGCCCGAACCTAAAATGTTAAGGGAAAAGGGAGAAATATAGTTTAGTACAAAACATATGTACTAAGTATGGTTCTTATGCACAAAAATCATCAATTCATAAGAAAAGGACAATTTAGTCAAAATCATGCTTTCTATCAACTTAAATCAACATGTATATGTAAGAAGAATTATAAGTCAATTCAACATAATAGCAAGACAACATGTAGATAACCCAAGTAATATTTGTCAAATGCGAAAGATAGAACCCCAAAATCCTATCCAAGCCTAAGTATCACATTAAGCAACCCACTTCATACTCACAACATATTTTCATAACATGCTTATAAATCATTACTTACTTATAGATTATCAACATAACCACATTCATAATCATAATCATAAAAGAGCTCAACTAGAACCATCCCTTAGGCTCCCACATGTGCAATGAATAAGAAACGTCACATACCCTCCATTACCCTATGTAGTAGCCTTTAAGAAAACCCTAATAAGAGTCCACATACTTAACTTATTCACTTACTTTTACATTAGGGAAATAAGTGCAATAATTGACATGAGACCATGTGCGCCACATGGAATTTTGTGTTCTACTCCCACACTGAAAAGAGAGGGTTAACACTTGCCTAAGGTAAAACCATTCTTACATAGCTATCTAGGTGGATCCACTAAGGTAGAGTCCTATGTGGGCACACAGTAAAGGGTCCAGGACATTGTTCCTAGAAACCTTGACTTACTAATGTGGAGGTTTCCATATCTTGAGACAACACATAACTATGAAGTTCAAACTTACCAACATGAGGAAATCCATGCGGGAGGCTGGACTCACTAACGTGAGACCTCCATCTCATTTACATGCCCTTCGATGCGAAATGATTATTCCCTTTGGTAATAATATTATTTCATCATCCAAGTCTACATTAATATCTTCTAAACCTTTAAGTAAACATCTTATCAGAAGAGCTCATACGTGATCACAAGTGAGAACTATCCTTTAACTTAAGACACAACATTATAATCATGAGAAACTACATTCAGTCATATAATGATCACATCATAACATAATTACATACTTCATAGTCAAATCATAGATCTAGGGTTAGGGATGGGGGATCCTTGTCATCAACATCACAACAACACAATTAGCTATAACATCATTATCACATAAGTAGGTTTCACCTTACATAATCATATCAAAGGAGAATCAAGATCATACCTCATTTCGCTTCGTGGAACTTCATACATAAATACTCAAGAACACACAACCAACATATGAAATAGGTCAATTCATGAAGTATTAACATAACTAAAATCAAGGTAAACAAGTGACATGTTCATCACCTTCAACATTCACCATAATCAATCCAATAAATTAGGGATTTGGGGGAACAACATGGGTAAAAGGAATACTCATAGGAATTCATGAATTAATTTTGAAATCATATTTAACAACATTAATAACCATAATTCATTACAATTAACTCACAATTTTGTTTTATAAAGAAGACCCATGTGAGGAGAAAAATCCTTGTTTTGGGGGATCTAGAAATTATCGTTTGAAGGACCTCTTGGGGAAAGGAATATCAAGAGCGAAAGAAAACATATTTTAATGAATATTAATCCACAAAATTAGTTGAAAGACTTTAAGTCTTTATCTTCTCCTTAGATATCTATTGGTCTTCAATGGAGTTTTTGAGGAAGAGGGAGAGTTTGGGAAAGAGAGACTTTTTTGAGTTCAACTTGTGGGACTTGGTTTTCAGTGGTAAAATTGACCTAAAACTGACCCTAAAACATTATATAGTAACCCATTAAATTACCCAAAAGACCCCTCACTTAAATGTGTTTATTTGTGAAGTCAAAACACCCAAAAATATGACTTTCACGATATCTGGAATGTAGGTGAGCGTCGTCAGGCTAATTTCCCAATTTATTTTTTAATTTTGAGCAGAGGCAGTAGGGTCAGTTTAATCCCCGCTTCATGAGGCCAACTTCATATTCCCACATATTGGCTGCCCGACGTGCAGCAGTCACCAAAATCTTCCTGCGTGCAAGCTGCCTTGGCAGCTTGCTCCCCAACTTCGGGTCCTCCTTAAAGACCCTTCCGGTGGTCCTTGGGGTTTTCTGACTATACCTTTTGACCCTCTATACAAAATTCTACCTATTAAAAGTCTTTTTATAATTTTTTCACTCCATATGAACCTTCAAACCTTCATCAATCATAGGGGCATCTATTAGTTGAATTTCACTAGTTTCTGGACGTTAAGGCTTTTCTTTAATCATAGTTCAATTTATGTAGTTTCTAGACGTTAAGGATTTTCTTTAATCATATGGATCCAATACTTATCAAACAAGTTTTTTATACTTATTTAGGTCTAAAAATAACTATTACTCAACATCTTAGGCTCTATTATATGTCACAGATTTTAGGGGTGTTACATTTCCTCTTGCTTGACTCGAACTTCAAGTCTTTTAAAACAAAGTGAAAATGTTTGTGAAAGACTTTAGAAGACTTTATAACTTTACTTTGACTTGCTTATTAACTTCTAGACTTTTCTCTTAACCTCCTTGAATTCAAATATGGATTCACGGATCATGATCTTATTTTTATAGATGATTTTATGATTTTTAGATGTAATCTAGATTGTTGGAATCAACTCGAAATGAAGGTTACATCACTTAGGAACTAGTAATAAAAGATAGGGAAAGAATGGTGTCTTTAGTGGGTATGGGCACTCCGATAGGCATGGAGTTCCAGAGCCTGACAGATAGTGACTCTCCTCAAGCGCTCTGATAGGCGCGGTGCAGCAGTGTCCGATGGATAGACTCTGTCCCAAGGTGGTTTGGAAGCACGGTGTCCCAGTGCCTATCATATGGGTTTTCTGTCTTTCTTCTTCATTTTTTATCGATAAACCTTCCCAAAATCCCATGGATCCCATCCCAAACACTGAGGATTTTAACTCATTACTCAGTAGTTTTGACCCAAAAACAATCAAGAAACTAGAATCGAAACTACTAAAGATGAACTACAAATCAACAAACAAGATTTACAATGTTTCATCAAGAATTCCATATTCATCATTTACTAAGTCAAACATTAATGAACTGAAACAGTTAGGCTGTGGGTGAAAGGACTCATCACCGAGCAATCTCGCATACCTTGATAGGGATCACCCCCTATGAAATCCACGCAATATTCTTGGAGTTCATGGATGATCTTTGTTTTTTCTTCTTCTCTCCTTTTCTCCCATGCCCTAAGCATTCAAAATTTGTATGAACTGATTTGTGACTTATTATTTACCCCTAATTAACCTTAAAACGAATTAGGAGTTAATAGGGTGAAAAGTCAACTTAGCCGTAACAATAATTCAGATTTGGAATTTCCTCTGCCCAACAGCCCAACTACTGGGAGTCATATCTCCCTCATATAACTTAGGAATTTAGAAAACATGGAGTTGTTAAAAAGATCATTTGATGATATTTCCATAAATATAAACAAATCATGTAAACTCCTACTGATCTTGAATTTTTTACTGTTTAAAAATGACGAAAACTCACTGTTGAAATATGGAAATCTTCCTGATTTACTTAATTATTTCCATTTTTTATTATTCTTTGATATTCAGTCGTTTCTTAGGTTATTATGATTACGAGATGTTACAATATCTCCCCCTTGAGAATATTCGTCCTCAAGTGATAGTTCTTTTACTAAACTAAGGGTAGTAACATCATTCCAGCACTCACAAACAAAAACAAGTAATTAGATGCTTATATACAATGTTATAAAGTGCTAATAAGAGAATTTAGTACCTTGATATCCATTCTCTCTAGATTCAAAAATATGTGGATATCTCTTCTTCATATCTTTCTCAGCTTCCCAAGTTGCTTCTTCAATGGATTGGTTCCTCCAAAGGACCTTGACTGAAGCCACTTTTTTTTTCCTCAACTTGAAAACTTGACAATCAAAAATCTGAACTAGAACTTCTTCACAGGATAGGTTATCCTTAATCCCAACATTCTACATTGGTAATATTAGTGACTCATCACCCAAGCACTTTTTAAACATACAAATATGGAATACTGGATAAACTTCCCCAAACTCTAGGCGTAGCTCCTACTCATAAGCCACATTGCCCACTTTCTTGGAAATTCTATTATGTCTGATATATCGGGGACTAAGTTTACACTTCATACAAAACCTTATAAAAACATTCATGAAGAAACGTTATGATAAACCCATTAATCTTCTCCTAACATATGTGTAGGACTTTTGCCGACTCTGTACCTTCTTCAACCTTTCTTGAATCACTTTAACCTTTTCCATAGCTTGGTGAACTAAATAAGTTCCTATCAACCCTGCTTTGCCAACTTCAAACCACCCAATAGGAGATCGGCACCTCGTCCCATAAACAGCTTCATATTGGGCTATTTGAATGGTCGAACGATATCTTTTGTTGTAACCAAACACAATGAGGGGTACGTTATCATCCCAATTTCCCTTGAAGTTTATCACACAAGCTCTAAACATATCTTCTAAGGTCTAGATAGTACGCTCTGCTTGTCCATCTATATGAGGATGAAAAGCACTGCTCAAATTCACCTTTGATCCGAAACCTTTCTGGAAGGATTTCAAGAATTGTGTAGTAATTTTGCACCTCTATCTAAAATAATGGATATCAAAATTCCATGAAGTCTTACCACTTCTTGAAGGTAAAGCTTAGCATAATTCTCAACTGAATAAGTAGTCTTTACCGGAACGAAATTGGCTAATTTTTTCATCTTATCGACAATCACTCAAATAGAATCATTTTTCCTTTGAGAAATTGGAAAGCCTGTGATGAACTCCATATTAATAATCTCCCACTTCTATTCGGAAGTTCTATATTCTAAGCTAAACTTCCGGGCATCTGGTATGGTATTCCACTTTCACTTGCTGACAATTTGAAAACATGGCAACAAACTCAGCAATATCTTTCATCATACCTTCCCACTAATATACCTCACTCAAATCATAGTACATTCTTGTGGAACCCACATGAATGTTATCTGGAGCTATGAGCCTCATCCATGATCCTCTCTTTGAGTTCATCCACCTTTGATACACATAATCTACCTTGATACCTCAACACACCATATCCCCCTTGTTCGAAAGCCAATACTCTTTAGCTATGGACATTTTTCGTCAAATAAAGAAAAATAGGGTTTTGGTCTTTTTTCTCTTTCACCTATGACACTAATGAAGATTCAGCTCCTTTGGTCACCACTATGCCTCCTTTTGTGGAATTGATAGGTCTGACACCCAAAAGGTGCACATCTTTTACTAACTCCCTCTTTTCTTCTTTTACATAGGAAGTACTTTCCATGGAAAACTTGCATAATGCATCAACGACAAAATTACCCTTACCTGGGTTTTATAGAATACTCATGTCATAATCCTTGAGTAGTTCCAACTTCCTTCTCTGTATGAAGTTAAACTCTTTCTAGTTAAAAACAAATTTGAGGCTCTTGTGATCAGTGAGTATATCCAGATGAACACCATATAAATAGTAACACCAAATCTTCAGAGCAAAAATCACTGCAACCAATTCTAGGTCATGAGTTGGATAATTCTTCCCATAAACATTCAACTGTCTAGAAGCATATGCTATAACCTTGCCATTCATTATTAACACCAACCTAAGCCAACTCTTGATGCATAACTATACACCACATAGCTTTGAATACCCTCTGATAAAGTCAAAATTAGAGCGGTAGTCAATCATTTTTTCAACTCCTTAAAGATTTTCTCACAAGCTTCAGACCATTGAAAGTTATGTGTCTTCTAAGTTAACCTGGTCAAAAGAGAAGATATAGATGAGAATCCTTCAACAAATTTCCTATAATAGCCAGCCAAGGTGAAGAAACTCCTTACATATTTTGGAGACGTGGGTCTAGGTCAACTTTGATTTTCTTCAATCTTCTGAGTGTAAACTCTAATCCCTTCACAAAAAACAATGTGGACTAAGAATTCCACATACTTAAGCTAAAATCCCACTTGGAGAACTTTGCATATAGATCCTTATAGCTCAACGTCAAAAGAAAAATTCTAAGGTGACTAGTATGATTTTCTTTGTTCCTTGAATAGATCAGTATGTCATCAATGAAATCAATTACGAAGAGATCTAAATAAGGTTTGAATAGTTTGTTTATAAGATCCATAAACGTTGCTTGTGCATTCATTAAACCAAAGGACATAACCACAAAATTCATAATACCAATACCTTGTTCGAAAGGTTGTCTTGGGAATATCACATTCCCTTACTTTGAGGTGATGATAGGCTGACTTGAGGTCAATCTTTGAAAATCAAGAAGCAACCTGAAATGATCGAAAAGATTGTCTATCCTTAGAAGAGGATATTTATTTTTGATGGTCACCTATCCAACTGACGGTGGTCTATACACAACCTAAGGCACCCAACATTCTTCCTAACAAACAAGACCAGAATGCCCCAAGGTGAGACACTTGGTTGGATTAAACCTTTATATAACACATCTTTCAATTGTTCCTTTAGATCTTTTAACTCTGTTTGTGTCATTCAGTATGGCAGAACATAAATAAGTCAAGTATCTTTGATGAATTATATGCTGAAGTCTATTTCTCATTCGCAAAGAACTCTTGGTAGGTCATCGGTAAATACTTCTGGAAACTCGCTGACTATAGGAACTGCATGAAGGGAAGGTGACCCAACACTTGAGCCATTAACTCCGACAATATGATAATTACATCCCTTAGAAACTAAATTTCTTCTCTTTAGGTACGAAATGAAATGACCATTAGGCACGGCTTAACATAACTTGCTCATTAGGAATTTGAAACTTGACAACTCAACTTCTCCAATCTATTAATGCATAAAAGGTATAAATCCAGTCCATACCTAGGATGAAATAAAAATCTACCATGTCCAACTTTATTAAATCTACCATGGTATTATTATGATTGATGGAAACAGGACAATTGCGATAGACTTTTTCACCTAGAATGGATTCACCAACCAATGTGGAAATATTGAATGGTTCCCTAAGTTTCTTAGGAGAAATCTCAATGTTAATAGCAACATATGGAGTTATAAAAGATAAACGCGCTCCTAGGTCTAATAATGCATAAACAATAAAGTAAAACACTCCAATCATACCAGTGACAACATCTGGCGAATCCTCTTGTTCCTGGTGACTATTGAGAGGATACAAATGGTTTGTTCCTCCACTAGTACAAGAAGTTGCTACCCTAGGTGCAACCCTTTCTGGAAGAGCATTTGATGAAAGGTTGAGCCCTATTGCCCCCAATTCCCAGTGCTTTTCCTACTATTTAGACATTCTTTCACGAAATATCTGGTGTGATTGCACTTAAAATAACTAGTGGAGCATTTGTGAGAAACGCCAAAGCGATTCCTACCATACTTTGTGCAGGCAGGAGGCTTACTATCTCTTTGTGCCACACTACCTTGTTATTATGCAGGCCTAGCTTGAGAGTTCTGACCATGATGCTCAACTCTGTCTCTGGCGCAAGGGCACTAGCATACAATGGTGCATGCCCCTTTTATTTCAGAAATTTTTGTCAACTTGAACCACCCTTCCTTTAACTAGACTCATTCCCGGTCTTCGCTTTCTTGTTTTGATATTCCACTCTATCCCTCAACATTTCCTCTTCAACTTGTTGAACATAGAACATAAGCCTTGATGTATCCATGTCACCTATCAACATGGTAGTCCTACTTTCCTTACTTGAAGATCGACCCGAACCGACAACAAACAAACTCATTATGCTCCTTATGTCTGTCACCATCTCTGAAGCATAGCGAGAGAGTTGGGTGAACTTCAACCCGTACTCATGAACACTAACTGAGTTGTGTTTCAACGTGAGGAACTCTCTTACTTTGTCTTCAATCAGATCTCGGGGAAAGAACCTCCCCAAGAAGGCTTCTTTTAAATAATCCCAACTTGGACGTAGGGCACCCTAAGCTCTACCATCCTTCAATTGATCAAACAACATTCTAGCCACAATCTTCAGTTAAGAAGTAGCCAATTCAACCCTTTCAACATCCATCACATGCATCACCTCAAATACCTTCTTCAACTAATCTACAATGTTTTTTGGATTCTCAGTATTGCTTGTTCTTGTGAAACTAGGAGGATTAATTCTATGAAACTCAGGAACTCTTGAATTTTATGCCCACTACTATTGAGCTCCTCTCTGATGCCCGACTTGGTTGGTCATAACTTGACTTAACATTTGGATAGTTTCTCGAATTTGTACCCTCTCCTAGGGGTTGCACATCCTGTGCATTCGAAACCTCTTTTCCCTAAATATTTCTTCAGGCTGGTATACCACATACAGCTCTGTGTAGAGGAATGATGACCTGAAAATACAGGTAAGCACAAATTAGAGAGAGAGACTTTAAAGATAAACTCTTTGTACGAAAATAATCTGAAAAAAGGGGACATTCCTAAATCTTGTAGCCTCTTAATCATAGATCTGGAACAGTTCACACCAATGACTTAAATTTTATTGACATGGATTCATTGAATAAGGTTCTGATACAAAGTTTGTCATGCCCCAAACCTACATCCTAGGCGGAACTGGCACTCAAAGACCATTGTTGGCCCTCAAGCGAACCCTTGGTCTAACTTACGTAACTTAGTGGAAGACTACACTCAACTTATAAAAGAATAAGACATGTTTAAAGGAAAGTACTTCATATCATATATCTGGATATAAATAGCATTTAATTCTCAAAAATTATAAAAACTCCAAACTTAAATACTCTAGTCTACGAAGCCTCTAATCTAAGTAAAGAGGGATATTGGCATAGACCCCCGAAAATCCTAAAGCTAATATGATAAAGCAATGAAAAAGTTATCCTTTGGAATGGAAGAAGTCTCACTAAGTAATAGTGGAGTGCTCAACGAGATAAACGGTGCGCTGCGTGTTGATCCTGCTTACCTGAGTCGGCATCATGAAAAGATGCAGGCCAACTAGCTTCAGTACATTGAGTGTACGAGTAAGCGCGCCGAAAATCTAAGCAACACATAGGTTTGAAAAAGAGTGAGAATGAACACTTATCTTAGTTCTGCTCATCTCATGTTCTACTAACTCTCTTTCAATATACACAATTAAAAGTAAGTGCAATATAAAGAAATACTGATTGAAACATGCTGGAAGCTCTGAATGTATACAAGTATACAATAATGTGTGAGATATATATAAAATACAATAACTTATGTATATGAGAATACAATAACTGATGTATATTGAAATATAACACTACTTTATATGAAAATACAATACTATTGTATATTAAAATACAATATTGTCGTGGGAGATTCTAAAACTCACACCCATCACTTAAGAGCTACTGTGATGATACAACGTTACTCGGCCCACGCTGCCTAGTCATCCTAACATTGCCAGAGTATATGACCAGAACTTTCTAATGGATCCACTAGTAAAGTATGAACAGGGTTCATCAAAAAAGTATGACCCTTTTCTACCCATGATGTCTACATGGTTTACTTGGAAAGTTGAGTTATCTGAACTCGCATCCCCACATAGGTGCTCAATACTACTCCTTAATATATATATATATATATATACTATCTCATATGTTTTTAAAACAAATTGATTGTGTGTTTGGAGATTAGTGTTCAAAACATAGCTTTAAAAACCTCTCGTGGAAATGAACTCAACTCTGTAGTCTTTCTTGACTTGATATTTATATGTTTTAAAACAAGGTGAGAACGTTTGTGAAAGACTTTAGAAAACTTTATAGCATTTACTTTGGGTTGCTTCTTAACTTCTAGACTTGGCTCTTAACTTATTTTAATTAAAGTATGGATCAAATATCATGATCTCATGTTTATGGATGATTTCATGATGTTTAGATGTACTCTATAGTGTTGGAATCAACTTGGAATGAAGGTTACATCACTTAAGTTCTAGTACAAAAAGATAGGGAATGAACGGGGTCTCTAGGGGGTTGGGGGTCTCTGAGAGGCACGGAGTGCCAAATCCTTTTAGACAGACACAATCCTCGGAGCAATGGCAGGCGCGGCGCACTAGAGCATGACAGAAAAAATTTGTCATTAGGCGCTTTGGAGGCGCGATTCTCCAGTGCCTATAAGACGGGTTTTTCGACTTTCTTCTTCGTTTTTAATCTCTAAACCTTCCCAAACTACCATGGATCCCACCGGAAAAAATTAGGATCCATAATTAACTCATTACCCGATAGTTCAGACCTGAAAACAGACCCAAAAAAAAGAACCCAGACTACTAGAGATCAACTACACATCAACTAAAAAGATTTCACAATGTTTCATCAAGAATAACATATTCATCATTCACTAATTCAAACTTTAATTAAATGATACAATTAGGGTGTGTGTGAAAGGACCCATCACCGAACTATCTCGCATACCTTGATAGGGATCACTCCCCGACAAAATCCACGCATCGTTCTTGGCATTCTTGGACGATTCTTGGTCTACTCTTCTTCTCTTTTTTTTCTCCAAAGACTTAAGCGTTTCAAATTTGTTAAAAAATTATTTGGTACTTAGTCTTTACCCCTAATAAAAAGTTAAAACTAATTAGGAGTTAATAGGGTGAAAAGATAAAGTTGCCCTTACTAAAATACGGATGTGGAATTTCCTCTGCCCAACAACCCAACTTATGGAAGTCATATCTCCCTCATACGACCTTGGAATATCGCAAACTTGGCATTTTTTGAAAGACCTTAAGATGAGATTTCCATGCATATAAAGAAGTATCAAAACTCTTTCTAGCTAGAAGTTATGGCCGTTTGAAAATGACCAAAACTCACTCTTAAAATCTGGACCAGATTTCCTTAATTATTTCCAAATTTAATTATTCTTGGATTCTTAGATGATTCTTAGTTAACTATAATTAATAGATGTTATATTAAGCCTCTGATATTTCTTTGTTCTGTGATCGAACATGCTTATGAGTTTATCTTAGACTGTTGAGAGGCTGCATAATTTAGCTATTGCTCACCACATGGGGTTAACTTCGTGTCCATTCAACTACATGGTGAGGCCAAGCAATTGTAGAGATCTTATATGGAGTACAGATATTGTACACTACCCCCACTTACTTGGACCCAATTCCATGCCTTGTTTCTAGAGAAGTATGTACCTACGACCTTGAGAGATTACAAGAAGGATGATTTTATGTCCTTAGAGCAAGATGGAATATTTGTGGCTGCTTCTGAGGACAATTTTCATGCTTTATCTGGGTATGCTACCCAATTTGTTACTATGGAAGAGGAGAGGATCTGACTATTAATTAAAGGGTTAAAATTTGTGTTGCAAGTATTGTCTGTCCCCATGAGTTTTGCAGGGAAGAGTTTTAATGAGGTAATATATTATGTTAAGAAAGTGGAGGGGGTGAGGCAAGACGGTCAAGCCACGGCATTGGATAAAAGGTCAAAGAATTCTTGTAATTTTCATGGCTCATATGCTAGAGGATCCGGGCAACCAATGCTCGCGACCAAGCCAATTCAGTTTTCATTCCCACCTATACAAGTAACTATTTGGGGACTCCATACAATACCTTTTAAGATAGTCAGAGTATTGTTCATGCGATGGGTAAAAGACCATGTTGCGACGGCACTTGTTCTAATTGTGAGAAACTTGGACGCATTAGTAGATATTATCCACACCCGTGTGTGTTTGAGTTCGTACAACAACCTTCTCGAGCAAAAGTGCCTGCGGGAAAGGTAAATAATGGTAGAGGATGTCCACAATGTGTGCGAGGAGGTAACCAGTGACGCTTTAAAGGTAGAGGAATTGGTAATGGAGGTAGAGGCAATGCGCAATCTGCAAGCAAAGATATGGCTTGTGTTGATGATAAAGCTCAATGTTATGTTTTTTTGGGCAAAATATGTGGTAGAGGCGTCTGATGCAGTTATCACATATACTATTCTTGTGTGTAACCAGATGGCTTATATGTTATTTGATTCGGGATCCACTATTTCTTATATATTTATGAGATGTGCCTCTAAATTTGAGATATTGTGTGATGTCATTGGTACCCGTATTCGTGTTTCTACCCCGTTTGTGAGTTAGTAATAGTCACTCATGTCTATCGTGCTTTCCTCATTTGTTTATGGGATTTTAGACTTGGGATGTTTTGTTGATTTTAGATATGGTTGACTTTGACATAATCTTAGGAATGACTTGGTTGTCCCCCTATTATGGTGTTTAACTATGATACTAAATTTGGTGAATCTAGAAATTTTAGGAAGAGGAAAATTAGAGTGAGAAGGGGGGTACAAGCCTAAGGAAACTAAAATTATATCCTCCGTCCGGGGTAGTATACTAGTAGAGCATGGTTGTTTAGCTTATTTGGCTCATGCTAAGGATGCTGAGATTCAGGCTCCATCCATTGGGTTTATTCTTATGGTGTGTGAGTAGTTACGTATTTCCCAATGAATTGCCTAGAATTCATCCGAATGAGACATAGAATTTTATATTGACTTAGAGTCTGGTACTAGCCCCATTTCTATTCCTCCATATTGAAAGGCTCTGATAGAATTTAGAGAGCTTAAAGCTCCAATACAAAAGATCCTTTATAAGGAATTTATTCTTCCTAGTGATTCCCCAAAGGGTGCTCCGATTTTATTTATTAAGAAAAAGGATTGTAGTATGAGGATGTGTATAGATTACCAACAATTAAATAGTGTCACTATTTAGTATAGGTGCCCCTTGCCTAGAATTGATGATTTCTTTGATCAATTATAAGTTGCAACGGTCTTTTCTAAGATTGATTTAAGATATGTGCATTATCAATTAATGATAAAGCAATGTGCCTAAGATAGTGTTTAGGAATCGTAATGTTCACTATGAATTTTTGGTGATGTCGTTTGGGTTGACTAATGTGCATGCAACTTTTTATGTGCTTGATGAATGGGGTTTTCAAGACATTTGTTGATTCCTTTGTGTTAGTCTTCATTGATTATATTTTGGTCTATTCCATTAGCGAGGAAGAGCATCATGACCATCTTCATATTATTCTTGGTGCTATTGGGTAACAAAGATTGTATGCAAAATTTTCCATGTATGATTTTTTCTTGAATTACATTAAACTTTTTGAGAATGTAGTTTGAAAGACGGGGTAATGATAGATCCTAAAAATAATGAGGCGGTTAAAAAATTGGGTTCGGCCTAGCTCTATGGCGAATGTTAGGAGCTTTGTGGTGCTCTGTAACTACTACCATTAGTTTTTGAAGATTTTTCCTCTATTGCTACTCACTTGACCTATTTTACTAAAAAGGAGATACTATTTGAATTGAATAAAAAATATGGGGAGAACTTTGAAAAGCTCAAGACTCTCTTGACTACTGCACTTAGAATGACCTGTGACAGTTAAGGATATTTATAGTTTATTGTGATGCTTTTAATTGCAGGTTGGGCGCTGTGTTAATGCAAGATAAGAATGTGATAGACTATGTGTCGCACCATTTGAAGGTACCTGAGAGAAATTATCCAACTCATAACTTGGAGGTGGTAGTCGCAGTATTTGCTTTTAAGATCTGGCGACATCATCTTTATGGTGTGAAGTATGAGTTATTTAGTGATCAACATAGTTTGCAACATGTATTTACTCAAAAAGATCAAAATTTGAGAAAACAGACATGGATGGAGTAACTCAAGGATTATGATTTGACAATTCAATACCATCTCGGTAAGGCAATTGTAGTGGTAGAGGCATTGAGTCAAAAGGCAGTAAGCATGGATGGCAGACCCCTTAGCCAAGTAAATGCAGACCTTAGAGGCTAAGTTCATGCAGTAGGGCATTTCTGAAGGAGACAGGGTGTTAGCTAGCATTGAAGTTAAGGCCACATTTTTTGAGAAGATGAAGGACGAAGAATTTGAGGATGAATATTTGAAAGAACTAAAAGAGAAGATGGAGAGTTGCAAGGCACAAGAGACCAAACTTGATGTGGATGGTGCACTTAAAGTGAAAATAAGGATTTTGTTCCTCGAGTTGATGGCTTGATTCAAAAATTATTTTCAGTCTCATGGTTCACGATATTCTATTCATCATGGTGTAAACCAAATGTATAGAGATCTAAAGCGAATTTATTAGTGGTCAGGGATGAAGAAAGACGTCACAGAATTTGTGGTGAAGTGTCAGAATTTTCAACAAGTTAAATATGAAAATCAAAGTCTTGGTGAATTACTTCAAGGAATGTCAATTCTAGATTTTGTGTGGGAATGAATAGACATCGATTTTTTTGTTTGTCTCACATAGACCCTGGGGAAGTGTTATTATATTTCTGTTATGGTTGACATATTGACCAAGTCACCCATTTTATTCCGGTAAAGGTAGATTACAATGCGGAAAACTAGTTAAAACCTATGTGAAGGAGATAGTGAGGTTGCATGGGGTGCCCATTTTTATCATCTTAATTCGCGGTACACTTTTAACTTTGATGTTTTGGAGGAAGTTACATGATGAATTACGCAGGCAACTTACTTTATGTACAACCTTTCATCCCAAAAAAGATGGACAATTGAAAAGTTTTATTAAATTGTGGGAAGACATGTTGAGAGCTTGTGTGATTAACTTTGGAGGGCATTGAGATAAATTATTACCATTATGTGAGTTCTCATACAGTAATAAATATTACTCAAGCATTGATATGACACCATTTGAGGCGTTTTACGGGAGGGGATGTTGATCACTCATAGGTTGGTTTGAGGCCGAAGATGTGAAACCTTTGGGGGTCGACTTAGTGAAGGATGCGCAAAAGAAGTATGAGGGTAAAAAGGTGAGAAACATGGAGTTTCAAATTGGATTTTTTTTAAGGTATCACCCATGAAAGGGGTGATGAGATTCTGAAAGAAGGGTAAGTTGAGTCTGCGATATATTGGCCCCTTTGAGGTTCTTGCATGGGTAGGACTAGTGGGGTACGTAATACTTTACTCTTTACTTAGCCTACTTTTCCTCTGTTTTTTCACTTGGGGATGAATGAAAGTGAATTGGCATCTATTCTAATGACCGGTTCTATCGTTATAGAAATGCCAAGATAGAAAAATTATGGCTGAAATTCTTTTTTCATAGTACTAGGATTTTCCAAACCTTGTCCAAATTTAGAGGAAATTAGATTCATCAAGGTGTAGGTAAATCTGGTAGCCATTGAGTGGATAAAATACGAATTTTATTTGATGAACAGATAAATAACATGTTAAGGAATCCCTAAGACTTTACCATATTAAAGTAGGATAAGTTTATCTTTGGGAATCGATTTACGCGTAATTGCCTTTTTGAGTGTAGAGTATATTATAAAAAGGGTAAATTGAAATTTCCCTACAAAAGTTCTATCTTGATTTGTGCCGCTGAAGTGAGAAGTGTGCCTCCACAGTGACGCCACTACAAAGGGATGGGAGCCGATATAGCGGCCGAGACGAAACTCAAAAATTGTAATTTCAACGGGGGGCTCTGGAGTTCAAAAGTTCCACTACATCGAGACTTAATGCCGCTGAAACGACACCCTACTGCAGGATGAATGCTGCTATAGTGGGATGAGCGTATTTTAGATCATTAACTAAACCCCTAAATGACCTTATTTGACACTTTTTTTACTCTTAGAGCTAAAGAACGACCATTGGGCTATTCAAATTCGTTTTCTGCCATTCTCATAGTTTGATTTAAACTATCCAAATTCACTTTTAGATCCTTAAGATGTGATAAAATGGGTCAATATTGATGGGGAAGGTTTCTTGATGGATCCTATGGTATCATTTAACCTTAAATTGATTAGTTCGGATCATGGGTTGATCTAGGGTTCATAGAATTCTTAGTAATCTAGGTAATTAGTGATTTTCTATTGATTTGTAGTCCACGAACAAGCGGAATAAATATGGAAAGGAAATGATCAAGTCTCCTAGGGTTCAAGCTGATTTTGAGGTAGGTGATGGTTGTGATTTCCTGATTATGTGATATATGCATGTTCTTGCCTTGTTGTGATACTTGTATATATTTGAATGTTTCAATGTTGATCACACTTTTTGTAACTAAGATAGATAAATGATGTCGCCATGTAATTATTATGTAAATGTATGATCTTAATGATGTACTTGTGATTGTGATGGTGGTGTGTGAATGGGGATCACATTTCCCCAGTTTGGAAAACAAGCCTGGATAAGTTGCAATGCTCTAGCATAACTTTTGATCTAGTTTCCACTTTTTGGCACAATATTGGATCAGAATACCATGTTCTGATATACTCTGGGATTGGATTGCCACTTTTTGACAAGCTAATTGTTTGGGTTTAGGTCAGTTAGAGGACCAATGATGTGTTATGCAAGTGAAATGTTCTGTAAAATTGACATATTGATAATGTTGTATATGTTGATATATATGCATGTGATTATAATGTTGTTTGACTTGCTTTATTTTGCCCTAGTTGGATAGTCGTGATCATATGAGTACACCATGGTTGTGTACTGAGTTTGCACTTGCTATTATTTTTATTGAGTATAGCGCATATTCAAGAGCCTATTGACAAAACTCACTTAGGAGACAAGATATTATCGCATCCATTTCGAGGGTGAGCCGCATCTTTACGTCTACCATGAAGTTATCTTTCTTCTATGTCCACCATTTCGAGACATAGACCTTTTGTTTAGTTAGGTGAATAGTACAATAGTATTCTCTTGTTTATAGTCTGTATCTTTTTAATAGTTTTGGCACATTGACTTTCAGATCTGAGGTTTATCTTTCGCATATTTTAGTTGTTAGATCTTTTTTTTAGTAATGGAACTTTGTTTTTTGTCATTTAAATTGCTTCTGTAACTTCAATGTCTTAGTTTTAGAATAATTTCTTTAGTTGGATATACTAGTGGATCTCCCACCGACGTACAAGTGTGGGGGCCAATCATGATTATTTTCGATTGTGACAGACGTGGAGGAGATGAGTTAACACATTTAGATATAGCTACTCAAAGTTGGAGTATTTTTAATGTAATAGTTGAAGCAAAGCTGTAGTTTATTTCTAAAAACTTATCCTGCAAAGACACAATGAAGGGAGTTTGAGGGTATCCCAATATTTTGTCAAATGAAAGTCAAAGACAATATCATACCTTGTAGAAGCACTTCTCTTTAATTTTATCTTGATTTTCTTTTTCCACAACCAATGCAAGTAATATAGAAAAATATTTGCTTATATTTCATACTTAATGATATTATGAAATAAACAAAGTAAAGCGTTTTGAAGTTATTGAATGTACCTCTATGGATTACTTGATAGAGCTCCATGATCACTAAATCATGAAATGAAAATTAACTTAGCTGCTGAAACTAAAAAGTTGCTATCTATTAATTAATAAAAGAACTATAATAAAATTTATTAAAAGACACGTAGATGATTTCCCACCAATATAAGAAGAAGAAGAAGTTTTACTACTTCTCAACTTTATCAAGATGTGCTCTTAACTTGTTCCACTTTATCATCTTTGTGTGCCCATAGAGTATCCAATTGTGAATTTAATGCTTCAATATTGATTTTCCACCACAACTTTAGTTACATTTAATCCTTCTTGTAAATCATGTGGGATAATAGTAGATTCGTCTTTTGTCTTTCGAAGAGAGTCTTCTAACTCTTTCATTCTCTTTGGTGTTGCTTGATTAGTAAATGGTTTAGGAACATAAAAGAGAACTTTCATGGATCCTACATTTTTTCAAGTACCAAATCCACAATTTCATCACTAGTAATAAAAGAGTATGCATCTTACAAATCAATCATGATTCTCTTAAAAGAATAAAAAAACTCAAACTATGACAAAAAAAATTAAATTATATTGAATGACACTAGAGTATATGTTTTCTCACGTTGTGATGGAACGGGATAGATCTTTCAAATCAATCATGACTTTTGGGGGGAAAAATTAACTTATGACAAAAACAAGCAAATCATATTGAATGTTACTAGAATATATGCTTTCTAACTTTGACATTGTGTCTTCTTGACATGATCAACCTTTTTCACTTGAATAATGAGTGTTTTTGTAGAACTCAATTTTATTGAGTTCAATCCCCTCAGGCTTCTGTTCATCCTAGAAAATCAAAAAATAAATGATAAATAGTATTACTGATTTGCGTGTATAGATATAAGGTTATCTGTCGAGATATAACGTTATGACTTTCTGAGATTATGACTATGCTTTAAGACTACTGCGTATCCTAATCACCAGTTCACATGTACGAACAGAGATGGTAAAGATGGGTCATTTGATTTTTTACTATAATCAACAATATGTAGATGAACTAGACACATAACAAATTCAAATTAGTAAACCATACTATAGGTTCTGCATACCAAAGAATCAAACCGAAAAGGAAAAAAGTTGGGTTTGAAATTTTTACAAGAGTCGAGGCAAAAGATGTATATCACTAGTGCAATATAATTTTCTCGGATTATACTTTAAATGAGTTACTACTCTATTTCTAGGAGAGTATTTTTACTCATTGAGAAAATCTAATAAACCGTCGGAAACATCAAAATATCCCTATTCAAACATAATGAATATAAGTATTTGTTCACAAAAGGCGTGCACAATAATTTAAACATTAAATTACCACTAGAGGGTATATTACTTTTTTTTTCTATGTCTATTACTTATTGTGCACGAATTTCTCTTCTAAGAATACAAACATATATAGAATACAAAATATCCTATGGTTTGTAATCCAGAAACTCATCTTTCAAATCCAAGTTTGACTATATCAGTGATCACTGAAGAGAACTTTTTTTTAGACATGTATTTAATAATAAATAATTCGGAAAAAGGTCTAAAATACCCTCAAAGTATTAGAATTGGTATAAAATTACCCTTCATCCACCTATTGGCTCCAAAATACCCTTCCTACCCACCTATTGGGTACAAAATACCCTTGTCATCCACCTTTTGGTTCAATGTTGACCACTTATTTAACGGTTTTATATTTAAGCTATTTAAATATTTTTTTAAAGACGTGGCGCTCAACTATTTGTTATAATTTAACTTATTAGTATAATTTATAAATCAATCCACTACCCATCCATTACTAATTAAACCCTCCAAATCAATAAATCACTCACATTAATAATGCAACAATAGAAAAGCTACTGCCAATTGAGTGTTTTAAAAAATTTGAGACGAAAATATCTATAGAAGTAAATTATCATACATTCAAGTGTCTAAATAAAAATTACCGATAAACTTAAAAGTCTGACTATGTTCATCTTAATTATTCTTACGTCTCAATTATGTGATGTTACTTCATAGGTAACTTTTTTTCAAAATAATATATTAAAAGTTTTAAAACAAATCATAAATATTTATAAAATTATATTTTAAAAAAGTGCATGAATTAATTCGGGATGTATTACTTCTTTAAATTTAGTCATAAATTTCTAATTCAATCTTGAAAGAGAATCAAATTGAATGTGTCATGCTAAATAAGCGGCTCAACATAAATTTAATTGGGGCTTTGATTCGTACTCGAATAATTTTAGATGTCATTTTCATCAATCTATAATTTCATCGTGTTTTAGTAGCGTTTATGATGACTTTGATATTATAGTTGGATTATTAATTGGGTGGGATTTACTTAGTAATGGGTGGGTAGTGGGTTGGTTTATAAATAATACAAATAAATTAAATTAAAACCAATAGTTGAACATCCAGTATTTTAAAAATATTTAAATAGTTTAAATTTAAAATCATTAAATAAGTGGTCAATTTTGAACTCAAAGGTGGATGACAAGGGTATTTTGGAGCCAATAGGTGGATGAAAAGGCCATTTTGGAGCCAATAGGTGGATGAAGGGTAATTTTGTACCATTTTCAATACTTCAAGAGTATTTTAGACCCTTTTCCGTAAATAATTTTCACTGTTAAATGGAGACTTTAATTTTTTTTTTGTAGTAATTACCTCGGAATATTCAAATTAAATTCTTCTTCAACGGCTGAAAGCCTGGTCGTACACTTTGGAAAATTAAGGAAAGTTAATGAGATATAATAAAATTATGTTTAACAATTGAATTTTTAATTTAGCAAAATATTTAAGGATCAAAATAAATGAAGAAGCAAATTGTTGCTCAACGATACAAATTTTAATGTAAGAGAATAGAATAGAAGAAGGTATAGATAAAAAACCATGTAGAGGTCGGTGATAGAACAAAACATAAATTTCTTGGTATATCTTGTGTGATACAATAGATTTTTTCATTTTTGTCTCTTGTCAATAGTTTTCAGTCACAGTTGGCGTCATTTTCCTTTAAAATACGATAAAAAATATTTGAAAGTCTCTCTTCCTATTTGACTTTTTCGACCTTAGGCTCACCTCAAAGTCATGCATCACCATATAGAGGGTATAATAGACATAGAAAAAAATTATGAGTTGAAAAAATTGTTTTATGAAAATCATGCTTAACCAATTGAAAAATAAAATAATTAATAGAGTAAGTCAATTTAAGATGTTTAAATTGATTATTGCGTACCATGAATAAATATTTGCTTTTCTCTGTTAGGTAGTATCTCCTTGAAGGTCTTTACCTAATCCATTATCACTTTGCCTTCATTGTATACTTTAGATTTCTGATTTTCTAAATTATTTGGAAAACTCCAATTATATTCCTCATCGGGTGATGAGAGTTTGTTTATATGCTGTAAAATTAAAGGTAACTTGATCATCTAACTAAAATAATTATATAAAATATTAGTGGACTGAAATCATTTATCAGGATAGTTTGAAATACCTTGTATATGTTAATAATGGAGCGGAATTTTATGCATCTTAGCACACTTTACTTCAATTGGTAATAATTTTGCTCTTTTTCATCAAATATCAAAACTTTTGAGTCACTATTGGTGTTGTTGTCCTTTTGAATAAGATTGGTATCTTTCAAAATGCTATCATTACGTAGTGATAATAGCATGCTTCAACCCACCTTATAGTCATGCAAAACCAAATGAGAGGAAATGAAAAATCTAGACAATAAAAAATAATTTGAATCCATTGATCTAAAATTATGTGATTCTTCTCCATCTACAAATAAAAATAATTAAAAAGAATTACTATATGTCAATTGTTTAATGTAAAATTTCGTAGATACATTTGAAGTCTTCTTGTTGTTGGTGTTGTGTTTCAAATGTTTCCTCCCCTTAACAGTGATCTTGCTCTTTTTCATTTATACTTTCAACAGGTAATTACGCGCACTTCGCGCGGGCATATGTTATCCATATATCTTTTGAACAATCTTTCCTATAATTACGTGTATAAGGGGAAAAAATAAATTATTATAGTTTTTTAGAATATTTCAAAAGAAATTAAATGATTTGACATTGACATATATATTAAGAGTTGTAAATATATAAATATTGATTATAAAATATCTTGGTATCTAATTATTTTATATTTATATAATTTATCATATTATATGTTATATGATATAACTGTCTTGTAAAAATTGATTGATGTTTTTACTTAGCGAATAAACATAACTTTTTTTTTTTTATATGAAAAATATAGAATCTTATAAGTTTATGGTTAGAATAACTTCTTGTGTAAATAGATTTATGTGAAAATTTTCGATGACAAATATGACTTATAAATAAATTAAGATTGTTAAAAATTTACACTGCAACAACATAAATAATTTTTTTTAGAGACAATCTACTTGTGTGAGGTCTAATGTTCACCAGCTTTCGTTATTATTAATATTTTACTCTAACGACATTTAGAAGGAGAGAAAAATTTGGAACAACAACAAAATTATATTGTTGACCCTTATAGAAATTCATTCATCATTAAACTTCGGAAGGCCCTTCCGAATTCTTCATCAATGAAAATTTATGACTTTTTCAAGAATATTTACGTATGATTGTTTCATTATGAAAGTACAAATCAATAAAAGTGTTCGATTCTACACTCATTTTAAAAAAATATTTTCGAAAATTTAAAAAATAAAAAGATTCTAACCAAGATATTTCAAATGCTAAGCAATGACTTAGGACATGAAGGATAACAAATCTATGTTCATAGACATATCTTTAAGATACTACTTTTGTTTAGAGTAGGTTTTGTTTCATATTCTTCAAACTATGCTTGACGAAAATAAACACAACTTACAACAAAAATATTTAGAAGAGCCGAATGAAAAGAAAAACGAAGAAAACATTAAAAAGGATGAAAATATTTATCATAGTCAGATTATATACATACCAAACAAAAAACTAAATACAGTTGTAAGGAGACAACAGAACATCGAGGAAAAAGACACATTAAAGGGAGCAAACTATGGAATATTCACTGATGATAACAAATCATTCTAACCAGAAAAGTTTCTATGTTTTGGAATAAGATACCTCACAATATTGACTAACACTTCAATCAATTTTCAATCCTTAAAGTACTCATATTATCCAGTGATAACATTTTGTAAAAACAGATAACAACAGAAGAACCAAAAAATATGGTCATGAAAAGTTATTAAGTCTGAATGAATTTTCTGAAGAACACGAAATCGCAACGTTGTATGTGAAGGAATAATATTCTTGATATAGATATTTGAGATTTGGAGGGCTTTTTTTAATGTACCTTCTACAATTTCAGTAGAAAAAAATTGCTTGAATATCCAATTGACATTTGTTTTTTAATTTATACTAACAAATACTTCTAACAATAACTTTGTATAAACATGAACAACCATGTTTAAAGCTTATACTCAAAAATGACAATTAATAAAATAAGCATAAATTAAAGATTGTAAAAAAAATCAGGATATGCAAAACTAGAATGAAACAGAACAAAAAAAAAATTAACTCCACTGAATGTATAGTCTAGTTCTCTATTTGTAAACAAAAAAGGGTATTGTAGAAAATGATTATTGTCTCTTACCGTAAAGGTCACAACTCTTTGGAAGAGTTACAACCTTCAAAAACGGCACAACATTTTGTAAAATTCGTAATTTTTCATAAAAGTAGCAACTCTTCATAAAAGTCGCAACTTTTCATAAATGTCACAACTTTTAATGAAAAAAGTTACAATTTTTCATAAAAGTCACAACTTTTTAAAGAAAGTTGTAATTTTTCATGAAAGAGGAAGTTTAGTTTTGGAAATAAAATAAATTTAAAGAGAATCCTTGCTTGTGGTGGAGCCACATAGGTGTGCCTAGGATTCGCTTATATATATATATATATATATATATATATTGTTGGGTATGTTGCAAGAATTGATGGGAAATAGAGGAAAGGAGAGGAATCTGAAAAGTTGAGAACTATAAGAGTTGGGAACTTGAAAACTCCTCTTATGCTTTAATGAAAAAGGCAATTGTCCCTCATCGGTAATCGAAAGGAAAATAGGAGAGGTTAAATACATAAACACTCCTATAAATTGTTGAAAGGGTTGATAAGAGGGAACCCCCTCGCGCCGTCGTCGTCCTCGCTCGCTTCGGCTTTGGCTTCGGCAAATGATCGAGAGATTATTTTTTGGACAAAATTTATTTTAATTATTTATTTAATTAATTAAATGGAAAAAAAATATTTCAAATTAATTAATGGATAAAAGAAGTTAACAGAAATTTTTTCAATTTTTTAGTTAAGGTTGCAACAAATTTTTCTGATTTTCCTTCTTCTTCTAAAACATATTTCTTCGTGTACTTTCCTGTTGTGGATTGATTCGTTGATAGTAGAGTTTTTGGTATCTACACTCTACTATTAAGATCATTTTACCCTGGGAGGTTATATTCCAAATCAAACATCGGATACTAGAGGGGAATAATTTTCTTAAGGGGACACTGTGAATTCATTGGACTTGATTTTCTTCAAAACTAAAGATTATTTCAGATTCTGGTAAGTTTATACAGATTTAAGTATTTTTTCAAAATTAATTTTTGTTCTTCTTGCTTACAGGTTCTATAAATTTAAGTTACTTCGTGTTTCTGAATAACTTATTATAATTAGTAATTTCTGGTTTTGATAACACAGATTGGTTAACAATCTTAAGGAAATTATTATTTTTATCTGTGTTTCTGGTGGAGACAAAAATCTTTGTGATTTTATAATCCTTTAAGTCTGCAATTACATTTTATTGCTTACTTAGATTGAATCAATTTTTGTTTATCAGAAATGCCAAACACTACTGTTACAGTGGTTGTTGCTAAACTAAACCGAACTCTTGTACCACAAGCAGAGAAACCGTGTAAATTCATAGGTTGAATTATAAAGGATGGCAGCAACGAGTATTTTTCTGGCTTACCACTCTTGGTCTGCAGAAATTTACAAGTGAAGATACTCCAGTTCCTGCTGATGATATGTCAGACAAGGAAAAATTCATGATTGTTGAAGCATGGAAACAGTCAGACTCCTATGTAAAGGTTACATTTTGAGTGCTTTAGAGGATGACTTATATAATGTCTATAGTGCAATAACAACTTCAAAAGAGTTGTGGGATGCACTTGAGAAGAAATATAAGACAGAAGATGCATGCTTGAAAAAGTTTGTGGTCGCAAAGTTTTTAGACATTAAAATGGTAGATAGTAAAACTATTGGATCACAAGTGCAGGAACTTAAACTTATTATCCATGATCTGATTATTAAAGATAGGGTAGTAACTGAAACTTTTCAAGTGGCTGCAATGATCGTGAAGTTTCCTCCTTGGTGGAACGATTTCAAGAATTATCTAAAGCACAAGTGTAAACAAATGAAGCTTGAAGATCTTGTGATTCGACTCAAGATTGAGGAAGATAACAAAAACGCTGAAAAGAAGTCGCGTAAGAGCTCAACAATCATTGGAGTTAATATTATTGAAGAAGTTCCTACCAAAGACAAAAAGAGAAAGAAGTCCAACGGGAAGAAGTTAGAACAGGACACGAAGAAATTCAAAGGAAACTGTTACAATTGTGGCAAGGCTGGTCATAGGTCTTCTGATTATCACGCTCCAAGAAAGGACAAAAACAAAGGCAAAGAAAAAAGTCAAGCAAACATCATGGAAAGGATAGAAGATGCAGATGACTTGTGTGAAATGATATCGGAGTGTAACTTAGTTGGAAATCCCAAGGAGTGGTTTCTCGACTCCGGTGCCACTAAACATATTTTCTCTACTAAAGAAGCCTTTGCAACGTACACTCCTGCTGAGTACAATGAAAATTTATTCATGGGAAACACAGCAACAACAAGGATTGCAGGAACTGAGAAAATAATGTTTAAAATGACATCCGGCAAGGTGTTGACATTGAACAATGTTCTGCATGTCCCTACTATTATGAAGAATTTAGTTTCTCCTGCACTACTCGTTAAGAAAAGGTTTAAGTATGTCCTAGTAAATGATAAAGTTGTAATAAGTAAGAATGAAATGTTCAAAGCAAAGGGTTACCTCAATGAGGGTCTTTTAAAACTAAATGTAATGGTTGTTGACAGTTTTAATAAAAATTCTGCTTCTGTTTACTTATTGGAGTTAAGTGATTTATGGCATGCCCGTTCGGGACATGTAAATTACAAAGCCTTGCCAAAAATGGTTAATCTAGATGTGTTGCCTGATTTTAAATGTGATAAGTCGAAATGCAAAATTGGTGTGGAAAGTAAGTTTGTTAAACATTCTTACAAGTGTGTTTAAAGAAATACTATAACTTTAGACTTAATTCACACAAACATATGCGATATGAAGTCAACACCAACTCGTGATGGGAAAAAGTATTTTATAACTTTTATTGATGACTGTACTCAATTTTGTTATGTATATTTGCTTAATAGATGAAGAAATTGAGGCATTTCAGCAATACAATAATGAAGTGGAAAACCAATTGAATCTAATGATAAAAATGATTCGGACTGATAAGGGTGGAGAATATGAATCTCCTTTTGCAGAGATATGTTTGGAATATGATATTTTTCATCAAACTACTGCACCTTATACTCCACATTCAAATGGTTTTGGCAGAACGAAAGAACAGAACATTAAAGGAAATGATGAATTCCTTAATGATCAATTCTGGTTCACCGCGAAACCTTTGGGGGGAAGCCATCCTTACAGCTAATAAAATACTCAATAGAGTACCCAATCGAAAAACACAATCAATTCCATATGAGTTGTAGAAAGAAAGAAAACCGAACTTGAAATATTTGAAAGTGTGGGGGTATTTAGCCAAAGTAGAGGCTCCTTTACCGAAGAGGATTAAAATTGGACCCAAAATAATAGATTGTATCTTTATTGGGTATTCTATGAATAGTAAAGACTATCGATTTTTTCTTCGCAAATATGATAATCCTGAGATTCATGTTAATACGATAATTGAATCAGATATTGCAGAGTTTCTTGAAAACATTTATACGTATAAAACTGAAAGTGAGTCAACAAGTGAAAGACCTGAATGACCACGAGAAAAATCAATGAAAAAATATTCTAAATAGTGAGGAACCTAGGCGTAGTACTCGGTAACGAAAATCTGCTTCTTTCAGACCAAATTTTGTAGCATTATTGCTTGAAAATGAGCCTTAAACATTTAAAGCAGTTATGTCTTCATTAGAGTCAACTTATTGGAAAGAAGCAGTCAACAGTGAGATTGAATCAATTTTAAGCAATCACACTTGGAAATAAGCTGATCTTCCTCCAGGAAATAAACCTTTAGAATCAAAGTGGATCTTTAAAATGAAAATGAAACCTGATGGGACTATTGACAAATATAAGGCTAGACTGGAAGTCAAAGGATACTGACAAAAGGAAGGTTTGGACTACTTTGACACATACTCTCCAGTAATAAGGATAACATCAATTAGGATGTTAATAGCACTAGTAGCGGATCATGGTCTTAAAAAATCCACCAAATGGATGTAAGGACAGACTTCTTAAATGGAGAGTTGGAGGAAGAAATTTACATAGAACAACCTGAAGGGTTTATAGTTCCTGGTAAAGAATAGAAAGGGTGCAGACTTGTGAATTCACTTTATGGACTCAAGCAAGCACCCAAACAACGGCATGCTAAATTTGACCAAACAATGTTGACAAATAGATTCAAGATTAACAAATGTGATAAATGTGTTTACATTTAAAATTTTATGAAACATGAATTCATTGTTTTTTTTTATGTTGATGACATGTTAATAATGCATAAAGAAATTGACGATATAAATGCTACTAAGTGCATGTTGTCCAGCAAGTTCGATATGAAAGAGTTAGGAGTTGTTGATTTTATCTTAGGGGTCAGGATTATCAAAACTCCTCAGGGACTAGCATTATCTCAATTTCATTATATTGAAAAAGTATTGGATAAGTTCAAATACTTGAATTTCAGTGTTGTCAAAACTCCAATTGATTTAAGTTTTACATTAAAAAAGAATGAAGGTCAAAGTGACTCTGAATTGGAATATGCGAGAGTGTTGGGATGTTTGATGTATATTATGAATTGCACGCGACCAGATATAGCATGTCCTATTAGTAAACTAAGTTGGTACACTAGTAATACGAATCAAACTCACTGGATGTCTATGAAACGTGTGTTGGGTTATCTAAAATATGCACAACATTACGCTTTGCATTATAATAAATATCCTGCTGTGATTGAAGGATATAGTGAAACAAATTTGATCACCGGGTCAAATGATGTAAAATCCACGAGTTGTTATTTGTTATACTTGGTGGAGGAGCAATCTCTTGGAAATCGTCCAAACAAACATGTATTGCTCGCTCCACAATTGAAGCTGAATTCATTGCTTTGGATAAGGCTGGTGAAGAAGCGGAATGGCTCCGAAATTTCTTAGAGGATATTCCATTCTGGCCCAAACCTGTTGGACCAATTTTCATACATTGCGATAGTCAAGCAACAATAGGTAGGGAAAGGAGCATTATGTACAACGGGAAGTCTCGTCATATACGACGGAGACATAACATCGTAAGACAACTGCTCTCTAGTGGAATTATCACAATTGACTATGTAAAGTCAAGTTATAATGTGTCAGATCCATTAACGAAAGGCATAGTGAGAGAGGCAATTAAATGATCATCTAAGGGAATGGGTTGACGACTTAGGACAAGTCAGCATGACGGTAACTCTATCTAGCAGACTGGAGATCCCAAGAGCTAGATTCAAGGAGAAAAAGAAAATTGTGGATCATGGTTCGACATTGTCAATTAACTCAATCCATTCTCATGGTGAAGACAATGTCCAGGAAAAGGTTAAGACTTTAAGGCTTGTTAATGGGGTAATAAAGCTTAAAGTTTTTAATGATTTGCTACGTTTGGTAGATTTTACCAAATAGTATATCTATGAGATGACACGGTTAGAAATCACCTATGTGAGTGTGAAGTCAAAGCCGCTTCAAAGAGAATTTTATGTCAAAAACCTATTCTCTATACACTCATGAAACCAGGAGGTGTTCATGGCTGAAACGAACACAACCGTAAGAATCATAAACAATAAAGGGTTAATTGTGTGACATATGGTTGTCTAGGTATACACCAAATCCCGATGGTTCAAGGGTATCACATTTACATATTTACCGAGTATATCCGACATATGTTCACTACGGAAAGTCTAAGAGAAAACCTACTTATCCAGATGCAATTAATCCTTGCTTGTAAAGTACACAATTTTCCGTGCATTCCTATGTTATAACCATTCCAAATTAATATGGGGGATTGTGGGATATGTAGCTAGTATTGATGGGAAATAGACGAAAGGAGAGGAATATGAAAATTTGAGAACTTGAAGAGTTGAAACTTGAAAAGTCCTCTTCTGTTTTAATGAAAAAGGCAATTGTCCCTCATCGGTAATGGAAAGGAAAATAGAAGAGTTTAAATACATAAACACTCCTATTAATTGTTAAAAGGGTTGGAAAGAGGGACCCCCCCCCCCTCCCCGCACCCTCGTCGTCGTCGCTCGCTCGCTTCGGCTTTGAATAAAATCTATTTTAATTATTTATTTAATTAATTTAATGGCCAAAAAAATTTCAATTAATTTGTTGATAACAGAAGTTAATCGAAATGTTTTCAATTTTTTAGTTAACCCGACCCGACTCAGATCCCCGCGCGTGACCCGTTTTATTTTCCGTTATATTTATAATTCCCGCTATGACTACTCTGAAAGATTGCAACTTTCAGGAACAGTCAATACCATTTGAAAGTTTGCAACCTTTCATTGATGGTCGTGTCAATTCTTAAAGGCTTGCAACCTTTTAGAATATAATCTTCTTGCCTATAAATACTACTAAGTCTTCAGAATATTTTCCAAAGAATATTTCTGATCTTCCTTCTTCTTCTAAAACATATTTCTTTGTGTACTTTCCTGCAGTGAAATGATTCGCTAGCAGTAGAATTTTTGTTTTCTACACTTTATTGATTAAGGTCATTTTACCCTGGGAAGTTATATTCCAAATCAAACCTCGGATACTAGAGAGAAATAATATCCTTAAGGGGACACTGTGAATTCAGTGGACTTGATATTCTTCAAAACTAAAGATTATTTCAGATTCTGGTAAGTTTTTACAGATTTAAGTATTTTTTAGAAATAAATTTACGTTCATCTTGCTCACTGGTTCTATAAATTTCAGTTACTTCGTGTTTCTAAACAATTTATTACAATAAGTAATTTCAGGTTTTGATAACACAAATTGATTAACATATATATATATATATAGGCTTAAGTCATCTGCAGCCCCTTAAAGTTGTCCTCATAATTCACTTAGACACCTCAACTAGGACCAGTACCTATTGAACACCTGAACTATTAAAAAAGTATACCTATTTAACACAAAATGTTGAGGTGGCAAAAAAAGTATTTTACACTTCCTCTGAGCGCGTGAAATTTTTTAAATAATGTTTTATTTTTATTTTTCCAAAAAAAACTTAATACTTTTGCTTTTTGAGTGCCACTTGGCATTTAGATAATTTAATTTAAAAAATATATATTTAAAACTAATACTAATTCTTAAAAGAAAAAAACAAAAAGCCCCCACTCAACCCCTGTAACTCGTCTTCTCCATGAAGACCAGTGCATCCATTTTTTTCTTACTTTTTTCTATTCTATTTCTTTTCGATATTTATTAAAAAATAAAAATTGAACATGCTAATTAAATTTGGAGGAAAGAAAGAAGAAAGAACATTGGATTGAAAAAGATTAGTCGGTGACCTCCTTTTCGGTTATCTTCGAATAAATATTACCATTTAAATTAAAATATAAACCCATTAAAATTATCAAACATAATATCAGATTGATTCAATAAAATTAATTTAGCTCCTCTCAATTTCTCTTTTTTATTGATCTCAAGATTGACTAAGTGTCTTTCTTTATCACTCTTATATCAGTCTCTTTTAATATCTCTCACGTATTAAGAATAAAAAATAATTATGTATTCAATTAACAAAGAAATTGAATTTGTCCTTTGAGAAAGAAATCTTGCCAGGAAGAAGATGAGAAGAAAGGGGATGGGGTAGGGTTGGGCTTCTTATTTATTTTATTTTATACAAAAAATAGATGGAAAATTTATTTGAAATAATTTTCATTCTTTTTGACATAAATTTATTTTTCTATAATTGTTGGGCCTATTGTCACATGTTATCTTTCAATTAGTCACTTTGCCACATCACAACAAGTGCATTACACACACTTTATTTTTTTTACTTATTGTCGAAAAATGTCTAATAGGAACAAGTTTTGAATAAATAAAAGTGTTCAATAGGTACTGGTCCTAGTTGAGGTGTCTAAGTGAATTATGAGGACAACTTTAAGGGCCGCATATGACTTAAGCCACACACACATATATATATATATATATATATATATGTGTGTGTGTGTGTGTGGGGGGGGGGGGGCTTAAGTCATATATATATATATATATATATATATATGTATGTATATATATATATATGTATGTATATATATGTATGTATATATATATATATGTATATATATGTATGTATATATATATATGTATATATATGTATGTATATATATATATGTATGTATATACATATATATATGTATGTATATATATACATACATATGTATGTATACACAAACATATATATATATATATTTATATATATGTATGTATGTATATATATATGTATGCATATATATATATGTATGCATATATATATATGTATGCATATATATATATGTATGTATATATATATATGTATGTATATATATATGTATGCATATATATATATATGTATGCATATATATATATATGTATGTATATATATATATGTATGCATATATATATATATGTATGTATATATATATATGTATGCATATATATATGTATGTATATATATATATGTATGTATATATATATATATATATGTATGCATATATATATATATATGTATGTATATATATATGTGTATGTATGTATATATGTATGCATGTATATATGTATGTATGTATATATACAACATATATGTATGTATATACAAACATACATATGTATGTATATACATATATATATATATATATATATATATATGTATATATATATATATATTTATATATATGTATGTATGTATATATAGATGTATGCATATATATATATATATGTATATATGATTATATTGTTTAGATCTCTCATTTTTTATCACCTCCTTACAACTTTGTAGTTAATTTTTGTCCAGTGATTGAAAATAGAAATTTTATTTTATAATAAAAAAATCATGAACAATGAATTAAAATATTTATGTAAAAGTAAAGTAAAATCATACCACAAACAAGATTTTATTAATCTTTTTATATAGAATTAACTAGAGGTGATCAATAGAGAAACAATTATATATATAGAAGAAACAAAAATTATCGCATTGGTGAGTTTAATGGTATTTGAACTGTTAATTGTATCTCCCTAATTCCTTGTTTAACGTGATAATTTGCACAGTTTCCTTCTTTGATAGGAAATTTTGAATTATTCTCTTCGTTCTTGTTTGTTTGTTCCATTTGCATTTCACATTCTCCTCGATAAATATTAATTAAATATTTATTATACAAAGTTATTGTTGCTAATAACACTTCGAAATTTTAAATTCAACCACTAATACTCCAATTAATTTTTATCAATAACAACTTACTCAAAAAAATAAAATTAAAATAAAAATGCAAACATAACTACTTACCCTCTCGGTCCTCTTTGTATTTGCCTCCATTTTGTTTTTTAGATTTTTGATTCTCATTAGAATTATCTTTCTCATTCATTTGTAATTCATTCCTAAGGACTGCATATTGTCAAATACAAATTTTTTTTTTATCAATGTTAAATCAATAATTTATTCTCAAACAAAGTGTAATCTTTCCTCCATTCTATTGATTTCAAAGTTGAAAAGTACATGAAATACTTTGACCGATTCAAGAAATTTGAATGAAAAAAAAAAATTTGACTTGTTTTTTCTTTTAACTAAATTATAATATGACAAATATAATGAAACAAAGGAGGGGGAGGTCTCCTTATTTTTATCGTTATTCTTTTCACAAATCAAACTTAATTTGATCGAGAATGTATTCATACAAAATTGTAAAATAAAAAACTCCATAAGAAATAAAATATTTAAAATCTAGGACTAGACATAGGAAAAGTTAATTTCACTACAAATTCAAATAAAGCATAAAAGTGGAAACAAGCAATGCTAAATCAAAAAGAGCCACATATATATATATTTATTAGAGATAGCCCTATACAATGAAAATAACCTGGAAAAAATGAAAAATACACCAAAAAAGATTTTCAAATCTAAATAGTTATCTCACCAAAAAAAGAAGTGAAAGAGAATACCTCCTGTTTTATAAGTGTACACGAGGATGCTGAGGTGTTACCTTGAAATCTATATTTTATGATCTTTTTGAGGTAACTGATTTTAATTTCGTTTGACTATTCTTTCCATTAACACTACGAATAATACTCCGTTCAAATAATTCTCAAAAATTTTAAGAGAAAAAATATATTCAAAACTACCTAATTTAATAAGCATATATACACATTAATTGCTTAACTTGGACCAAATGAAATAAAAAATAAGTCTCACAAAATTAATCCTATTTAATACCCCCTCCATCCACTTTATAAGAACTTTGACAAAATTTTTATGATATATTATATATATTTTTATCAAATTGAAATGCAAAAAATACACTTTATAGTATATTACGTCTATATTTTTAATATCTTAATTTTTTTAAATGTCGAATTAAGGTGTCAAATTTAACTCTAAATATTTGATAAATAATTTTTTCGAAAGTGAACATGAAAATTAAAAGTAGATCGAGGTAGTATTTAATTTCAATGATAAAATTCTGTATAAAAACTTAAGTTAGTCAATAAATTGTGATAGAAGTAGTATTTAATAGCTTACCAAAAAACCAAAGACAAAACAGACATTTGTAGTTAGTTTTGCCTTATGTTTTTTAATTCTATGCTACAGAAAAAAAGAAGAAGATAGAATTATATGAAGAATTCAATAAATCAGCTTTTTTCTCTTGTATATACTTTTGAGTTGATCGTTAAGTCATTTTATTAGAAAATCGTGTTAAATACTCTAGGATTAGGATACAAAAAATAAAATAAAAGACTCTACTATTGTCACGGCCCTAAGTCGGGTCATGATGACTCCCACTACAACCTACAGAATGAGCAAGCCTAAAACCCAAGTCACAAGATTGAGGAAGACATAAATTATATAAAACATAACTTGTGAGGAAGACATAAATTATATAGAACATAAGTAATAAAAGCGGAAGACAAGGATAATGTATATACCAAAGAATTGTGTTGTGTGGACGCGGGTATGTTACGCTACAAAATGTACAAAAGAGGCCCACAAGTGTGCACATGAGATTCTATAAACAAATATATATATATATATATATATATATACAAACACATGCATACACATAGAATTGACAAATACAAAATATAACTTGAGAGTTAGTACAAAATAAAGACATTAGAAAGACTCCGAGTACTAGGAGCTCACTACAATTCAAGTCTGTGATAGCTACGGGATATCCAAATGCTGACTCAGGGTGGGTCAAACTGGTAGCTACATAAAAAAAGATGCAGAAGTGCAGTGTAAGTACCATACAAGGGTACTTTGTAGGCATCATAGGCAAAGCAAGATCAGAAAAATGAAATATAAATAAGGAGCACGAAAATACTAGCAATAATAGGGAAAACTAAAACATAACAAGAGAACACTCGACGATAAATCAGCTACAACTATACAAAAACAAGACAATCCACACACGCAAAGGCAAACTCATGCAATAATACAATGTAAGACTCAACATAGGAAGATCTTTAGCCTGGTTAAATATATGTACCGGCTTTGAATGGTACTTGAAGCTTAACTGTAAGCGAACAACCTTAATAGAAGTATCCACGGGTTTCCTAGAATTGCACATAGATCATACCAATAATAAAAATACGTGTATCGACGGGCCACCAGAGAGGGTATATCAAACTTATCAATAACACGAAATCTAAGTAGTAGACTATAGCCCGAGCCTAATCCTACAGGATGCCTGGAATGATACCTCGAGCTCATCATAGTAAAAGAAGTTGAAAGGTGTGATAAATTGATAAAAAGAGGCCTTTTTGCTACTCTGATTTAAAATTGGTCTTAAGGACTTCCATCTGAGTAAGGTTAATTTTCTTTTGAAGAATCAAGTCATCTCCCCCGAAAAACGTATTCAAATAAAGAGTCCTTAGAGGCACAATTACATTCAACCGATGAAAAGAACACATAATTGGGAAGAATACCTATTACACAACAAGTTACAAACCTAGGACTCCTTCTAATACAAGAGGGGGGCCTCAAGCCTAATAGTTTAATATTAAAAAAAACCAAATCTTGACAGATTACACATATTAATCAAAGCAACCAAAAAATACAGAACCATATGTTCCACACAGCCTGGAAGCAAGCTTTAAGGAGACGAACAACACAAGCATGACCTAAACTAAGGCTTCTCTGACTAAAATAAGTCAAAACAACCCAACCAATGGCCAGAATTATTTAAGAATAAATTAACTCAACGAAACCTAAGGTTTCAACCTAAATCATGCGATCCTTCCAAATATGATCAATCTAACTAAGAAAAGAAAGTTGTAACCTAACTCAAGCCCAAAACAATGCACATATTATAATTCTAGTGCTTTTCCCTTCTAGGGAGCAACAGATTGATGCTAAGATATCAAAAAGACAACATGAAAGGTAATATGAGTGCAACAATACCCATTCCACTAACATGAAGTTTTGACTTGAAAATGGGCCAAAATACAGGCACGAATGGACTCAACCAAATTAAGAAAACTAAATTGTCATTATTTCAAATTTTGAAAGAAGATCACTTGCCTGTAAGATGGGGGCAAACAAAATTCAATCCGGGCCTCATATGGAAAAAATAACAATACTTTTAAGTTAAGGAATTAGGGGATTTGGCATTGAAAAAATCTTAATATTAAATTTAAAGACATAAAAGCAGGGAGGAGAGGGAATGGAAGACACTTACCTTTAAATTGTAGAAATTGACGAAGAACCACTCCAAATTTCTGATGTCGAGCGCCATATAAATCTGCTCGGAAGTTCGAGCGCCCTAGGTAGCTGCACGAAAGGAATTACACCCCTATATCCTCGTAAATCAAACCAAAAATCATTCTCTGCAAATCTCTGCATTTTTGGGCTTACTGCACCTAAGGAATTAGATTTCGAGCATGTTTACAAAGAAATCCGCCCCAAGTTCCTCTTTTATATAAATTTAAAAGCTCACACAAACTCTAAATTGAAGTTCAAAACCCCAAGGAAATCATCTCACTTGACAACCCGTTCTAGAAATTATGGAACGGAAAAATTGTAATTCAATGTTAATATCATCAAATGTTGACTAAAGTCCTCTTTTCCAAACATTAAGCTTCCAAAACTTAAAACTGGCTTAAAACTCAACCAAACATCTCAAGGAGCATGCCACCCAACCCAACACCAAACACAAGCTATAAGGAAGCTATAAGAAGGGGTTAAACAGGAAAAACACATAGAAAGTACAGAAATTAATCCAAGGGTTGTTACAACAAATTCCACTAAAAGAAATTTCATCCGCGTAAGTAAGACAAAGGCAATACTTGAAGGATAAAAATATGAGGATGCCACATCTACATATCCAGATCAGTCTCCCAAGTATCCTACTCGACCAGATGGTGCCTCCACTCAACCTTCACTTATAGGATCTGTTTATACTACAACTACCTAACCTGTGTATCTAGAATGAGCACATGATCCTCGTCAAATCCTAAAATCTCATCAAGCTTAACTGACTCTGATTGAAGCATGTAGAACTTGTCAATAACATATGGCCTCAACATAGAGACATGAAACACACGATGGAAACTACAAAGAGTTTAAGGTAAGGCTATCTCAGAAGTGACCTCTTTTACCTGCCTCAGAATCTCAAAAGGATCGGCAAAACTTTGGCTTAGTTTGGCCCTCCTCGTAAATCTCATCATGCCCTTCATGGATGACATCCGCAAGAACATATGATTATTATCTTTGCACTCTTAAGGTCGTAGCCTCCGAAACACATAGATCTTTTAACTACATTAGGAAGGATGGAGTGTCTTTTGGATCACAGAGACACTGTATCCATAGAATCTCTCAATTAGTTGGTACGCCATGGCTTAACCTTAAAAGCATCTAACCATCCAACTAGAGAACAACATATCCTAACATATAGTACCTCGAATGGTAGCTTTTATTATATACAAACTCCACAAAAGCAAAAGGTGGATCCCCCTGACCACTAAAATAAATTACACAAGCATGAAACATATTATCCAAAGCCTGAATAGTCCTCTCAGTCTCCCTATTGGTTTGAGCGTGAAAAGTTGTGTTAAGCTTAACCGAGGAACCTAACTCAATGTAAATAGACCTCCAAAAATCTGAAGTAATCTGATTACCGAGGTATTAAATAATAGATATTGGCACCCATGTAAATTCATTCTCTAAGATAGATCTGAGCCAATCCCTTTAGTGTATAGACTGTCTAAACCAATAGAAAGTAAGATGACTTGGTCAACTGATCAAAGATGACCAATATAGAATCAAAATCTCATAATGTATATGGAAAACCTATGACAAATTCCATTAATGTACGATTCCAGTTCAACTCAGCAATGGGTAGTCATTGAGTCAAACCACCTGGTCTATAGTGCTCGTACTTCACTTATAGAAAGTTCAAGCACCTAACTACAAAAATTTTAATGTCCCTATTAATCCTGAACAACCAGTATTACTGCCTGATATGAGGATACATCATTGATATAAAGGATGAATAGAACACATGGAATAATGAGACTCATAAAGAATCAAACAAACTTAACTCATAAAGTCTAAAAACACAAATATGACCTTCAATCATCAATATGACCTCTGGATATTAGATCTTCTTCCTAGCCTCGTTACTATGAACATTTTCACGAATCTCCCTCAACTACAAATCATCAAACTATTGTGGTTGAATATGTCCCATCAAGGAATATTTAGCCTCTACACAAGCAAATGCTCTTTCCAATTCAGATTTATCAAGTTTTACCATCTTATGGCTAAGGACTAACTGTCCGAAGAACAAGGCTAATTAATGAGTCCACAATTTGGAATAATTTGGGGGATTATATTAATAGAGTGAGTGTACTCAAACGCATATGTTGTTCAAATAACTGATGTAAATCCTTGATTTTCAGGTATTTTGATTGAGGAAAAAAACATTGATACTAATGAGCAAAAAGGAACAAGAAAGTTGCAAGAATGATGAAAACAAGGCATGAGGATAGCCTAACCCATAGGAAGAGTAGCCGAATGGACACGATCTCTCATAAAGTTCAAGTGTGCAAAGCCCTGAAGGAGAAAAAATTACGTAGGTGATACAAAGGAGCAGTCAGCGAATTGCTGAATGGTTCCGTGACGCAGTGCTATATCACCCAAAGTAACAGAACATGATGTAATTCAAGGCTAAAGCAAAAAACGTGATGGCAATGGAATTGAACGAAGGGAAGATCACCAAATAGATCAGCGATCCCGACTTATTGCACCGAATGGACCTTCACAACAAACTTGTTAGTGACAATAAATTCATTTTTTAATTTTTTATCCAATATCAGATATTTTTCTAATTTTTATTATTGTTCTATTTTAAAGTTTGGAGTTGAGAGCATAGAATAGAGAGACAATACTTCTTTAGCTTTGAAGATTTCAATTCTTTTTGAAATTGGAAGTGGGTGTTAAAGATTCTTCATCTTAGACCTATGTAAATAAAAAATGAATCTTACCGAGTTGATGGCAACACAATTTGGTAAATTTTTTTACCTTTTGATGATATCTAGCTAAAACCCCATTTCTTGGGGTGTGATTATGTGATTATGGGTTTATTTAGCTGGTGATCATTGTTAATTGAAAGTTTAAATGTTGTTTAAAAGTGATTACATACAATAATCGTGGCTTAGTCTAAAGGGTTGTAGTTGCAAATGCCACTGTAATTTCATTTTTCTAGCTTACTCGAGAGAGGTCTTAAAACCAAGATTACTGATTAATGGTCTGTAGGTCTTGTTTTTCATAGGTTCAGCTCAAGAGAATGAATCCTTAACCCTTTTCTACACATTAATTTTGAGGGAGTTAATGGACTTAAGTGTATATTGTTATTAATTGTTGCTTAATGGTGTTCCAGAGAAATAAATTTGATTTGGGGTAAAATGTCCGAGAGAAATTTATCCTCACTAAAGTCTAGTTTATTCAGTGATTTACAACTATCTAATATGAATTACAATTACCCAATTTGTACCTTAGCCCATAATCCAATCACATCCCAAGAACTTGTCTCTATATTTGTTATTTTCTATTGTAGTTGATAATTACAATCACCCCCTCCCCCCATATTTGACATTCGTATCACCCCAAACTTAAACACAATTTTATTCATAAATGTTTTACCTATGATTAACGTGCAAAATTTGCATTTGGCGATTGATTCTCAAATACATACCACTCCTTGTAAAATTCAACCCCTACTCACTTAGTTGGGCTATATACTGAGTAACGATCGTACACACTTACAATTAAATAAAGTTTTCTTATAGGTTAAATCAAAATGGAGTCGCTGATAGCGAGTGGTGTTGTTTGAGAATTTAGTTAAGTTGAATGGAATTCTTGTTAATTATAGTTGAACATACTTAATTCTTAGTTTTGGTTTGTGTTTTGGTGTTTTGAGCAGAGAATTGAAGCGTATTCGGTAGCATTAGTAACCTAATGGATCACCCTCCTCTGAGACTGATTATTTTTAGGGATAACATCCAAAATTTAAAACAATTGGAGGTTTAATCCATCTATGAGTTGTGCCAAAGGTTAAAGTCCCTGCTGTATCAATGCCCAACTCATGTAATTCCAGAAAAAATGCTTCTAGAATGTGGCTACTGGTGTCGGGCCTAATAATAGAATAATGGTTAATATTCATAGAGATCGAATCCCAACTCCTTCATTGTGTGGCCAAAACTACCAAGAAGAATATTGAAAAAGAAAAGGACCAAGACCTGGCCACTTTGATAGGTCAGCAGGATATCAAGGACCAAAAGGTTAAGGACTTGGAGGTACTATAATAAAAAAGGACATATAGATCCCCCCTTAAAACGTCGAACGATAAATAAGCATGATGGTAGACAAATAGAGGAGGTACGCTTACTCATTCTTAACAAAGTCGAAAAACACAAGAGAGTGTTAAGTAAGGCACTACTAGAAATTTGACTTACTGCAACGCTTATTTAGCGACGGTTATACCATCGTATCAATAGCTCACCTATTACAACGGTTATAACCGTGGCCAAATATCCTTGAATCTAATAGAACAATTCTTAAAATAAACTGTTGTATAATCCCTATAACCGTCCCTATAGAGAATGTATAGCAACAAGTTTTAAAACTGCCGCTATAGATAACTCTATGGCAACAGTTTTTTAGAAAAATAATTCTGATTTTGTAGCCCTAAATAATTTTCCCTCCTAAAAAAAATATATTTCCCTCCAATATAATTTGGCAAATATACATTAGTCCCTCCTAAAAAATAATTCTGATAAATTAACTTTTTAAAAAATGTAAAAGAAAAAGAAGAAATTGTTTTCAGAAACCCTTATTTTTTAAGAAACAATGTGAGAGAGCCTTTTTTGGGTGAAGCTGCATGTGAAAGGAATTTCTGAAGATTTTGGTGAGAAAAACGAAATTTGTTGGTGGAGCTGTTGGTGAAGCTCGTTGGTGAAGTTCGTTGGTGAAGATTGTTGGTGAAGCTGTTGGCGAAGCTCGTTGGTGAAGAGCTGTTGGCGAAGCTCGTTAGTGAAGAGCTGTTGGTGAAGTTGTTGGTGAAGCTCGTAGGTGAATCTGTTGCTGAAGGTTGTTGCTAAAGCTCAGTGGTGAAGCTATTGCTGAAGCTCGTCGAGGAAAACAACCAGCTAATTTTTTTGGTGATGCTTTTGAGGTTCGACTACGAATTCATCTTAAAGGTTAATAATGTTTAAGTTTTCTATGCTAGTTCATCATTTCTAAGTCCCCATTTAATTAATTTTGAAAAATCTTAAAGAATAATGTACGGGTTAGTCTTAAATCTATGTTATTTGGTCCAATATAGTTAGTGTATAAACTTCCCCTGTTTGATTCTGTGATATATAAGAGAGTCGAAATCTAGTGCTCCAAGTTTGTCGATCTGTAAGTATTTCTCTCTGCATTTTTTTTTGTTCCAGATGAATTCTTCCTTAATATTCCCCATTTGATGTGAATCTGGACAAAAATTACTCCCAAATTACTTCCTACTGGTATTTGTTTTACTTTTTGTTGACTGATATAGCTTAAGCTAGTTCGTTTTTGAAAAAATCTTTTGTCCTTTGACTGACTACAAACCTTGATGTAAATATTGTAGTTGTGTGACCCTGTGTTCTCTTCTCTATTTTTTGGTATTCATATTGCTGATCTCAACTTGTTTCGGATTAAGGCTTAGTTATCTTCAATTTTGTTTTTGATTATTAAGAGATGTTTAAACTTGAGTATCACTGTCGTTTTACATTGAAATACATTCGGATTCTGATATTGTCTATGTCTTTTGCTTATTCGATTGAATGTTATCTTCCCTTATGAGTCACTGCAAGCATAAACTGTGACACATAATGCACTTCTGACAATATCATTAAGCCTTTCATCTGCAAATATTTCCGTTAGTCAAACTATTGCATGCTACAAGGACAAAATAAGAAATGATAAATGTTGTATGCATTAACATTTACCTGGTGTTACATAATCAGAGAGATCAAAGTCAATGGCTTTTAAAGGAGAGTTCTCATCCTTAGAAACGAAAAGAAAATTCTGAATAGAACAGAAGAACAACTGTCAATATAATGAGCTTGGAAACCAAGCATACGAAACATAGAGTGACGTAAGAAAGAAATGACACTACATTTGTTCACATATATGGTGGGATTAGAAGAAACCCTGGAAATTTCTATTAGATACCATAAGAAAACATGCAGATCATAACTAATTTCTTCAGTGGTCTGTCCGAGACAGAAACCTCTGTAAGTATTTTCATTTGGTTGAGCTGATTTAACTCTCTCAATACTTTACAGGGGCTTATGCAAAATTGTGATTGGGTTGTCAGAATTCATCATGTGATATTATGTTACCAAAAAACTCATGAATGATCTTTTAATCACCAAATTAGTTGGGCCGGATCCTAGGTATCCATAATGAAATTGCACCTATAAAATGGAAATACTCACTCCGTCTACTGTGAACTTGTTGCACATGATTTATATATCAGTTATTAAGTTTTTTTTAAATCATATCAGTTATTAAGTTGAGAGTCATATAACTACTATGATGACGATCCCTTGAGTGTTTTCTTTTTATACTTGAGGTTATTAATCACGCAGCATGCTATTGTTCTTGCATTCATGCTCTTAATGTCCATCAACAAAATTTGTGCAAACTAGTAAACTTCACTTTATTCCTTAGGTTCATTCAGAAGTTCTAAACAAAAGTAGAGTGTTCATTGCAAATGAATATTTGAGTGTTATATGTAGATTAAAAATAACTCCATTACCTCAGGCTTTAGGTCGCGATGAACAACCCGTTGAAAATGACAATACGAGACCACGCATAGAAGTTGTACCATGACAGCATTGGCATTGTCTTCCGAGTATTTCCCACCCCTTCAAAAGAAACTGGAGTCAGGAAATTCACATACGAGAATACCAAGCATGCTAAGCTGAAAATATTTTAAGTTCCCACCTTGCAAGTATCCAGTCCAACAATTCTCCTCCTTTACATAACCTGAAGAAGATCTCACAAAGATAAGTACAAACAAATGCAGAAAACATAAAAGACAAAAATAATAAACTAAATAGATTTCTCTTATGATAATACGACAAGCCATGCAAACATTTGGAAGGACGTAGACCAAATAAGACAAATTCTTTTATGTCAGAATGCTGAAGAATGACTAGTTACCCTGAAACACAACTAAAAGCAGCATTAAGGTTGACAATTTCAACTTACTCCATGACTATATAAAGATTGTCCTCTTCCTCATAGGCATCATATAATTGAACCAGATTCCTATGTCCTGTTAAAGCGCGCAATATTTTGACTTCTCTCCTTACATCCTCAATTGCAATTGCTGTAGTCATCTGCAAAAGATTCCTCTGTCTCATTAAACAAAGAAATAATTCAATCAGGTGATACTGCTCTTGGCATGAAAATATAGTCCTTGTCTTTGTGCCACTGTTTTTTTTTTTGTATGTTTGATTTAAAAAAAGGAATTTTTTGATGGAGTTTTCTAACCTAAGCTACTAATCTTGGACTTATATCTCTTATATTTTTTCCTCTCTTTGGCTTGGTTTCCTAATAATACTGTGTGATTATGTTATTTATAGGCTTGGCTGATACAGACCCAAAGGTACACTTCAGGATTTTTGAAGTAGTTCGTTTGGAACCCGAGAAGGCTGATTGGCAAGAAATTGAAAGTAATAAAAATTTTCTGCTATATGGTAGCTAGTTTTTAGATTGACCAGCTAACTCCCTTATGTTTTTTTTATAAAGAGAATATGAGTTGTTATGGTTTGTCCGAACTACTTTTTCCATGTGAACAATCAACTTTGTTATTGTTTTACGAATACATGAACTGCTTTGCTAGAATCAAAACTAATGTATTGATAGTTATTTTGTTTACTTGTTGCAGTCTATTGCTATAATGTATGTTATTTACTCTAATCTAGGTCTGCCCGTATTGCTTTGAAATGTGTTTCCGTGTGCCTTTAGTCATTCATTTGTATAAAGTTTATTAAATGGTGGAAGCTGCTAATAACTTAACTTGTCAATATTTTTTGGTTCTACTATTAGTGTTGTAATTGTTTGTTGTTGAATTGATGTGAAGGTTTGAGATTCGATTAATCTAAAAGTTCGAGTTGTTAAGTTCTGCCGATATTATTTGTACGCATGAATTTATTGGCTTTAATGTTTTGCACATGTCATGTAGGATAAATATTCAATGGATTTTGGAGATAAAAGTTGGATGAATCTCCGAATATCCACCAATGAATATATTGATGGAGTTAATAATTTTCTTGATAAAGCATTTGAACGAGCTTCTCAAGGAAATGAAATATTGTGTCCTTGTAAGAAGTTCTTTAATCGTAATTTGCATTGCCTAAATATGGTAGAGGATCATTTGATTTTCCAAGGATTTGTTCATGGATACACCAAATGGGTTTTTCATGGTGAAGGATTTTCCTCAAGAAATACGCCACATCCAACCGATGAAGAAGAAACTTCTAACATGCATGACGACATTGATATATTACTTCATGATACTTTTAGAAACATAGTAGATGATCAGAGACATGAAGGAGTGAGGGAGGGGCCACATGAAGATGCAAAGAGATTTTTTAAATAAGTGGAGGAAGGGAAAGAAGAGTTGTATCCATGGTGTAAGAATTTTTCTAAGTTGAGTTTTACCATTCGGCTATACTTGTTTAAATGCATTCACAAGTCGACTGATGTGGCCATTTCAGATTTGTTGGACTTGATAAGAGAGGCATTTCCATTTGCTCAGATACCCGACTCGTTTTACAAGGCAAAAAAGGTCATAAAAGATTTTGCTCTTCATTATGAGAAAATACATGCTTGCACTAATGATTGCATATTATTTTGGAATTCAATGCAAAGTTAGATAATTGCTCTGTGTGTGGAGCTTCAAGATGGAAGAATTTTCGTAATGACTTAAATAATAAGGTTACGAAAATCCCAGTGAAGGTGTTAAGTACTTTCCTTTAAAACCTAGGCTTCAGAGGATATTCATGTGTTCTGAAACATCTGTAGCTATGAGATGTCATGATACTGAACGACTTACAGATGGAAATTTAAGACATCCTGCAGATGGTGAAGCTTGGAAGGATTTTGATTAATTGCATCCTGACTTTACTAATGATGCTTGTAATGTTAGATTGGGTCTTTCAAGTGATGGTTTCAATCCATTCAGAAGTATGAGCATTTCCCATAGCACATGGCCAGTTATGTTGATGAACTATAATTTATCTCCATGGACTTGCATGAAGTCGGAGAATATTATGTTGTCAATGATTATTCCAGGTCCAACGTCTCCCGAAAATGATATAGATGTATACTTGCAACCACTGATTGCGGAGTTGAAGGAACTATGGGAAGTGGGAGTTGAAACATATGATGTTGTAACTAATCAAACATTTCTAATTTATGCAGCTTTATTGTGGACAATTAGTGATTTTCCAGCTCTAGCAATGCTTTCTGGATGGAGCACCAAGGGGAGATGGGCATGCCCCACTTGTAACCATAATACTTGTTCCCAATATCTCAAACATAGTCGCAAGATGTGTTACTTGGGTCATCGGACGTTTTTACCTCCTGATCATCCATTCAGAAGAGATAAAAGATCATTTAACGGTAAAGAGGAGCATAAAGTTGCACCTACTCCATTATCAGGTGCACAAATTCTTGGAGAGCATCGTGAATTCAATAATGTATTTGGAAAGAAAAAAAAAGAAAAGAAAACGAAAGAATGATGGTCTATGGAAAAAAAAACCATATTTTTTGAGTTACCTTATTGGGCAACAAACAAATTGAGGCACAATCTTGATGTGATGCACATAGAGAAGAATATTTGTGACAGTGTGCTTGGGACTTTATTGGATATACTTGGAAAGTCCAAAGATCATATAAATTCTCGCAATGACTTGTATGAAATGGGGATATGTAAAGATCTTCAACCTCTAAAGGATTGTGATACAGGAAATATCCATCTAGCTAAAGCTTGTTTTTCTATGACACCAGATGAGAAAAATTTATTTTGCACCGTCTTAAAAGATGCCAAATTACCAAAAGGGTGTGCTTCTAATATATCAAGTCGTGTGCAAATTGAAGAGATGAAAGTATCAAGATACAAAAGTCACGATGCTCATTTCATAATGCATTACTTGCTCCAGGTTGCAGTCAGAAAAGTGTTACCCAAGAATGTAGCTATGGTCTTGATTAGATTGGGGAATTTTTTTAGAGCCACATGTAGCAAGGTTATAAGAAGAAGCGATCTTGATAAGATGAAAGCAGAAATCATAGATATTGAATGTGAGCTTGAAAAGATTTTTCCTCCATCCTTTTTTGATATAATGACACATTTACCTATCCATCTAGTAGATGAAATTAAGCTTGGAGGCCCAACTCATTTGCGTTGGATGTATTCTATAGAGAGAACTATGTGTGACTTCAACGGGCTTGTTCGTAATCAAAAAAATCCTGAAGGATCAATAGTAGAAGGTTTTTCAGCTAGATTGTTTGAACTTTATTTCCATATACCTACCTAATACGGTGAAGAAAAAATTAAGTAGGTGTGAAATAGAGGATGATGAGTACATTCAAACAGCAAAAAGGTGGTGTTTCACATTTATTTCCTAAGACAGGTCATCCAATTGGAAGTGAGAATATAAGGAAAGGCAAGATATTTAACATGGAGTAGCATGAGTTGTTTTAAGCACATCGATATACTTTGTTCAATACAGGAGATGAACTAGTAGAGGCATTTATCAAGTAAGATAAAATACTCGTTTGTTTTTAAACTTCATTTAGATGTTATGATAATGTATTTCAAATTTCATTTCATTTGTAAATACACATTGATTAAATTACATTACATGCTTACAGGGAACATAAGAGCTTAACTGATAATCGTACTAGAGGCAATGCATGAGTAAAAGCACAGGTCCATAGTAGAGAATTTGGTGATTGGTTTAGTGAAAGAGTTTAAAATATTGAAGTGTCCAATCATTTAAAATGGCTAGCTAAAGGGCCTAACTTTGTGGCAAAAAGATATACTGGATATTTCATTAATGGATATCGATTTCATACGAAGACACGGGATGCCCCTTGTAAAACTCAGAATAGTGTAGTGACTTTGTCAGCCACAACGGATAGTTTTGCTAGTGCTAGGGACCAAAATCCTGTTGATGGAATGGTTCTCTATTACGAAATTATTCAGGATATCATTGAGATTGATTATTGGGGTTGCATTAGTGTTGTACTTTTTAATTGTGATTGGTTTCATAATGAAGTCGATGATTATGGATTGACTCGGGTATATTTCAACAAAAAATGTAGTACAAATGATCCTTTTGTACTAGCATCTCAAGTGCATAAATTTTTTTATGTGGAAGATCCGGTTGAGAAAAATGTTTATTATGCAAGAAACAAAGTCCCTGTGGATTTGTATGATTTGGAGGAAGAGAATTGTCCTAATATTGAAGAAACATTTTGGAGAGAGCCTAATGATGATATTGGTTCATCAAAAAGCTTAGTTGATGTAGATGTTAGATGGTCTAGAGAAGATCTTGTTGTTGATATCATCGATGCTCCTTCCATTGCACAACATTCACAAGATGAAGCTATGGAAACATCGGAAGAGGACGATGACTTTGATGATACTGATTGGGATTGGATGGAAGTTGATGATTGACAAAGGATCTTGTGGACTTGTTCAAATACATTATGTTTTTTTTTATTATAGTAAGTAATGAATATCATTTGAGGTGCATCATATAGATTATGATTGTTGAGTAAACTGTATTTGCTATCTCTTCTTTTTGTTTCTATGTTTTTGTTTCTATGTTATTTTTCTTCATGTTATCATTAAATTACTACAACTTTTGGATTATTAGTTTTGCAAGTCGTTTTTCTCTCTTATTAATCATTTTCATTCTTCTTCTTTTTGTAGTTTCTCTAAGCAATTTAAATATATTAGTGGACCAGCAAGTCACTAGGTTCTTATCTCTTTATTATGGTCCAACACTCCAGGTTCGTTCTCTCTTTGAGTACTTAATGTACATTCTATGAATGTGATTGAGTGCAGAAATTATTATTGTGGACAGTAACAAACCTACTATGTGTGATTGTGGACAATAACAAACTTGCTGCTCTCTTATAATTTCACCAATTGGCACCTAAAAACACTCTAAATCTTGTGGGTGATTGTGAACAGTAATAGACCTACTGAATGTTATTGAGTGCAGAAAATATTATTAGAATGTCCTTTAAGGGTACACTGCCATACTTCAGCTCTTTGTAATATCTTGCTGATTGATTTGTTTAAGTATTGCAGGTGTACACTGCCATACATTTTAACTTTTTAATTTCTATTTTCACACAGGTTTGAATAGTCATAGCTATGAGTCAACAAGAAACTTCAAAAAGAACCAAAAAAGCCAAAAAGAAGACATTTGCTAAACCGGGATCGTTATCATTCTTGGCAAATAAGAAACGACGGTTATTGACAACAAATGAAATTATTAAAGAAATAGAGTGCGAGAAAGGACATCTGCTCAAATTAATTGGAGCAGAACAATCAGTAGCACCACAATCTGAAGCAAAAAGACAATCTGTCGAGGAGTTGCCTTTTGAAAATCAGCTTGTCGAGGAGCTGCCTGTTGTGCAGCCTGTCGAGGAGCTGCCGCTTGTGCAGCCCGTCGAGGAGCTGCCTCTTGAGCAGCATGGAAAAGATTTTCTTTTCGAGGATCAAGTGCAAATGAATTCTGTCACTCCTCGAACAAATGATCAACCTGAAGAACAAGGTAACATATAATATTACACACCTATTTTATGTATTCATAATTTTTAATTATATTTCTTGTATTTTTTTTATAGCTGGAGATGTTTCCACACCAAATAAAAGAGGTAGAACGCAAATGCATGATATTTATGCCCGAAAAGAACGTAAGTTGATCATACTGAATAGTCAAAATCAACCCGTTGGTCCTACGGATGATGTTTTCATAGAGCTAAGTAGCTTCCTAGGAACATTGGCTAGAAATGCGACTCTTTGCCCATTTGATATATTGGATTGGAGGAGCATGGACACTAAAAAGGATTTATGGGATTATACCAAGGTTTGTAGTTTACAATAATAAATTATTTGTAAAAGTATTTTACTTCTATTGGCTAATTGAATGACACAAAATTATAGGGGAAATATATTATTCATGAATCTGCGTACCATTGGGCTATGGCAACAATTCGAGATGCTTGGAGAAGACATAGAAGTGATTTGAAGCTTAATCATTATGATCCATATGACAATGATGCAGCTCGAATGGCAAAAAAGCCTGGTCATATTCCAGAATGTCAATTTAGAGAGCTCCTCAAATATTGGAATTCTGAAAAATTCAAGGTAAAAATGTAGTTCGAAATATCAATTTTTTGAATAAGTGGCATTTGTATTATAGCTCCTAATTTTTGCTCCGTTCCCAGCTTCTTCCCACCTAGTGACCCCCAACACTTAAAAGCTGTTAGAAAAAATAGTACCAGCCTGCATAACCTTCTGTTTGACTGCTACACAAGTAAATCAAAACATATAGTAACCATCTGAATAGTGTAGGTACTAAAGCATCTGGATAAAGTGCCAACACTGTCTGCTATGACATAATTGTCCATAGTGTGATATCGGTGTTGCTGATATAATAGTATTTATTCTGATTTACTTGAGGCTTGGTTGGTACTTTAGTGTCTAAAGTAGTGTGATGATAGTATATATTCTGCTTTATTTTTTCTTCTACTTTCTTCTCTATTGTAATATTTTGCAGCTTCTTTCTTCATTTATTGTGATAGTCACATGCATTTTACAAGACACCTTAACACTATATAATGACTGATATTGACAGATTGTTATAAAGGAAAAATAGACTGTTACAAAGGGAAGACAGACTAATATTGACCTCGTCTAGTACACTATATAACACTAATATACCTTCGATTAACATCACTGATTCATTTCTTTGCAGAAAATGTCTGAAACAAATGCAAAGAATAAAAAAAAACTGATGAATCCACACACTGTTGGCAAAAAGAGTTTCTCTTTAGTTCGTAATAAGTTGGTGAGTTCTCTTATATATTATTTTTTTAATGAAATTTTCTTTTGGATCTCTTCCAGTGTGAGTTTATTTTTTATATATATTTCAATTTGACTAGGAGAAAGATAAGGAGACAGTATCATCTAAGGATCTCTTTGTGGTTACAAGAAAAAGAAAACCTGGTCGTTTGTACAAGGCCTCAAATGAAGATACTACTAGTAAAATTGTATGTGCCTGTCTTTTTTTTTTATTGAGATCAATTATTTATTTCATAAGATTGTGTTTATTGGATATGCTTTGGCAGGCTGAAATAGAGGAAATTGAAAAACAAATAAGCATAAATGGTGAGTATGTTGATGCATTTTCAGGTGTCATGGGTCCTGAACATCCGGGACGTCTAAGACTATATGGCGCAGGAGTTACAAAGACTACTTTAAAAAAAAATGTTGGCAATTTGGAATCAACTTTAAGTGCAACAACTGATGGAATGCAGCAAATGCAAGAGAGGATGCAGAAAATGGAGAAACAGATGGAGGAACAAAAGAAAATTGTGCGACAAGAAGTTATTGCAGATGTTATTGCACAACTTAAGCATGCAGGATTAATTGATCCTAACATATTGGCAGCATTGTCGACTCCTTCACCAAGAGAATCTACTTCTGTTCAAGGGGCTAAACAAGGTTGGTGTCGCTAATTCTATGTTTTGATTGGTATTTCTGAGTTGCTGCTTGTAGTCTGGTTTCTTGTGGTTTCTTCTTTATGTTAATTAAACAGGTCTTTTGTAGCATGATAGTGTTGTTTCTACTGCTTGTAGTTTGGACTCTTGTTTCTGCTGCTGGTTTCTTGTAGCATTATAGTGTTGAATCCTAGCTTCATTATTATGTTTAGTCGAGCCAAAGTAGTAGCTAATTACTGCATGTATTGTAGTCTGGTCTCTTGATTTTGCTGCTGCTTGTAGAAGTTTAAATGCAGCTAGCAGTTGAATATTAATGGCATGTGTAATAGTCTGGTCTCTTGATTCTACTGCTGCTTGAAGAAGTTTAAATGCAGCTAGCAGTTGAATGTTATTGGCATGTGTAATAGTCTGGTCTCTTGATTCTGCTGCTGCTTGAAGAAGTTTAAATGCAGCTAGCAGTTGAATGTTATTGGCATGTGTAGTAGTCTGGTCTCTTGTTTCTGTTGCTGCTTGTAGAAGTTTGAATGCAGCTAGCAGTTGAATGTTATTGTCATATATAGTAGTCTGGTCTCTTGATTCTGCTGCTGATTGTAGAAGTTTGAATGCAGCTAGCAATTGAATGTTATTGGAATGTATAGTAGTCTGGTCTCTTGTTTCTGCTGCTGCTTGTAGAAGTTTGAATGCAGCTAGCAGTATAGTAGTTTGGTCTCTTGATGCAGTTGTTGCTTGTAGAAGTTTGAATGCAGCTAGCAGTTGAATGTTATTGAATGAAGCTAGCAGTTCAATGTCTCTTGATTCTGTTCAATGTCTCTTGATTCTGCTGCTGCTAATGCATGGTTGTAACATGTATACTTGTTAATTTCTAAGATTTGAGATTTGCTAAATTATTTGTATTTTTTTCCGATTATATGTAGGTGATGAAATCGAAGAAGGTGATGAAAGCAGTAGTGAAGACTTGACATAGGAGCTGAAGTATATATTAATGTAAACTTTATTGATGTTCTAATAATCATATATTTTTGAAGATTTAAAATTCTATGGCATGTGCTTCACCTTTTTTGGATGCTATAAAAAGATTTGTATATTTTGCTTTAATTGATATTAGAATCACGGATCTTGAATTCTAATTAAGGTAACGAACATTTATTCTCGTTAACGATTTATGTGTATTTGTATGTTATAAAATTGATTCTCATGAATTATTTAGTATATATATAGCAGGTATATATTAGCTTACTAATGTTGCATTAGAATTGTTGCAAATAGCAGGTAATAACCGTTGCAATAGGCATTAAGCCACAGTTCTACAATTGTTTGAAAGTGTTGCAATACCCTATAACAACCGTCGCAATAGAGTGAAAACGGTGTGTTGAATCGAAAAAAAAACTGTCGCCATAGCCTTAACAGAACTGATGCATAAACCTCTATTACGACGGTTAAAAATCGTACCAATACGTCCATAACCGTCAACAATTAATTCAAATGAGAACCGTGGCAATAGCTCAACGTATGGCTACAGTTATGTGAACTGTCGCACAGAACCGTAGCAATACCTCTATTGCTACGCGATCTGTTATAGCGGTTGTTGTAACCGTAGCCTTAGACCTATGGCTACGGTAGTAACGTCAAATGCAACGATAGGTGAACCGTGACAGTAGACCAAATTTCTAGTAGTGAGGTAAGAGAGAATGTGTTGATGCTAAATTAGATGACAACCTATCATGCCATTTTTATCTAACTTCTACAGTTCCAAATGGACAAGGTTTTTCCTTTTCTATTGCTAGAGCAAAAAATGGAGCGATCTTAAGAAAATGAGGCGAATCCCACTAATCTAACTTAGTTGGGAGTTTCGTCATTCGACGACATTAACTAAGGTACTTCATCATAGGGAGACCAATAGTTTATCTCTTTATTTTTGTATTTGAAATAATGGCGTGTTAATTGTGCCGTTTAATGTGTAGAAAGTGTTTGAGACGTGTCGGTTGGCGAGCTAAAGGTCTAGTCAATGCTTTGACAAAGTACTCGGCGAGCTCGACCAATACAGTCGTTGGACTCAAGAATATTTTAAATTGGAGCCTTTAAAACTCTGCAAGTCCAGGAGCAATTTGGTAAATCACAGACAAGGTCGGCGATTAATATCTAGTTTGTCGTTTGGACCCTCACATTAAATCGAGGTCCTGTAAAACTTAGTGAGGTAAGTGCTCACGGGACTTATAACCGAGTGGTATGCGAGCAAGACTAATGTCACCAAATTGTCAAGAAATAGATGGTTCTTAAAAATCCAAAGGTTTAAACTTTGAACTCTTTAACTTTCCTTCACTTTTGAAATTCCCAAACTAACACCCGAGAATTATTTTGTATATTTTTTGCGTTTGTTTACTGTATTTGAGTTTTTTTTATCTTGAGTTAGGTGTGGATTACTTTTTCATTTAGCATTTGAATCTTTTTTATTCTTTATAAAAGTTTGGTTTTCTGAACCTTGAGTCTATTCTTAGTATTTTGTACTCAATCACATTGATCTTATTTTTTTGGTCATTTGTTATGCCTCTCTGATTTTAATTGTTTATTGTGATTGTGTTGATTCAAAAATTTTCCAGTAATGTTTATTACTTTAATTTTGTGCCTTAAAATTATTTTAATCTCGTCACGTTGTTCTTGCATATTGTTTGGTTTAGTCAGGTCACATTCTTTTTACGGGAAAAAAGTCATCACATTTCCAAATTTAAAAAAAAAACTATAAAAGTTTGAGTATCTAGAGGTAATGGGTGTATTGGTTATTACTTTAATTTAGTAAGTGCATGTTTTGATTTTGTTTTACGGGTTTTGAGGTTTAGTTTTAAAAGTTGGGTTGAAAGTACGTACATTGGGTCATTTGGCAAGCAAGGCCGAGCACACCAAACCACTCGGTGGTTCGCTGAAGTTCTCAATCTAACCTGTAATTTCATGATAAATTTGAAATTTTGTTTTGTAACTTTCAGTGAGAGGTCTGAGAACGCCAAAAGCACTTGAATACTCACTGATAGTTTTTCTTAATCGCCCTTTGTCTGCACCTCTATCCCTTAATTGAACTGTAACATTTGGTGGTCTAACCCTTGCTCGCCAATTGATGTCAGCGATTAATAGAAATCCTTTTCCATCGGCGACATGCAAAATTTTTCTTACATTGTAGTGCTATCCTTTCAGCAATCTTGATCTATCATACTAAAGCGATTCGGTGACTCACCAACTGGTTCATGAGTTTTTCTGCAACTTTTTTAGCAAGGAAGTACCACCCCGAAAAAAGGATAATGGAATTAAAATTAATGTGGATTTAGTTGCTTCTAGGGGAAAGGCCAGCAAATTTCCTACAACATGTGCAAAAGGAAAGAGTAAAGGAAAGGCACTTCTGTGACTGGAGGCCTGCTCCAATAGTGACGACATATATTCTACTCACCTCACTACTTTTGATAATGACGGTGAGCACCATGAACCTCAGATTGTAGCATCTGATGATGATGATCTAGTAGAAGCACAAAGTGCAGAGTTGTGGTCCAAGATAATGAATCTAGGATTAGGAATCCTAAGCCCACCACCACGCCTCCTCCCATTCCAACACAGGAAGTGGTGCTTGCAAAACTAGTTTAGGGTCCTCCTCCCAAGTCTATGAAAAACTAAATATTAACGGTCTCAGGAAAATTATTGAGGAGAAGTGTGTGTCCATGGAAGGGATGATTGATTGGAACTTGGAGAATATGAAATGTTTGAAGTCTCATTGTTTCATGATCATCACAAATCCCCATGACACGTACATTTCTAATTGGGCAAGGAGTTCTACGCTCATTATAGGGCCTTGATACCACAAAAAAAGCAACATGGGACAACATTCTAGCAGGTTGACTATGTGGTGTTCTGAGGAAAGGAGGTCTAGTGTGATTGTAAGGATATTATTGTTGTCATGGATTTCCTGATTACATTGATGATGAGTGCCAACATATGATTAGGACAAAGAGTATGGACAATATGAAGAAATTGTTGACCCCACTCATATCAGACGGTACTCCCAATTGGGTGGATATTGGAGCACCGATTAAAAAGAAGGATCTTAAAATTGATGCAAGATTCTTGTTTGGCTTCATCAACATTTCTATCATGCCATCCTTAAATGATTTGATCCATACCTCGCCTAGGTAGCCTGTCTAGGTTGCATCATAGACGAGACCATGATAAATCTGGGGATCACTATTGTACAGAAGATGTTTACGTGGGACAAGAAGCAAAAGACCTCACCTGCCTTATCGGTGTTGATCACCAAGCTATGTATATGACTTGGGTCCCTAGAGATAAAAAGAGTGATGAGGATGTGATTCCCACATCTTCTATTGATATCTGAAGTATTAAGGCAAAATAATTAAAGGATTAGGCATAAAAGAGGAAGAAAACCACGGAGGATCTCTCCCAGTTGTGGACATAAACTCACTATATGTAGAGGCATCTTTACCTAATCCAACCCTTGGAACTTCAGGTACCTCTACTATTGTACCTGATGACACCCCTAGTTCTCTACTACTACATTGCCTCCAATCGCAACTTCGGTTGTTGTTTCCCGAACTCCACTCACTGAGGTTGTATTACAGCTGAAGGGGCAGCTTGACCATTCTATCAATCATCATACTTCAAGACTTAAGTCTTCCATTAAAGGAATGATTCAAACTGTTGTGGATGATGTTGTAACACCATGAAGTGCTACAATTGAAACCCTTGCGGCTAGGATAGCGGTGTGTGAGTGTTCCCAAGAAGACACTAAGGAGGTGTCTCTGTTACAGGTCAATGTTGCTATGTTGAGAATTTGTATGGATTAACTAAGTCCACTAATATTTCTTTGATTTTTTAGAAAATGAAGATCCTAGATGTACCTGATATTCCTATGGCTACCACAAAAGATAAGGTTAGATTTAATAATATACTTGATCCCGAGTCTGAGGTTGAGATAGATGAGGAGATACTAGGAATTTCTGAGGAGGTTTTATATGGGGTCCTTAAAGATATTGAGGAGGCAATGATTGATGTAGTTGTGTAGACATATTTTGTGTTTAGGCTTTTGGCTGACCCTAGTAGTGTTTGTGGGATTGTTGGTGTGACTATGTGTGATGAGGTCCGAGATCATATTGATAAAGCGGGAATGGATGCCTTGATATGTAGAGCGACTATTTATACATGATTATCTTTTCCTCTCTCTTAGTCTTACTTTTTGACTTATGATATTTTTAATTGCATTTGAGAACAAACATTTTTTATATGTGGTGGGGGTATGTCTAACCTCTTATGACCTTTAGTGAAATTTGTTTTGTTAATCGATTGGGTCTCTGAGATATAATTTTTTTTTACATTTTTTTTATTGATGATTGTGCTTATGGATCCTAATTTCCAATTGTAAATGATTTTTTACCCTTCCAAAAATTTCTGACACCCATTGCCTGTGTTTCAGTGTGGCTGCTCTTTTGCAAATTTGAGTCTGAGTCTTGATCACTACCTATGACTTGAATAGTTCTCGTTATTGAACGAAAATGAATGTGCGACTACGATGAGCCCAAATGAAGTTTCATAGATAATATGTGAACTTTTTTCATTTCGTTGTGACTAGCCATATATCTAATTGAGTCTCTTATGATTAACATTGCACACTAGCGAAAGTGTGTAGTCTTGTTTGAAATTGGTGTCAATGCCTTGTGTTTGATAAGATTACCATGAACTATGTGTAATGACACATAGATTTTTCCCTGATAGTTCATTTGACTAAGTGATGAAATCTCTTGATATGATCTTAGAAAACTTTGAAAAGTGTGAAACAATTTGACAATAGACCTCTTTCTATAGCATAACTTGTGAGTGTGTGAACTCCGATTGATTAAAATTTGAGCCTTAGCCTTTGATTGGAAGAAACATGATGAAATTGTGACTTTTCTTAATCCATTACCCATAATCCTCATGATTTGTGATTTTTTTAATAGCCAACTAAGTCTAAAATACTAAGTTGGGGGTGTGGTGAAAAGAGAAGGTGGTCCCATTTAACATATGATTTGAGAAAAATGAAACCCCACCATATAAAAAAAAAAAGAGAGAAAAAGAAGAAAAAAATGAAAAAGAAATAGAATGAAAAAAAAATTGTGGAAGAAATTTGTGAAAATGCATTAAAAAATGGGGTTTCCAAGTGTCCATGGAAAGTGAATAATGAGATGACTTGTGAGCACACACGAAAATGATGAAGAAAAGAAAAGGAATTGTTGGTCACATCGCATTTCATGAAATTATAGTCACTGAGAATAAATGACCATACTTTTCCTCTAAGCCTTGTTACAAGCCTTTAAAAGACCTTGTTGATCTTAATGAGCTGAAACAAGGGCTGATTGGAAAACACAGGTAAACCTATGGGTTAAATCATGCATTTTGTTCATCTTTATGAGTGTGGGTGTTGCATCAAAATTCTTGAACCGTTCTGTGTGAATATCTAATAATTTATTTTTGTGAGGGAATTTTAATACCTTTGTTGAGCTTGAACTTGCATTTGAAGCAAGTATTGCGAGCTTCAGATTATTTGGTAATGATGAGTCACAAGTGGAATCTCTAAGTGCATAATTGATTCTTGTACGAGTATGTTGGTTGTTTTTGTTTGAATTGATGATTTAATCTTGTGAACACTTGTTGAGACATCCCTTCTGAACTGCTAAACTTGAGTTTTTATTTGTCGACAAACAAAATTTTAAGTTAGAAGTGTTGATGAGTCCACGACTTAGACTCATTTGGGAATTTTTAAAATAGATATATTGTTCTCAAATTCATATTTTGTGCCAACAACTGATGTCTATCAATGATTTTTAGGTATGTGGAGTGAACAACAAATTATGGACACTAATGAACAAAAAAGAACACGGTAACTCAAAGTTAGAAGAAATGATTGCTGGAGGATTACCTTAGCTATTGGGCGGGTCCCCGAATGACCATGATCTTGCTGAAAGTTCTAGTCTGTTAAGCCTTGAATGAGAAAATAAAGTCAGTGATAGAAAGGATAAGTTAGCGAGTCAATGAACGGTTTCGCGACGCAGTGTTATATTGCCCAAAGTTACAGAATTTGAAGTTGTTAATGGCAAAAAAAAGGCGATGGAATTCACCAAAGAAAGAATTTGTGCCAAATATACCTTCGTAGCACATTTTTGGCGACAATAAATACATTCAACCCCCCCCCCCCCCCCCCCCCGCATGTTTGACTCTTTTGACACCCTCAACTTAAGGCATGTTTTTATTCCTAAGCATTTTTACTTATGATGGAGTTGAACATATTCGCACTTGGCTATTGATTCTCAAATATGTACGACTCCGTGTGGGACTAGACCCTAACTCACTAAAATTGGTTATATTACCGAAAAATGATCCTCAGCGCTTAGTATTGCATGAAGTGTCGTCAAATGCTACTGCCTACACTAAGAAAGAAATGCTCTCTCAAGGTCTAGATTACAATCCTCAAATGTTACTCCCTACACTAAGAGTAGAAAAGGTATCGACAATGAACACAATCATGAAAAAGTTCAAATAAGACCTGAATACACAGTTCATGAACTCTATAAATGTTGGCACACATTAGTCCATCTAACAGACATGAATATGAAATTCTAATGGTCATATTAAGTCTTAAAATAATTCTTAGGACAGAAAACCATCTAAATCCTCAACTAGTTGTAGCGTGATCTCATATAAATCTTAGGGAACACCACTGTACCCTTAAGATGGTCAAATATATCATCCATATGTGGCATATAATACTTGTTCTTCATGGTCTTTTTATTTAGTTGTTGAGAGTCAATATATATTCACAAAGTACCATCCTTCTTCTTCACAAACAACACATGAGAACTCAAGAAGAAAATGTCGGTGTGATGAATCCCCTTCCCAAGAGGTCTTAGAGTTGCTCATTAAGCTGCCGCGACTTATCTAGAGCCATCCAGTAAGCAGTAAGGATAAATATAATGTTGTTTTGTACGTGACTCAATAAAAATCCTAAATTGAATATCACGGTTAGGAGGAAGACTTGCTAGAATGGTAGGAAGCACAAAAACAAACTCTCTAGACTAGCACAAGATGAGAAGTGTTGATACTAGTATCACAATCATTAGATAGATAATATAGACACCCCTTCTCTACCAACCGTGACACTGTGAGTACAGAGATCAGATGCATCACCATAAGACTATCAAAATTGTCCATAGAAGAGAAAGAATAAGAGATATGCGCAAAGTAATAGTGTGGGAGAAACTATTCAATACTGCATAATTGGGACACAACAAATCCGTGACTAGGATCATGTCAAAATCCATCATTTGTAACACAACAAGGTCTACCTAAGTTTCATACCCCTATATGGATACAACAAAAGCACTATAAACTCATTCTAGTACTAAAGAATCACCTTGGAGGGTAGCTGCAGCCAAAGGCACAAACATGGGTACATAAGAATACAAAAACATATCATAATAAGCAAACACATATGACAAGGTTTACCCTAGATAGAGTAAATCATAAGCAAGCTTAAGTGATACGAAGATTGTACTAGTGATAGGAAAAACTCATGTCTCCCTAATTAACCTGCAAAACACACCTCATCAAATTCTTGGTACAGAAAATCGTTAAATAGTGTAAAATCCCAAAAATGAGCTTTAGTCAAACCCACAGAGAATGGTATATGCTCAAATTCCATTAAGAAGTACAAATGTGATCTAAGTAGATATATGAATAGATATTATTAAAAAACAGACATGAAATAAGTAAAAAAGGGTGACATGAATGTCAAATTTTGGTGTTTGTTTGCAATTATCAACTACACAACTATCAGAAAAAACTTAAATGAAAATACAGAGAGGAATTCTCGGGATGTATCGATTATAGGAAAATTCAAATTAATGGTTAATTGTAACTACTATTAAGCATCGAAATATTAGTGGGTAGACTAGACGATAAGAGATACAACTTTCTTTTCAACAACCTAGCCAAATTAGGTGATTTCTTATGAGTATGTATAAGGATAGCAATGAACAACGACCCACACCTTAATTCATCAACTCTTTTGAGCTATATGCATAGAATTGGGTTTAGAATTCATCATATTGAGTTGAACCCATATCATCCCATTACAAACAAACCATTAATAAATACCTTATTTCAAAAACCTCTCCCTCGAGCAAACTATGAACACAAAAAAAACTGTATTTGCATCAACAATTCATAAGTTAAACCTTAGATAAATACTAAAACCACTACAATATAGAAGTTAAACTGGTAATTAAAAATTACATAAAGCTAAATCAACCCATCAACTAGGTAAGATTTTTCAACCCTTTATGATGTTACAAATTTAAGAATAATAGTATCCCACTTGCAAAGTCTCCGAATTGAGTTACAAAAAGTCGTCAAGTCTACAAAAAAACAGACAAACTTCAAAGAAAACTATTCTAAATTGTAAAATATTCTCCAAATTTACAGTTAGAAGTCCTATTTATAGTTTCCAAAAATAATCCACCTAGGGCCATTAGGTGAGGTATGTTGGATTCACCGAGTAATTCAACAAATATCCTTTTCTCTTTTATGTTGCCTTTAAGCATTGATTCTCAACATCCTCATGTCCTGTCACATTGTGTTATCAAACTTGTCTTCGCAGGGCTTAATCGAAGAAAGGAAAAATTTTCATGCCACGACCATCCATAAGCATGGGAAATTTTGTTTAGGCATTCCTCTTGAGAATGAATAATCGGTGATTCATCAACTCCCGTATACTATAGCTGATTTTTATTAATCGTCTAGGGAGAGTACACTAGAAGTTTAGGTGGACTAAAGATCCACTCAGCAAGTCGCCAAGTGGTATAGGAATTCAATAGAATCGACTTTTTCAACTTCTTTACCTTTCTCCACTTTTTAAGATTTTCTTGTTCCTTTTCTCCAGTAAATATAATTAGTTTATTCCTTAATCCACATACCAAAAAATCAAGGCTTTAACATCAGTTTATACCATAAATTAGGCATTTGAGGATACTAGAACTATCAAAGCAAAGCTCCAAATGAGTTAAAATCTAGGAATCCTAAGTCCACCTCTAATCTTTTTCAAAAATCATAAATATATCTTTGTCAACCTCACCTACCCAATCTTCTTACCTAAGGAACGCTTCTAGTACTCTGGGGACCACCCCTAGTACTTTGAAGAAGAGACCTAGAGGCTTAGACCTGTTGACCCTATGGAACTAAATGATTATACCTCATACCATGATTTAATGTACGACACTTTTAGGCAAAGTTACCTAATACACCACACTCATAGCAACCCCTAATAAAACTGCCCCTCTAAGAGGACTCACCAGGCTAGCCACCAATGACTAAATAGCCTAAATGTTAATCCAGAGAATTCTGAACTATATGTCTACTAGCACCAATAGTTCCACCATATATTTTCTACTTTTGATACCCTTGGCCGAAAACCCTCTACTATGGGATAGAGACCCGTTGAGACTATCCTAACAATCAGTCCTCAAGTTTTTCTCTATAGGCCTTGTAATGACTCCTCTTGATGGCACATGCATGATCAACTACTTGCAACGAAAATCGTTGCCACTATATACTACATTACTAATATAAGAGGAAACGAGAGCCAAATTAAAAACATATGTACAGTCTCATTTGTTGTTGGCATAAGTAAAGGTAAAAGTCTTACAAACTCATGAAATAGTGACTCATACTCTACAACTAAAAGTGGTCGCAGCACTAATCTTAGAACAACTCTCTCTGAGTGTGAGGTACATACTTCTATAATAAAGACTAAGAGAACTTAGCCTAAGTCACTAAAAGCACCCGACTAGTTAGTAATATAAATACGATATTCACCATTGCTCCATTGGCACCTCTAACTGGTAAATAATGTAATTGACTCCATGAGACTCTACTATCCCAAGGTTATGAAACCTTTAACTTTATCTAACTAGAAACTTATGAGCATCCTCGCCCTAATTATAGCTGAATCTAGAAGAACCCTATCTAATGAACCGTCAAAACATTTTCAACTTCTTAGTGGTCATAAGAGCCTAGGAGTCTAAGGTGTCGCAACAGTTTGTACAATCAAAACTACGGTGCAAGGAGCTATAGTAAAATGATTTGCCTATGGGGATCAAGTACACCAAGCCCTGACTGGGCCGAAGTTCCAGCATGATCTCTAACCTGCAGTAAGCCTAAAAATCTAGGCATAATATCCTTCTGATACATACTCTCAATGAAGGGGATGATCATGGCCAAAGTATCATAAAATATTGGAGTGTCCATAAATCCTTGTGGAGGCAAGGCTAGCCCACACCCTCAGGCTGACACTGAACATGCTCAACCTTATCTTGGGGCCCAGCACTGGTTTCCATTCTTGACCTCGAGGACCTCTAACTCATCCCATAGTTGGAGCTCCACCGGAAAGTGCTTGTTATGACCCAAAGTACCCCATAGACGTAACCGATGTCTTTTTCCTCTAAGAGGACTTAGAGAATACCTTAGCATTTGTCATATCACATCACATGTAAAGAAAATATGGGAAAATTTAAACTTTTCTATATAACAAAGTATACTTAGACTTCTTGCATATAGCATATGGGGTATACGTAGATCCTCGCTTATGAAGCTTACTTAGGCTTCTCATTAGCATTTAACGACAACATACTCTAATAGTTCGTCTCACATTTAACCATCTAAAAAGTTAATAAAAATAGTTTGGGCCTAGGCCTTAGTCTATTACAATATGCCCATATAGGCTACCAGAAAGTCTAAACATAAGAATGGAATAATTGTATCAAAACATATACAAAACTAATAAAGCTTGATGTATGGCTCTATCCTTGGAACTCATGAGAACTCATCAATTGACATAGGAAAGTGCCAAGTCTTCTTCTTCATCAATGACCACGAATCTCCATAATGGACAAAACCTAAAATGTTTGGGAAAAAGGGAGAAAATATGGGTTAGTACAAACCACATGTATTAAGTATGGCTCCTATGCACAAAAAGCATTAATGCATGCGAAAAGGACAATTTATTCAAAATCGTGATTTCTATCAATTTAACCCAACATGCATAAATAAGAAGCATAATGAGTCAATTCAACATAATAGCAGCCCAACATGCAGATCACCCAAGAAATGCTTGTGCAATGCCAAAGATAGAACCCCATAATCCTATCCAAGTCTATGTATCACATCAAGCAACCCATTTCATACATACTACATATCTTCTTAAAGTCATCATAACATGATTAATACATGAATACTACATATATATTATCAACATAATCATAATCATAGTCTTAATAATAAATGATCTCTACTAGACCCATCTCTTAGGATCCCATATGTGCAATGAGTGAGAGAAGTCTCACACCCTCCCTCACCCTATGTATTATCCTTCAACAGAACCCTAATAAGAGTTCACATACACATATTTTTCATTTACTTTTATATTAGGGAAATAACTGACATGATACCATGTGAGATACATAGAATTCGGTGTTCTACTCCCACACCGAAAAGATAAGGTTGACACTTGCCTAAGGTGTAACCATTCGTACATAGCTATCTTTCTGGATCCAATAAGGTAGATCCCTATGTGGGCATATAATTAAGGGTCAAGGATATTATTGCTACCTAGAAATACTAGACATGGAGTTTTCCATCTGATGAGACAACACACAACTACAGAATCCACACTTACTAATGTGAGGAACCCCATCTGGGAGGCCGGACATACTAAATGTGAGACCTCCATCCCATTTACATGCTCTTTTGGTGCTAAGAATTAATTTCATTTACTAATCTTCATACTTATCATACAAAATGACATTAGTCTCTTCTACACCCCTATGTGAATATTTATATCATAATAGCTAGTAGGAATTCACGAGTGAGAACAATCATTTCACTTTAGAAACAATATACAGGTGAACAAAACCTTTCACTTAACACTTTATCGAAATTATAAGGAAATACTTCCAATCATATAATAATTTTATCATAACATTGCGTACATAGATCATGTCTAATTCAATGTCTTAGGATTAACGATTAGGAACACCTAGCATCACATCACAACCACATATTAGACATAGAAGCATTAATATATAAGTAAATCATAATTAACACTTGAATTCAAAAAGAACAAGTCAACATACCTTCTTTGCCCCTTACATGAACCTTCATACTTCCATTACCAAGAATACATAACCAATTACATGAACGAAGTAAATTCAAGAATAAATTACATAATTAACAACAATGTAGTCAATCTACATGTTCATGATCTTCATAATTCATCATAACAATTCAAGGTTTTTCATGAAATTGGCGAAAGGACATGGGTCTAGGTAAAACTCATAAGAAATCATGAATTAACAATCAATATATACTTTAAAAACGTTAATTCATCACAATTGATTCATAAAATCATTTTTCAAAGAAGACCCATGTGTGAATGAAAGTCCTAGATTTGGTGGACTTAGAAATCATCTTTTGGAGGAACCTCTTGGGAAAAAAAATCCAAAGAGTGAAAGAAACCATACCTTAAAGATGAATCACCACGAAATTAAGTAGAAAATTGAGGGATTTGGTCTTCATCTCCAAGCTTCAAAGATTTATCAATGGGGGATGAGTAGAATGTAGAGAGAAGGGAGAGCTTTTGGGATTTGTTTTGGGGTTTTGATTTCACTAAGAGATTATGAGGGAAAACTGATACAAAATCAATATATAACATTCCCCTAAAATACCAAAAAAAACCTGACTTAAGTTGACCATTAAATGAAGTCAAACTTGAATTCCACTTTCATGTTTTTCTTCGGGGAACAAGTCCGCGTCGTGGAGCTGTTCCGGCAAGATTTCCAAAAATAAATTTTGAAATAGAGGAGTCTATGATGTTTCCATGTTGCATACAAAACTTTTGTCTTTGGGTGTGCCAAGTCTGTGATGCAGACTTGCTCCCTCTAAGCACAAAAGTTTCTACCTCTAGGCAGCTTACTTAATCAAAAGTGGGGTCCATGGGGCGATCCTTGGGGGGGGGGGTCGAAATTGGACGTTTTGACCCAATATAATTATTTTACCTATTTAAATCCTTTTTTTTCATTCAAAAGTCTCAAAATCTCCCAAAATTTTAGGACGTTCACTAGTTAAATTTTTTTAGTTTCCGGACATAATGGTCGTTACATAGCGTTTTGGTTGTAACATTTCTTAGACAAGTTATATTACAATTATTTAGTTCAAAAATCATCATTAGTCATTTTGTAAAGCTCTAGTCTGGGTCATAGAATTTTCGGGTTATGCCAATACTCCCTGCCCTCTCCTAGGAACATTCATCCTTGAATGACACCTTTCGACCTATATATGTAGAGAAGACTAAAGACTAGCATCCCAACTAGCAACAATATATAACAAATGAGTCATAGTTCATTGGATAAATTCTCCCCTGTTTTCAATGTATAATCATAACATTAACATATAGGAACTAAATCTACAACATTATAAATATAAGAGCTCGAGTTTTACATTATATCAGGAGGAACTACCTTCTATATTTTAATATGAGATCATTTTGAACATTAAGAGTTGTACATAATGATTTATTATCATAACAATATCAAGCATGTTTAACAATATTTTCATGAATACATATAGCTGAACACATAATTAAGTTAAATGTAATCATTAGAAACTTGTTTCATGACAACTCGACTTAAGCATGAATTTTTACATCAGTATGCACACATAAGAAAAACATGAAAAGTCCAACATTATTCATAGTAATCATTTAAATAAATACCAACATGAGCATTGGCTAGGATTTAGAGGGAAAATGTGAGGATAGAGGGACTTCGTGTCGGCCTCGATGACCTATGTAGCTCCCTCGAAAAGGTGGTTCCTCCACAGAACTTTTATGGGGACAACCTCCTTGTTCCTTAATTTCTTAACTTGACGGTCAAAGATCTCAACCGGGACCTCTTCATAAGAAAGGTCCTCTTTTACCCCTAAAATTCTAGAGGAAGAATGGAAACTAGGTCCCACATACACTTTTTGATTAAGGAAACATGGAATACCGGGTGAATCATGGCAAACTCATTGGGAAATTTCAAATCATAGGCCACATTCCCTACTTTTTTCAAAGTTTCATACGGCCCCACATAATTGGGACTAAGTTTCCCCTTCTTTCCGAAACTCATCACCCCATTCATGGGTGAAATATTCAAATAGACCCAATCTCCTACTCCAAATTCAAGATCCCTCTTTCTATTGTCGGTAAAAGATTTTTTCCGACTTTGAGCCATTTTTAGACTATCCCTTATAACCCGAACCTTCTCAATAGATTTATAAACCATATCGGGTCCAATAAGGGAAAACTTACGTACCTCATACAATCCAAAAAGGTATCTGCACTTTCTCCTATGCAGTGCCTCATAGGGTGCCATAGAGATAGTCTAATGGTAGCTATTGTTGTAGGAGAAATCTATCAAGGGTAGGTGGTCATCCTAATTACCTTTGAAGTCGATTACACATGACCTCAACATATCTTAAAAATATTGAATAGTACGTTCTGTTTGACCATCCGTCTTTGGATGAAAAGTGGTACTAAGCTTCACCTTTGTACCAATCCCACTTTGGAAAGATTTTCGAAAGTGGGAGGTAAATTGAGTGCCTTTATATGATAGGATAGACATAGGGGCTCCACATAAATTCACTATCTCTTTCATGTACAATTTGGCATAATCTTCCACTGAATATGTGGCTTTAACTGGAAGAAAATGTGCGGACTTGGTTATCCTATCCATGAAGACCCTTATCGAGTCATGTTGTCTTCTAGTAGGAGGAAACCCTTATACAAAGTCCATGTTAATATCCTCCAACTTCCATGTAGGAATATTTATATTTTTAGTTAAGCCAGTCGGTGTTTGGTGTTTCGCTTTTACATGTTTGCAATTCAGACACTTAACAACAAATTCTGCTATGTGACTTTACATACCATTCCACCAATAGGTTTATCGTAAGTCAGGATATATATTTGTGGCTCCCGGATGAATAGAATATAAGGAGTCATGATCCTCTTCCTAGATCAATTCGCTCAATCCGTCCACATCCGGTACACACAATATTCCATAGTGCCTAAGAACCCCATCTTCTCCAGGAGAGAAGGACTCGTTAGATTTACTAAGGATCATTTCCTTCAACTCCAACAATAGAGGACAAGGTGTTGCTTGGATTTCACCTCAACCACTAAAGATGACTCGCAGTTGTGGTGAACCATGAGACTACCCTTTGGAGAGTCTTCTAGTTGGACAACAAAACGAGTAAAAGTATGAACATCTTTTACTAACTCTTTCTTATAATCAACCACGTGAGTGATAATACCCATGTACACTCTACTCAAGGTATCCTCTACTACATTAGCTTTTCAGGGATGGTAAAGGACACTTATGTCATAGTTCTTTAAAAGTTCTAAATATCTTCTTTGACATACGTTCAAATAATTTTGGGTAAACACATATTGTAAACTTTGGTGATAGGTGAATACATCAACATGTACCCCATAGAGGTAAATGTCACCAATTTTTAATGCAAAAACCACACCCATAAGTTCAAGGTCATAAGTTGGAAAATTATTCTCATGAGACTTGAGTTTCCTAGAAGCATACACTATTATTTGTCATGTTGCTTAAGCACACACCCTTGACCCCACTCAGGAGGCATCAGAATAAATCACAAACCCATTGGTACCCTCCAGTAAAGTCAATACCGGAGCATAGGTGAATGTATCTTCCTATAATTTGAAAATCTTTTGGCATGGTTCCGACCATTCGAACATAGATTTATTTTGGGTCGAAGTCATTAATGGAGATGCAATGGACAAAAATCCCTCAACAAAGCTCCTATAGTAACCGGCAAACCCTAGAAAACTTCGAATGTCGGTAGGATTCAAAGGTATTTGCCAATTCTTGACCACTTCCATCTTCCTCAGATCAACCTCGACCCCTTCAACGAGAACAATGTGACCTACAACACCACCGACCTCTGCAAAAATTCACATTACTATATTAAGCGAAAAGTTGGTTATCCTTTATAACATGCATAACTATTTTCAAATGACTCATATAATCATCCTCACTCCTCGAGTATATCTATGTATCATCAATAAAGACAATAACAAACAACTCAAGATACTTTCTAAAAACTTGATTCATAAGGTCCATGAAAGTCGCAGAGCATTTATTAGAACAAATGATACCACTAGAAATTCAAAGTTACCATTTATTGTTCGAAATTTTATTTTCGAAATATCAATCTCCCTCACTCTAAGTTGATGATAAACCAACCTCATGTCAATCTTTCAAAAGTAACACGCTCCTTGGAGTTTATTGAACAAGCCATCAATCCTAGGGAGCGGATACTTATTCTTTATAGCGACTTTGTCTAATTTACGATAGTCGATGCACATTCTCAACGACCCATCCATTTCATTAAAAAATAATACTGGATCACCCCATGGAGATATGTTCGGTTAAATAAATCCCTTATCTAACAAATTTTTGAGTTAAGCATTTATCACCTTCAACTCAGCTAGGGTAATACGATAAGAAGGGATTGAAATAGGTTGTGTATCCTGCAATAAATCTTTACGGAATTCAATATCCCATTCGGAAGGAATTTCGGGAAGGTCATAAAGACCTCCAGAAATTTTGTCACTATGGTTACCGATTCTATAAGAGGGACCTGGGATGCAAGATCCCTAACTCTTACCATGTGCTAGAGACAAACCTTTGCAATCATTTTGAAAGCTTTTAGACATGAAATGGTCTTGCCCCTAGGATTTGAGTTTTGTCCCTTCTCAAAAATGGGTTCATTCGGATATTGAATTTGACTACCCTTGTCCTATAGCCAATATAGGCAAAGCAAGAATGCAACCAATCCATTCCCGATATGACATCAAAATCTAGCATATCAAGTTCTATCTAAAAAACCAATGTAACTTCATTAGGCAAGGAAATAGGAAAACCTTTATTGACTTTTTTGGCCACCACATAATCACCCACTAGGTAGAAACCGAAAAAGTTTCATGTAATATTTTGGGTAGTATTTCAAATTTCATGGCTACAAGAAGGGTCACAAATGATAATGTAGCTCCTTGACCTAATAAAGCATATACATCAAAGAAAAATAATTTTAACATACCAGTGACCATGTCCAGTGAGCTCTCTTGATCACCTCGAGATTGGAGAGCGTAAAAGCAATTCTTCTTAGGAGCATCCGGATTTTGGGCACTTGCTTGAGCTTGAACATTTTCCCTTCCTTGAGCTTTCATCATAGGGCAATCTCTCTTCATGTGACCACTATTTCAACAACCAGAGCAATTACTTGTGCCAATCCGACACTTACCATAATGTTTTCTACCACAGTTTGAACAAGAAGGTTTCTCCACATTAAAATCGCCACCTTTCCCCTCTTAGGGATTAGGAGTAGACACTTTACTCTCGTTGACCCTCGGGGAATTAGGAGGGACTTTGTTGGAAAACCTCCTTTTTAAACATGGTTTTTCTTGCACCTCAAATTTAGTCTTGGAAGAATTCCCATCTTCAGTTTTTACGTTCTTCAACTCTATTCCAACTTTCTTAAGCTTTTGCACCTCAATTTGTTCAGCATGAACCATAAGACGAGAGACGTCCATGCTAGAAATCAACATAGTAAACCTAGACTAATTAACCACAAGATGGGATATCCCCATGAAAAATCTTTTCATCTTAATCCTAAAATCCGCAACCATAGTAAGAGCATGTTTTGATAGTTGAGTGAACTTGGGACTATACTCCTTCACGCTCATACCCCCTTGATGGAGGTTGATGAATTTTGCATTTTTCTCTCCCTTATTCCCTAGCGAAAGAGTCTATTAAGGAAATCCGTCTTGAAAGCTCCCCTAGTAATCCGACCTTTATAACCGGCGTCTCATTCTTCCATTGCTCATACCATACTTTTGTCACATATTTGAATTGGTAGGTTGTTCGTTATGCCTTTTCTTGAGAAGAACACTCATAGCATCAAGAACGTTGAACACTTTATCAAGGAACACTTGTGGGTTCTGCTCCACCTTAAAACATAGAAAGTAGTGGGATTCATCCTTGTGAAATCCCTAATCCTTAAAGCGATGGTGGTAACTTTGAGTTTCACTTGCAATACTGAATCCTTAGCAACTTGGGTAGCCAACACTTGAATCAAGCTATGAATGGCCGACCTTATCTCAATATTATACATAACCTCTTCTGAAAATAGGAACTTGAGGGTTTTGAGAAGCTTGAGGGGGAATCTACTTATTCAAATTCTCTTTTTTTAGACCTTTGAGCGTTGTTTGTTCTTGTATTCGTTGCCTATAAGCATAAGAAAGAGATTAGAAAAAAAGGATTAAATAGACCTAAGACTTTTAGGCACGACTAAGGAATAACAAGTGAGTGAAAGTGCCTAAACATCACATATTCTCTCATTCATAAGTGTGGCGCGCTTCAGAATTATGAATAAAACCCTACATAGACGTGGTTTAGTGATACATCAACCCTAAAATTACTCAACCTCATGCTCTGATACCAAATTTGTTACCACCCAAAGTACCCCTAGACGTAATCGGTGTCTTTGTCGTCTAAAAGAACGTAGTCAAGAACTTAAGATTTGTCATATCATATCATAGGTAAAGAGAGTACCAAAAAAATTAAAACTTTTTTTATATTACAAAGTATATTTAGACTTCTCGCATATAGTACATGGGCTTTATATAGACTCCTCGCTTATGAAGCTTACTTAGGCTTCTCACTTAGCATTTAACAACACCATAGACTAATGATTTACTTCATATTTAACAATCTAAAAAGTGAATCACAATATTTTTGCCCTAGACCTTAGTCTATTACAATATGTCCATATAGGCTACAAAGAAGACTCAACATGAGAATGAAATAATTATCTCATAACAAAGACAAAACTAATAAAGCTTGATTTGTGGCTCTACCCTTGGAACACATGAGGACTAACCAATTAACTTAGGAAAGAGCCAAGTCTTTTTCTTCAATGACCATGAATCTCCTCAATGGCCCGAATCTAATATGTTTGCGAAAAAAGGGGGAAACTATGGGTTAGTACAAACCCCATTCACTAAGTATGGATTTTATATATATAAAAAAGAATCGTCAATGCATGAGAAAAGGACAATTTAGTCAAAATCATGATTTACATCAATTTAACTCAACATTCATATATAAGAAGAATAATAAGTCAATTCAATATGATAGCAACCCAACATATAGATCACCCAAGAAATACTTGTGCAGTGCCAAAGATAGAACCCCATAATTCTATCCAAAGCTAAGTATCACATTAACCAACCCACTTCATACTTACAAAATATTCTCTTAAGCTCATTATAACATAATTAATACATGTATACTACTTATATTTATCAACATAATCATAATCATAGTGATAATAATAAAAGAACACTACTTGAACCATCCCTTACAATCCCACATGTGCAATAAGTAGGATAAGTCCCATACCTTCCCTTACCCTATGTGGTGTCCTTCAAGATAACCCTAATAAGAGTGCACATAGTGAACTTGTTAATTTACTTTTACATGAGGGAAATAAGTGCAATAACCGATATGAGATAATGTGAGCTACATGGAATATGGTTTTCTACTCCTACACCAAAAAGAAATGGTTAACACTTGCCTAAGGTGTAACTATTCATACGTAACTATCTAGGTAGATCCACTAAGATAGAGTCCTATGTGTGAACATAGTTAAGGGTCAATGATATTGTTTTTAGAAACCTTGACTTAGTAGATATGGAGGTTTCCATTTCATGAGACAACACATTACTAGGAAATCCAGTCTTACTAACCTGAGGAAACCCATGTGAGAGGCCGGACTTACTAAACGCGAGACCAACATCTCAATTACATGACCCTTTGGTCCTAAGCACTAATACCCTTGGGTAATCATCTTACTCATCATACAAGATCACATTAGTCTCTTCTAGACCCCTATGTGAATATCTTATCATAATTGCTCATAGAAATTCATGAGTGAAAACTATCCTTTCAATTATAATGCACATACAAGTGAGTAAAACCTTTCACTTATATACTTTATTGTTATTTTAAGGAATTACTTTTAATAATACAATAATCGTATCATAACATTCATACATATATCATGTGTAATTCAATGTCTTAGGGTTAAGGATGAGGAATACCTAGCATCACATCACAACCACACATTAGAGTTCAAGAAGAACAAATCAACATACCTTCTTTTCCCAGTCCAAGAACCTTGAATCCTCCATTACCAAGAATGCATAACCAATTACATAAACAAGGTAACTTAAATAATCAATTAAATAATCAATAACAATGTAATCAATCTACATGTTCATGATCTTCACAATTTATCATATCAATTCAAGGTTTTCAGGAAATTTGGGAAAGGACATGGTCTAGGGAAATCTAATTAGCAATCATGAATTAACAATCAATATATACATAAACAACATTGATTCATCACAATTATTTCATAATTTAATTTTTCAAAGAAGACCCGTGTGTGGAAGAAAATCCTAGATTTAGGGGACTTAGAAATCATCTTTTGGAGGGACCTCTTAAGAAAAAGAATACCAGGAGTAAAAGAAAACATACCTTAAAGATGAATCACCGCGAAATTGAGTAGAAACTTGAGAGATTTGGTCTTCTTCTCCAATCTTCGAATCTTATTCAATGAGGGATGAGTAGAGATTGAATGTAGAAAGAAGGGAGAGCTTTTTAGATTTGTTTTATGGTTTTGAATTTGAGTTAAAGATTTATGGAAAATAAATATATAAACCTCCCCTAAAACAACTAAAAGGCCCCTCACTTAAGTTGTCCATTTAATGAAGTCAAACTCGATTTCAACTTTAAATTTTTTTGTCAGGGAACAAGTCTGTGTCGCGGCGCTTTTCCCGCGAGATTTAAAAAATAATTTTTGAAACAGAAGAGTATGCGATGTGTCCGCGTTGCAGACCAAAATTTTATCTTTGGGTGTGCCAAGTACGCAACGCGGACTTGATCCCTCTAAGCACAAAAGTTGCTGCATCTTGGCAGCTTGCTTGGTCCAAAGTGTGGTCCCTTCGTGAACCCCTTGGGCGATCTTTGGATGGTCGGACCTATACTTTTTGAACCTATATACATTTATTTACCTATTTAAATCCTTCATATCTATAACCAACTACAACTATACACAAACTAGACATTTCACACACTCAAAGGAAAACTTATGCAGTTATTCGATGTAAGACTCAAAATAAGGAAGATTTAAAGCCCGGAAGAAACATAATGCCACCTAAAATGGTACCTCAAGCGAATTTGTTGCTTCTGTTCTTATTTTCACAAGGACATTTCTCCTTCTTTACAACTTTAATTGTAATGAGTTGAATTCCAATATGATAGTAGAGATTTTGGATACATAGAAGAGTAAAAAGATTGTGTTGGTAAACCTCTTTTTTTTTAGATGAATTGAGATCGAAGATGTAACCCTTCTTTTTTTGTACTTAATTTGTAAACATCTTGCATGTGATGTATTTGATGTGTTTGGTCCTCATATTGTGTTGAATTTCTTATAACATGTTGTTGTTAACTACATGCATTTTTGCTAACTATGTTGTGCATGTTCGTACTTCGTCCTGGATAGCTAGTGTTTCCTTACACTCGCGAACGTTGTAAATTTATTGTATATTTAACATAATTTTTGATGGACTAGGACCTTATACATTTGAATAGAAGACTTGGGTCTGAGAGTATGAGCCTTAGTCTAAGCCTTTGCATAGCTTGTTACACTTTCTATCTACTCTCCCTTCTAAATCTCGACGAGATACCAATAGGCTTTGCGCTATCATGAGATTGAATTAGTTTAGGGTTAAAGCCTTTTGTTATACTTTATGATTCGATATCTATCCACTGTGGCTTTGAGCCTTATAGAAATCCTTTTTTGAGTCGGGACGCCTTTGGGTCACCCTTTCTATTTGGGTGTCTTACGCCCCTGCCAGTGACTGGCATGCTGGGCAGTTGTAACACTTGATACCTTTTTACTCCATGCTCCCACAAGTGACTCTTGCAAGCTACGTTGGGAGGGGACGAGTTTACTAGGTAGGTTTGACTGATTTTCAATCTTGCTAGCTAAGCTAGGAGTTACATGTGCTAGTAGACCGACTTTCAGTTCGTGGCACTTTTTTCATATTAAACATAGCTATTTTGTGTACTAATACAACATATATGTTTAAATACGGGTTTTACATAAACTTGCGCATGAGTGTACCTTCGTAACTGTATTTGTTCATATTAGAGATATTTGTACCCATGATCACTTTTATTAGAGGGATTCTACTATCTCATGATTTTTGGCTGCTTATTTAGTTATCATAACTTTATTGCTACTGTTATTTTTGTGTAGTTCTACCCTTATTATCACTACTTGTAATTTTCGGTACAGATTGACTTATGCACACATGGGTTATAGTAGGTGTCATCATGAAACGGAAATCATGTAATGACAAGTCCATTACATTTAGGGTCACACATTATACCAATTCTCCATACATTGTGGCAATTATTCATAAAAATATCAATAAAAAAATAACCCACTGCCTAGAAAAGAAACCCTTCACGCTTAATTATATTTTTTATGAGCATTATAATTTAGTACATTTTCTATTTAGTTAAGTTATTACAAAATGCCACAGGAAATTGCAAAATTTGATTTAGATTTTCATAATGTTGTACATCCACAGGATTTTTCAATCGATGATGTAGTGAGTAGGGAAGGGGGTTTACTGGCTAGCTCGTGCAATCAAGGAAAAACTACTTCACCTCCTCTATTATAAATGAAAAGGTAAACTACCTTAGTAAGCAAGATTTGTTCTAAGCATGTTGTCTCTACACTAGGACGAGGATGATCATATCGAGAACAGACTTTTCTATAATGTAATGTTAAATGTATTTGTAACACTTCGCTATTTGAAAGAAATAATAATAGAAATTACTAAAAAATAAATAGAAAAATTTGAAATTTATTTATTTATGCTTTAGTTATAAGCTTTGGGTCGACTTCAAAACGCCACTACTTTCAATACATGACACGTTAGGTGGCCCATACGATATGAAATGAAAGGTCTTGGAATCCTCTTTCTGAAGCCATTGGGTTTGCTAATATTTGAGATCATATGTGCGATATATGCCTAAATGAAATCATTCTGTCGACTTAAGAAAAGTTAGCGAAAAATATAAAGGGAGTTTTGGTCTTTTCTTTACCCAGTCAACTTAAACAAAATTCTTTAACATTAAGGGGTCTAAAGTGATTTGGTTTTGGTTTACAAAGCCTAAAGTACGCTAAGGTTTTTAGAGGAGTTCCGAAATATGAGAAAAAGAGAATAGTCAAGGTGTTGATCAATTTTGCTTGCGAATCGAAGATTGTTTTACCAAAGGTTTAATCCCTAAGAGATATGGGTGTTTGCATAGCATTGGGTTTATTCACCCATGATCATATTATTTTCAGCAAATTTTCGTTCTTGAAGTTAAAGGATTTAAGTTCATGATGAGTTTTATTGAAGTTGATTTCGTAATCATGATTGTGGAGGTTTTGATGAACTCTTGAGATAAGTTTAAGTGTTTCATGGTTATTTCTGAGTACATAATTGTATACTAATGTTGGGTAACGGAATATAAGTTATTGAGCAAGAAACCTTTTGATTCTAGGTGAATTGGAATTATAAAACAAGGAAGAAAATGTCAGATAGAAATTAATTACTAGGTCCACGTCACAAACTTGTTCTTCTAGAGTGAAACTTCCTTCTCTTTATCGCAAAGATGATGCGGACGCTATTGTTTAATAACTTATATCGTGACAACACGGACAAGATGCCACTTAGGGGTGGCTCCAGAGAGGGATGAGCGGCTTCAACACGGGATGAGCCGGTGCCAGAGTGGGACATGAGAGAAAACATGAAGACTATGAGAAATTCTATTTTCCATCTTTCTAAAATACCTAATTAAGTCATAAAACACCTTAAAACCTAAAAAAAATTTAATTCTAAGCTTGGGAATCAAGGGGAAGAAGATTTCTAGCACAAGGATGGAGAAATCTCGCAAATACATGGACAAATTCACCATTACAAAAGCCTAAAAATAGAAATCAAAATCAATAATACCGTACAACTTTTTAGTTCCAAGGTAGGCTAGGTTTTACGCATTAAGTAGTTTAAGTCGGTGCTCACTACTTAAAATTTGTTATAAATGGTTGGATTTATCTGTAGGCCTTCATGCACAAATTGAATCATTATTTATACCATAGAAACAAGACTTAGATGATGACTTAGGTCTAGGAGTTGTCGAATTAGGGTTTGCATGAGGTTCGTGAAGAGAAATTCCTTGGTAGGTGATGGTTGTGATTTTATGTTTATGAAACTTATGTATGTTCTTTCTTAATTGTTAAACTTGCATATCTATGATCATTGAAATATTGAACATAGTTGTTGTAAGAGATAGATGAATGGTGTTTCCATAAAATCGTGATGTAATTGTATAACTTGATGGTACACTTGTGGCTTCTTATATTTCCATGAATTGTGATATTCTTCCTAAGCAACTTCTTGAGCACTTCAGTATTTCTACAACTGTTGGTGAGTCTATTATAGCTGACAGAGTTTATCATGATTGTATCATTTCTTTCAATCACAAAGAACTATGGACGGCTTAGTCGAGTTAGACATAGTTGATTTTGATATGATTCTAGGTATGGGCTTTATTCATGCCTGTTATGAATCAGTCGATTGTAGAACTTGAGTTGTTAAGTTTCAGTTTCCTAATGAGGCAGTTGTAGATTGGGGTAGAAGTTTAGTAGCGCCTAGGGGTTATTTTAATTCATACCTTAAGGCTAGAAATTTTGTTTCCAAAGAGTGCATCTATCACTTAGTCCAAGTTAATGACTCTAGTGTTGAGACAACACCTATTCAGTAAGTTTCAGTTATTAGTATTTTTCTTGATGTTTGTAGAGATGATATTCCTGTAGTACCTCATGAGAGAGAGGTAGACTTCGATATAGATATTATTCCAGACACTCATCCTATATCTATTCCACCATATAAAATGTCTCTAGCCGTTTCAAATGAGTGTTGAAAGATATTCTTGAGAAACACTTCATTTTACTATGTGACCTACATTTGTGCTCTACTACCTTATTTGTTGGGAAGAAATATGGTTCTCTGAGAATATTCATCGATTAAAGTAAATTCAACAAGGTTACTGTTAACAATAAGTATCCTCTTCCGAGAATGAACGATCTCTTTGATCAACTTTAGGGTGTCACTTCTCTTTCTATATTAGAGCTCAAATCAGGCTATTGTTAGTTAAGATTAAAAGAAAGGTAACCCTAAGACAACTTTCAGGACTCTGTATGGTCATAATGATTTTCTAGTTAAGTCTTTCGGCCCAACTAATTATCATGTAATATTAATAGATCTTATGAACATATTATTCAAGATTTTTCCATATATGGTTATTATTGCATTCATTAATGACATTCTAAAGTATTCAGGGAATGAGGAAGATCATGCTAGTCATCTCAGAAAAGTTTTGAATACTCTCAAAGATAGAGAGTTGTATGGTAAATATTCTAAGTTTGACTTTTGGCTTGAGTCAGTGGCATTTTTAGGCTATATTATTTCCGCTTATGAGATTTGAGTTAACACTAAAAAGATAGAGATAGTGCATAACAATCCTAGTCCCACATCTCCAACTAATATTATGATTTTCTTGGAATTAACTGGTTATTATAAAAGCTTATTCGCGGGGATCTCATGTATTTTGTCCCCGTCAAATAATTTGAGTTAGAAACCAATAAAGTTTCAATGCTCTGAAGCTTATGAAAAAGCTTTAAGGAATTGATATAGTAGATGACTACTGCTGCACTATTGACCTTACTAGAGGCCATGTAAAGTTTCATGGTATATTGTGACGCGTGCAATGTTTGACTAGGTTGTGTTTTAATGCAGAATGAAAAATTTATAGCTTAGGCCTGCAGGAAAACTTTAGATGCATAAGATGAATTACCTAATCCATGATCTAAAGTTGACTGTTGTAGTATTAGCTTTGAAAATATGGCATAGTATCTCTATGGTGTTAATGTAGATGTGTTCACCCATCACAAAATTCTTTTGTTTCTGTTTTTCAAAAAGAGAATAATATCAGATAGAGGATATGGTTGGAGTTACTAAAAGATTATTACATGAGTATTCTCTATCATCAAGGTAAAACTAATGTTGTTGATGCAGCAGGTTGTCTATGGGTAGTACTTCCCATGTTTAGGAAAACAAGAAAGAGTAAGCCAAAGATGTACATAGTCTTAAATGAAAAGAATTTGGACTAGTGTATAGAAATGAAATGAGAAATAGTGGTGATGAATGGGGTTGAATCATCATTAATTTCTATAGTGGATGAGAAATAAGACCAAGATCCAATTTAACCTGAACCAAACACAAAATGTTCATAAGCGAAAAGTGATGACTTTTGAACTAGGGGAGATGGAGTGTTTAGATATAAAACTAGATAGTATGTACCTAAGATGGATTAACTCCAAGAGAGGATCATGGATGAAAGTCATATCTCTCAATATTCTTTCAATTGGGGTTCCACAAAGATGTATCACAACTTGTGAGAAGTCTATTGGTGAAGTAGTTATAAGAGGTAATTGAAAAGTTCATTTCTAAGTGAATGAATCGACATCATATCAAGGTACAACACTAAAGGCCCGACGGTATGACTAAGAACCTAGAACTTCTGGAGTGGAACTGAGAGATTATCAATATGGACTTCATTATAGGTTTACCACGATTTCGAAAGTAGTATGATTCGATTTTGGTGATTGTAGATTGAATGAATAAATCAACCTATTTGTCAATGGTAAAGACTATATATTCAACAGAAAATTATGATCAGTTATAAATTCAAGAGGTAATAAGACTTCATGAAGTACTAGTATATATTGCTTGAGACAGAGTTGCACAATTCACCGCACAATTTGGGAACTCTAACAAGAAAGGTTTGGGTTCCAAGGTAAATCTTAGTACTACTTTTCATTCTTATTGGTCAACCATGTGATTGATTCGAAAATAAGAGGATATGTTTAAGGGCGTGTGTGATTTATTTGTAAAGAAAATTGGGATTATCACTTACCATTCTTTGAGTTTTCTTACAACAGTAATTATCATTCTAACATCTAGATGGCTCTTTATGAGGATCATTGAGGGAGAAGATTGAGATATCCTATAAGATACTTTGACGTTGGTGAAGCTGGAATAATAGGACCATACTTTGATCATCAAGCTATGAAAAAAGTGAAGATTATTCAAGAGATGTTGAAAACAACACAAATGCTATACATATGTTAGGACAAGAGACTTAGAGTTTGAACTAGATGACTAGGTTTTCTTGAAGGTTTCAACCATGAAGGGTGGCGTAAGATTTTGCTAAAGGGGAAGATGATTCCCCTGTATATTGGTCCTTACATGATATCTTGTAATGTAGCTTATGAGTTGGAGGCACCGTCAGAGTTAGCCATAGTTCATTCAGTATTTCACATTTCAATGTTGAAAAAGTGTATGTATGAAACTTCACTTTTTATACCGACTGAAAATATATGTATTAAGGGTTAGAAAATTAGAAAGAAAAAAGTCAGACAAATAATAAAGTATCGTGTTCGTGTTATTGACCTGTTCGTTAAAAGTGAAACTTCCCACTCCACATCGAAAAGAAAACGCGGACTACACTATTTCAAAATTTATTTCGCGACCACAAAAAGAGTTATGTTTTTGTACATATTAGCTAGTTACATTTTGTGTTTCATTCTATAATTTTCATAAATTATCACTTAATTTAAAAGTCTTAGAGAGATCAATTTGATGAGTTTAATAGGTCTAATTTTTAAAAAGATGGCTTAATTACATCGCATGTCAACTAAAATAGAAGAATTTATTTTTATGGTATTAGTTTTTCTATAGAAAAATAGAAATAGTTGAGTGATATTATTATTGTCAAAAAATAAAGTGATTTGTATAAGTAGTTTTCAATACCTGAGTGACTATTTAAGAAATTATATCGTATTTAAGTGTTGAAAAATATTCCCAAGAATGCAAATTTCTTCTTTTAGACTACTCTGTTTTTTTTTTGTTTTAAAAAATATGAAAAAGATTACAGTTTTGACTAAATGAATTTGACAAAGTCTATTATGAAGAAAGAAAAAAGGAGGCTTAAATGGCATGACATGTCTGCTAGAAAAGAATGAAACTTTTGAACTGTTAACTACTCCCTTCGTTTGTATTTAGTTGTCAAATATTTCATAAACTGGTGTCCATTTTTACTTATTATTTTTGACAATCAATAAAGTAATTTTTTTTCTATTATACTGTCAATGTATATAACATTTAGTTAATGTGTTTAGAAATACTAGTTTTTCAAGACATGCATTGCATGTGATTATCAATTGAAATAATTCATGGTATAGTAAATAGTATTGCTTATTTAAGCGAATATTTAATTAATAAGTTTTGTCGAAAATTATATTACAGCTTCTTTTGTGAATATTCTATGTGGATCGTCATGTTTATCTTTTATTCACACGAACCTATTCAGTTGATCAATGAAAAAAATTGTTAGTTAAACGCAATAGTATATATATTTATTTTAATTTGATGAGGGTCAATCATGTAATTAATCGTGTCTCACTAATATTGTATTATTTTTATTTCATCTAACAAATTGTTCTTTGCATGTGTATTCCATGTTAAACTGTTTAAATATCATATGAACATGGAAAAAAGAACAACTAAAATTTATGTTTAAAAAGTATTTTTTGTATATTAATTTTTTATTTTACAAGTTATACTATAATATATGACGACGTTCTTGTTGTTCGTTCTCATATTTGACTTCTCGGTTGACTCTTTACATAAACTAAAGATAGTTATTTGACTATCCATTGTAAAATGAGAAAGGTTATTGTATGGTGAAATCATTTATATACTCACTTGTTTATTTTACACCCAACAAATATATAGATATAGATATGGACATAGATATAGATATAGATATGGACATAGATATAGATATAGATATAGATATAGATAGTGAAAAAAAATATATTTGGGATACTATCGATTAATAGGGATAAAATGTTAAGCTCAATATATCAATCAATATTTTCTTAACAAATGTATTAAGTCAAATTTCACAAATAAAAAGAGATGGGGAAGGTATCTTTTTAAATAAAAGGCATCCCTAAAGAAAATAGTGATAGTTAAATAAAACTTTTGTCCTAGATGAAAGAAAAATGAAAGTATTTGAAAATAATTATGAAAATTTGAGTGACCATTTAAGAAATTAACACTTCTTTGTATTGGGCCTTCTATTCTTTTCTTTTACGTACTTTTGTTTTTTTTTTTTTTTTGTGTGTGTTCAAATCAAGCTTTGAAATGTATTTTTCATTATCTTGTTATACGTGTTCAACTATAAATTTTCTTCCATTGTACTATATTTTTTGTTTTTTCTGTAGAAGCCAAATTTTATGATTTTTTTTTAGATTTGGCTCTCTATGCTCAAGAGTGTAATTTTCTTCTTTTTATAGATTTCTAATATTTTTCCATTCAAATTAAATTGTAACAAAAATATGTTATTATTGTCATAATTCTTTTTATATAATTTAGAAATTTTTAGGTGTACACGTGTCATATATTGTAGGAGTTAATATATTAAAATAATTAAATCATAAATTGTAAAAAATGATACCATTATCTAATATATAGTCTCTTAATAAAGCATATATCGTTTGATTGAAATTTTTAATGATCTTTATACTTTTAATATAATATAAATACTCACAAAAAATATTCTAAATATCCTCATGTTGATTGCCCAGACATTTCTATGTTAACAAGTTCCATTTTATTTTAAAACGCTAAAAAATGTTGACATGTTTCTGACTACTAAAATGAAGTGTTACATATAATTGTAACCAGACGTGCAATGAAAGTACATTTAATTGATCTAAAAACTCCCATGAAATTCTCTAGCAAAATAGAGGCAAACGTTTTATCAAAACCTCATATATATATATATATATATATATATATATATATATTATGAAACTATAGAATAAGAAGTAGAAACAAGAGAGAAGAGAAAAGAAGACGTATTATTTCTCCTGATGAACGTACAATGAAAAGGATCCCTCTATTTATAGGGGAAATCTAACTTGGTCCCAAGTAGGAATCTTAACCATATTCTAAAAGGACTCCACATGATAAACATTCACTATATTACAAATACTCTATAACACTCCCCCTGAATGTCTAATCATATATGGTGTGCCTCATCATAAAACCATACTAATAAAATTTAAAAAAAGAAAAGCTCTAGTGAAGGAAAAGAGTGCACATATCTATTAATACGCATCTAGGCTGCCTCGTTAAAAACCTTACAAGGAAACCCCAATTGGACAAAACCCCGTAAGGGAAAAAGAGTAAATGCGTATTAACTCCCCCTAATGAGAACATCGATCCAGAGTCTTTAATTCTCGTATTCCATGCTTGTGCACCATCTTCTTGAAAGTTGCAGTTAGTAGAAACTTTGTGAATAGATCAGTCACATTGTCACTAGAACGAATTTTTTCAACATTTATATTACCATTCCTTTGAAGTTCATGTGTATAGAAAAGTTTTGGTGAAATGTGTTTTGTTCTATCTCCTTCTATGAATCCTCCCTTGAGTTGTGCTATGCATGCTGCATTATCTTCATATAAAGTGGTGTGTATTTTATCACACTCCAAACCATATTTCTCTCGAATGAATTGTATCATAGACCTTAACCACACACATTCCCTACTTCTTCATGATTAGATGAAGTGTCTATGATGGATGCTATGTAGATCTCCGAGATATGGCAGTCCCCCCATATATAAACACATAGCTTGTTTGAGATCGAGCTTTGTGTGGATCAGATAAATATCATGCATCAGCATAACCAAAAAGATTGGGTCTAGAATTATTAGATTTAAATAATCCCATATCAGTTTTCCCTTTAAGATGTCGCAAAATGTGTTTTAACCCATTGCAGTGTCTCCTAGTAGGAGCAGAACTATACCTTGCTAACAAATTAACAGCAAATGCTATATCATGCCTTGTTGTATTAGCAAGATACATTAGTTCACCAATTGCACTAAGATATGATACTTCAGAACCAAGAATTTCCTAATCCTTTCCTTAAGGTTGGAATGGATCTTTATTAACATCAAGTGAACGAACAACCATTGGAGTACTTAATGGATGTGCTTCATCCATACAAATCTTTCCAATATTTTTTTTCTGTGTAGGCAAATTGATGAACAAAAATACTATCTGTCAAATGCTCAATTTTAAAACCAACACATAATTTTGTCCTTCTTAGATCTTTAATCTCAAATTCTATTCTTTAGATAATAGAGTGACTTTTGAAGCTATATTAGAGTTCCAATAAGATTTATGTCATCAACTTAAACAACAAGTACAACAAATTTCGATATTGTTTTCTTTATAATGACACATGACAAAATGCATAATTTGTATAACCTTCCTTAATTAACTACTCATTAAGACGATTATACCACATGCGTCCAGATTGCTTCAAATCATATAATGATCTTTCCAATTTAATTGAATATATTTCTCGAGACTTTGAGTTACATGATTTCGACATCTCAAATCCTTCAGGAACTTTTATGTATATCTCATTATCAAGTGATCCATAAGGTAGACTGTAACTACATCCATCAAATGCATTTCAATTCGCTCAAGGACTATGAAAATAATGAGATAACGCAATGTTATTTCATCCATAATGGGTGAGTATGTCTCTACTTAATCGACGCCAGACCTTTGAGAAAATTCTTGTGCCACAGGGAGTATTTTATACCTTTGTATTTCGTTTTTCTCATTTATTTTTCGCCTAAATATCCATTTGCACTCAACAAATTTAATATCATTAGGTGTTTGAACTATTTGTACAAAAACTTTACTCTTGGAAAGTTAATTCAACTCTGATTGAATTACTTCTTTCCATTTGGCCAATCATTTCTTTGTCGACATTTTACAACAGATTGAGGTTCAAGATCCTTATTATATTGCATGATATTTGTCATAACATTTTATGTAATGATATAATCACCCACTATTTCTAATCGATTTAGATTAGTTTCAATTTATCTTACATTTACGGATTGTTCGTTATTTTCTTGAGTTCAAGTTCATTGAATATTTCATGAATATCAAAATTATTTAGATTTTGAACTTCAGTATGAGATTCTTTCATAGTGTCATCTTGAAATTTGATGTTTCATTTTCTAGGATTAGGATCCTTAGAACCTAATGGTCTACAACGTTTTTGGCGTGATTTTGACTCATGAGCTATGACAATAGTGGATGGTCCTATAGGGACATCAGTTCGAATTGGGACATTCTCTGCAGGATTATGTGATATAGTAATCCTTTTCAAATCTGTAATTGCATCTGACATTTGATTTGCAATTTTTTATCAATGAATAATCTTTTGTACTTCTTAATCACAAGTACAAGAATATGTATCAAGATTAGACAATGATAAATTTTTCCAAAAATATTCTCATTTTATTTCACTATTCTCTCCCCATAATTTTGGGAAAATTGTTTCATCAAACCGAAAATCTGCAAATTAAGCAGTAAACTTGTCTCCAGTCAGTGGTTCAGGATAGCGAATAATGCAGCGTTACACAAACCCAACATATATTCCTAACATTATTTGAGGTCCCATCTTAGTGGCGTTTGGTGGTGCCATAGGCACATGTATAACACATCTGAAAATTATTAGGTGGGATAGATTAGGTTCTTGACCCATAACCAATTGCAGTGAAGAAATCTTATGATATTTTGTATGGGATGAATAATTGTTGTAGCATGAAAAATTGCATGTCCCCACAGAGATTTGGGCAACCTAGTTTTCATAAGCAATAGTCTTGCTATTAATTACAGACGTTTAATTAATGACACAGTCAGACCATTCTGACTATGAACATCATCAACTGAGTGTTCAATTCTTATCCCGATTTCTAAACAATAATCATTAAATAATTGGGATGAAAACTCTACAGCATTATCAAGACAAATGGACTTAATCTGATTATTAGGAAAGTGTGCCTTAAACTTATTGTTTGTGTCAATAATTTTACAAATTCCAAGTACTAGATAAAAATAGGCACACATGAGACCATCTAGAAGAATTATCTATTAGAACCGTAAAGTATGTAAATGACCCACTAGGTGAGTGAATAGGTTCACAAATATCCCCATGTATACATTCCAAGAATGCAAGGGACTCAATCTCAACTTTCACTTTTGATGGTCTCACAATTAACTTGTCTTAATAACAAACAGTTCAAGAAAATTCACCATTTAAAAGGACTTTTAGGTCCTTTGATGGATGTTCATTCGAATTTTCTATAGTTCATCTTATCATTATACACCTAGGATGTCATAGACGATCATGCCAATGTACAAATGTATTTGAATCAGTAAACTTCTAATTTACTATTAAATGTGCCACAATGGCACTAATTTTTATCCAATACAAGCCAGAAGATAAAACATGGATCTTTTCTATAACATATGTCTTCCAAGAGAAGTTCTTGGTAATACCAAGATATTCAAGAGTTATTTCATCTATTGATTGTATATGATAATCAATTTCACATCTATCTTTAAACTCAACAAATTTCCTTTACATTTTTGAGAAAACTTAGCATTAAGGAAAAATAACAATGGGTTTTCCAAAACCCTCAATTATATTAGAACTACCTAAAATTATAGTAACATATAGTTTATCCATAATTATATGAGAGAAATATTTCTTATTTTTGAATATCGTATGTGTTGTACCAAAATCAATCAAGTAAATGTCTTCATATTTTGATAATATGCTTTTATATTATCCATACCTTCACATTAAATTACATACACAAAATAAATATATGTTTAATATTAGTGTTATCAAAAGGGTACAATATATTCAAAGTAATAAACTAAAAGTTAATATTAGAAATTGAGCCTTAATTTATTGCTTCCTGTAAGTCAAAAATGAGTTGTAACAAAAAATGAAATAAAAATCATTATTTAATCCTACTTAATAACAGATTGCATATATTCAATGTTAGATCTAGTTAAAGACCTATATAATACAAGCATGTGATAAATCCTAGTTAATAACATATTGTATTAGATCAAGTTAAAGACCTTATATAATACAAACAAGTGATGAAGTTTAGTACGTCACTTACACAATCATATTAGAATCATATAAATAAATCAATGACAAATATATATATTATTTAATTAAGGTAAAACAAACTAATGAACTACAAAAATATGACTAAACTAATTTAAAATACTAATACTCATGTAAATAACTATTTTTACATGAAATTTATTAATAACAACTACCATATAAAATCACTCTTCGGTGTTAACAGAACCGTCACAAATTAAGATCTATCTTTCCTCCAGGATGTGCGGAGAAATCTGCTACATCCAAGTGTGTGATGTCAACTTAATTTTGAGAGATAAAAATTTCCTCATTATTTTTCTCTTTCTTCTTTAGTGATTCTTGACAGAGTTCTTGGAGTACGAAAATCACGTGCATAATGAGCTCTTCCACCACATCGAAGACAACCTTCCCTAGTTGTTTTACGTTTTTCGTCCTTTCTTCTTTTCTTTTTATTTGATGAATGATTAACACCTGAAAAATAATTACTTTCTTTAACATAATTACAACCATATCCATTTCCACGACTACGACCACTATAAGGGCCACGGACTTTTCCACGCCTAGCATGGTAGGCGTATGCCTCATTCACATCAGGGAGTGGTTCAGATCTAGCAAGCCGATTTTCGTGATTTTTCATTATAAATAATTATTTTTCCCAACCACAAGAAAATGAAAAATTATTTCAGAATACTTTTTGAAACCTTTCTCTCGATATTGTTGCTAGAAGAGCACATTCGATCCATGAAAAGTGGAGAACATCTTTTTTATCATATTAATCTCATAAACTGTTTCTCTACATAATTTCCATTGAGAAGTCTTGTAGCCTTAGATGCATCCAATCATATCGTTCCTTTGGATGTATGACCATATTCAAGTGGTCACATCTTTTTTTTTAGGTTTTTCCACAAAAGAAGTGGATCCTTAACTATCATATATTCGATTATTAGAATCTCGTCAAGATGACGACGCAACAATATCATTGCTCGTGCATAAATTTTCTTTGATGCCTTATTTTCTTCATTTATGGTGTCTCCACAACCCATTGCATCAAGGTGAATTTCAGCATACAACAACCATGAGAGGTAGTTCCCGCCCGAACATTGAAGGGCAATGAACTCTAGTTTCGAAAGATTGACTATAAAAATTAAAAATAAAAGAATAAATAATACTATATTAATTCTTCAAACCTAACCTTCACTTTTTAAGAAAGTAAAGTCTTGTGCTGATAAAGTGTTATGAAACTACAGAATAAGAAGAAGAAACTAGAGAGCAAATTATTTCTCTTGATGAATTATTTTACAATGCATAAGAGCCCTCTATTTTATTATGATTCTCTTATATATATATATATATATTATATATATATATATATATATAAGAGAATGAACTCAACGCTTTAATCTTTGTTGAACTTGAAACTTAAGTCTTAAAACAAAGTTAAAACATTTGTAAAAGACTTTTAATAACTTAAATGAACTTCTCTTGACTTTGATTTTAACTTCTACTCTTGACTCTTAACTTTCCTTGAATTGAATTATGAAGAAGTGTGTTTTGTGATAGGAAAGATCTCATGATGTTTAGGAATGCTTTAAATAGGTAAATATGAGAAAAGATGTAGGTCCGCGACACTGACATGAATTTTTGTTTTTGTTACAAATATTGAGCCACAACGGTCCCTGACAACTACTCTATACGAAGTCATTTCCCCTAAAATTTGGGGACCTGGTTTGCGACACGGAGCCAGTGCGCAGATTTTCCCGACTAAATTTTCTTCTTTGTTTTCTAGCCCCAATTCTCCCAAACTTGGTGGGTTTTCCCAAATTATTTTTGATATAGATGCTCACCAAATGTAGCTGAGAACCTAACTCAAACCCACTCAATAAATTTACATAATGATCTTACAAACTTCTTAATTTTAATCCAACTCAAGAACAATATTAATTTGAAGAATACATACCAGAACAATAACTTTCAACTCTTTAGGAAAAATTCACGGTGAATCAACATTGACGCGTGTGTGAATGAACCAAACGCTATAAAAGACTCACATACCTTGTAGGCGTTATCCTTTGGCGAAATCCACAAGAAAATCTGCTAGAATTTGATGAACTATTAAAGTTTCTTCTCCTTTCTCTTTTTTTCTCTTTTCTATTTTCTCCAAGACTTAGCGTGTTTTTGTACAAATGTAACTAATCTAATTCTGATTTTACCCTTAATCAATTAAATAAAATGATTAAATTAATTGGGTAAGGAAAATACCAAACTATACTTCCAAAATCTATATTGGACATTTCTTATTCAAACGGCCCAAATAATTGGCAAGGAAAAGTTTGTCTTACAAGCTTGATGACAACATTGAAGCACACAAAATTAAGACGAAATATTCAACACGTTTGAGCCAATCTTCAGTTCTTAAGCGTGCTATTGATAACACTAAGTTATAAAGAGGCGCAGTTGGATTGACAATGTTGTTTGGATTGAGTGTTGGCCGATCAAGAAATCATTTATTCAGAAAATAGGAGTTGTGGAGATGAGAATGTTGAGGTAGATAAAAGGATAAGAAAGAAATATATCTGGAACAAAGTAGTAGTGGCCTCTACGGTATCTAAGATGAGAAACCCGATATGGAGATGGTTTGGGTATGTGAAGAGGAAAAGTGTAGATGCCTCAATAAGGAGGTCCAAATTTGGCAATGACGGGCATCAAGAGAGGTAGAGACAAATAAAAGAAGTCTTAGAGGAGGTGATTTGACAAGACATGGTGCATCTTGATTGTATATAGTACATGACCTTAAATATGAGGGTTTGGAGGTTTCAGATTAAGGTAGAAGATTAGCAGTTGACACTTGAGTGTTGTCTCGCTTTTCTGCGCAATAGGATTGGTGGTCATTGGAGATTCTTTATTGATGTGATATTAACACTATTCTCATTATATCTTGATCATTAGTCCGGATTATCACGATTTTTTTGTCCTTCCATCATCGCATTATCTTTTGGCTTTACTATTCTTTCTATTGTATGCTATATAATGCTCCTATTTCACATTATTTCGTCTTTGGTGCTACTTATTTTTCTATACTTTTTTCAACCTTCTTGGAAATGTTTTATGTTAACTTAAGGATCTATTCAGAACAACCTCTCAATCTATACGAGCTAGAGGTAAGGTCCACATAAACTCTATCCTCCCATACCCAACTTGTGAGATGACACAGGATATGTTGTTATTACGGAGAAAAATCCTAATCAACTTTTTTTTTGTTATAGAAATATGACTTGCCAGGAAAATCGAAAGAAAATCTCTTGTATATAAGTGGCATACAAAAAAGAAAGAACTACAACGGAGTATGATTCTCTAGGAAAGACACCTTGTCATTTATACAAAGTTGAAACTCATTAGTACACTCAATGAAAAAAGGGAATTCCTCAAAAACATACAAAATCATTTTGTGTCCTTCAAAAGTGATATCTTTCTCTCTTCCTTTACTGCCCACATGTTTGTGGAACATCACAACTTCATTATATGCTGATGTTGTGTGGGATACTGCACACACTTCAATTATTTTGGTAGGTATACATAGGGTGTGTCCTAAGAATGCTACAAACTACAGAAAAAACACTCACTTAGTAAATATGGCATACAACCAGCTGTCATTCAATGTGTAGATTACATTCCTCTGATGTTGCTTTCTACATCCAGAGCAGAATAGGATTTTGTCAATGAACACAACCACAAGTGAGTAAAAATAAGTCCTAAATACATAGTTTATAAACTCCAAAAATATTGGTGGGATATTAGTAAACCCAAAGGACATGACTAAGAACTTATACTAGCCATACCGAATCTTAAAAAAATTCTTAGGAATTCCCACACACTTAATCTTGAAGTGGTGGTATCTCGATGTCAAGTTAATCTTATAGAACACCGTTGCACCCTAAAGTTTGTTGAATAAATCATCAACCCATTTTGTGCGATACTTGTTCTTCAAGATAACTTTATTCAACTTCCTTTGGTGAATCAACATATGAAAGGTACCATCCTTCTTCTTTATGAACAAGATTGGAGAACCCTAAGAAGATACACTCACTCGGATGAACCGCTTCCCCAAAAGGTCCTCGAACTATTCATTAAGATCCCTCAACTAAGATGGAGCCCTCCTATAAGGTGGAACATAAATTTTTTATGTAAGAGACTTAACATTACTACCAAAACAATATACTGGTAAGGACAAAAAATTGGTAGATCAGTAAGAAACACAAAATTAAACTCTTTAACCACTAGATATTACTCAAAAGGAGGACTTCGACACTAGTACCACATACATACTAAAAATAAGATAAAAACCATACTCTACCAACCGTTGCGTTGTTGGAAAAAAGATCATACCCCTCGTCATATGACTATTAGAACCAGACCATAAAAGAGGATAACGATAAATGCACAAAGTAAAAGTCTTAGATAAACAATCCAAGACCGTATGAAAGACAGACACCCAATCCATGCCTAGGATCAACTACTAAAGTGTCAATCCCAATATGGTTACCACTAAAGAATCATATAGGGGGTTGCTACACGCATAGTCATGAAGGTTTCAGAACAATACAACTACATAGCATGATAGAGAAAAACATATGAAAAGGTAGACTACAAATAAAATATAACATAAGCATATTGATGTGACATGGAGATTGCACCAATGACAAAAACATATGATGTATATGGCTCTAATATCCCTTAAAAACATACATATATCTTCGACCACTCTGTCTTATTACCCATGGAACACATCTAGTACCATGGACATTACTCCTAGTACTCTTATCCAGAACCCTAGGGCTTTAACCTGATGACCCTAAGGAACTGACTGACCATACCTCTTACGATAACTGATTGTAGCACACTGCTGGTCAATGTTACCCACTACATCACAATAATAGAAACCCACATCAGAATTACCCCTTTGAGATGACTCGATTGAAACTAACTAGCAACCATGACCTAAATACTCTAAATTTGAACACCAAGAAGTCTAAGTTATTTGACCACTAGCACCGGTTGTTCCACCATATATTGTTTGTAGATAATAATGTAGCTTATAATATTATGGATATTCTCCGCACTAAAACACTCTACTATAGGCTATAGGACAATTTGAACAACCCTTATAACAGGGCCTATAGTTGCTGCCTCAATAGGCCTCACAAGGAATCCCCTCGACGGTACATGCATGATAAACTATCTAAAGAAAAACAACCTGATGTAGTTATCTACTCTTTCGCTTATCTAAGAGGAAATGAGAGACATTGAAAAACCATATCAATTACCTACTTGTTTATCGAATAAGCATAGGTGCATGTCTCACCAATCTATGAAATCGTTCCTTATTCTCTACACCTGAAGTGATCCATAATTAAAATCTCAGAACTCATATTGTAACATCTCTCTTAGTTTATGAGGGACTTATTTCTAACAAAAATCCACAAAAAACTGATCCTAAGTCATCAAAGGTGACCCGGCCTGTCGGCTATCTAATAGGATCTCCACCACTACTTAGGTGGCCCCTCAAGCTTGTAAGTAAGGTAATGTAATCCATGAGACTCTACTAACCCAAAGTTATGTAACGTCTCATGGTATCTAACTAGCATCTCATGGGCATCCTCGTCCGTTGTATCGGTGAATCTTGAAGAACCTAATCAAAAAAAGCTCCACAAAATGTTCTACTCCTCATGGTCATAGCTTACTTAGGAGCCAAAGGTGGGTCAACAGTTCTAACCAGCAAAAATGTTATGCAAAGAGTTGCACCAATATCATATGTATGTTGGGTAAAGTACGTCGTGCTTGTATTTGGGCTGAATTATGAGCCTCATCTTTATCATGTCGTAAGGCTGAAGGGATAGTCATACTACTTTTTGAGAAATTCATTCGATAATGTTGAAGATTATGGATAAAATATTATGCAATACTCTGTGGTCATGAATTTTTGTGGCGGTTGGGCTTGCCCCACAACCTCTAGTTGAGGTTGAACATGCTCAACCTCTTTCTCAGGCTCTAGAGTAGGTTTCCTATCTCGATCTTTTATTCACCTCTAACTCATCCCATAGTTGGGTCTCCATCAGAAGGTGTAGGAGGTACACACTTGACCATAGTCGATCTCATCCTAGCCATATTAGAAAAAGGGAAACTAACAAAGTTTATATATTTGTGCAACTATTGGCACACGAAAAGTAAAAAAGCAATAGGGAATCATTCCAAATATGCCTAATAGTGTCGAAAATATTGGATGTGATCGTCATTGTAGTGATCTGTGAGATTCTACTAGACACTTTCTCCCGTAGTAGTGTGACCGGTGAACCCAAAGCTATGATACAATTCTTTCAGGAGCCTAAGTGGGTTCGTAAATGACGTCCACTACAACCCACCAGATGGACAAGCCTAAAACCCAAATCATTACATTACGAAAGGCACAAATTATATAACATAATTAATAAAAGTAGAATATAATGATAATGTATATGGAAATAAAGGACATATCATATTATTCTCTAGTTCAATTAAGAATATAAAAATAGGATCAATAGGGACCAAGAGGCAAATTAACAAAATATACTAATCCCTTGGACCTGGTGTCACCTATTGATGAGTCGGGAATTTCGACTCAATTATGGAAAATTATTCAATGAATTAGGGTCACTGATGCCTATTTTGTGCACATAACTGATGTCATTGTGTTATCATAAAGCAATAAAGATTTTAGAACAAGTCAATGACATTGTGATGCGAAAAAAGCAAAAAAGATAGAAAATTTGAATAAAGGAGAAACGGGAGCTTGCATAATCCACTTGCCTATTGAGGCTGTAGCTCGCCAAATATTCCACAAAAAGAGCCCATCTACCAAGTAAACTTCACGAGCTAATAGTTATTTCGTGATGCACCGAATAGATCAACGATTACGACCCGAATCGACTAAACTTCCATAAAATTAGATGCATCACTTAATAAAAAAGACAAGACGAAGTGCAACTCGGCCGATCCCCATGTTTATTGGTGATCTCGACTAATTTCAATGAGTTAACTCCATACTTAGATTTAGGATACGTACAAATTCATTTTTCAAAAGAGAAAAAATTTACTATAGAGTGTATTCCCCTAATTTTGAGTGATTTAATATGTTCGTACGTTATTCAGCATTGTTTAAGGGTATTTGGATCACACATTTGAGGATTTAGGATTCCAACTTTAATTTTTCTGTTAGGTATTGCATATTGTTTATAATTTCGATGGATAATCTTTTTGGTAAGCTTTCTTACTTTTTTCAATGTTTAGCTAAAACCCCATACCTTAGGGGTGTGATCATGTAATTGAATGTATAAATTATCCTATGGGTATTGTTAATTGCTGAACATATTGTTGTTTTGAAATGGGTTCAATTGTTTGTTCATCAATTAATTGATAAACAGAAGTTGCAAATGCGATTCTAGCCGAACTCTCTATTTTTTCATGAGAAAGATGTATAGATTAGAATAAATGATTGATAATTTTACTGATTTGCATCTCTACAACCTAACTTGATAAAGTGGGTTAATTAAGGAATTGGGTTGTTTGTTATTGTGAAGCTTGTTGAGGTTCGAGATAACTCGCTCAAAACATATTAGTTGTTCGAGAGATGGCTACTATATTAAAAACCTATCCTACCCATTGATAATGAAAAACTAAAGCAATTAAGAATTACCCATTAAGTGAAATTAGTATTTCATACATGATATTCCTAAGGTTGTCTTTTTAATTCTTGAAATCCCACGTAAATTGATTTTTTCGCATTTGGTTACTAAAATTCCCCCTTTGATATTTATGTTAGAAACTTCTTGATTTATTTTATAATGCGTACCTAGTTACTTCTACAAAAGAATTAGAACATGTCTTTACTTCATTATTGAATTCTTTATCATATTATACACTTTTAATAATAAGAAGTGTAGTTGAGTGATATAAAAAATGTCACCGCGGCTGGGGAGTGGTGTTTAAAATTCTTATATTGAAGTGTTTTTTGCACTAATGTTGTTATAGTATAATTTTCTTATTGATTACCCTAAAATAGGTGAAAAAATGAGAGTAAACGGGAGCAATGCAAGTCAACGTTGAAACAATGATGATATCAGAAACCTGCGTGATGTCAATGCAGATTAGCTAGGAAGGTTGGTGTTATTCGATTGCCTTGAACTATTTACAATATGGTGATTCATGTGATCAGCACGATGTTGTAGTTTTTATAAATGAAAGGACGCTTTGGCGGACTTCCATGAGGACCCTCATGACCACAGTCGCACTTTCGTGAATGTGTGTGTAATGTTTCCCTTTGAGAACATAACTCATGAGTTAGACAAACTCTATTTGTTTCCCCTTTCTTTAATGAGGAAAGCAACAAAGTGGTTGACCGAACTACCAAAGGGAATCACTGACTACCTGGGAGGAGCTCACAGAAGTATTTCATGAAATATTTTTCCTTCCCTCAAAATATGTTTAGCTAAGGGATAATATTTAGAAGTTCAAGATAATTGATGGTGATCTCATCTTTGAGATGCGTTACAGTTTCCAAAAGTTTGTCCTCCAATGTACGACTCATGGGTGGTCATACAATGTGCTCTTGCAATATTTTTATTGTAGTCTCGATACCACCAACAAAGGTGTTACTGACCAACCTATTCAGTATTGAATCATGAGACAACAATTTATCATCACGTCAGTCTTGCTTGATGAGATGACTAAAATCAAGCGTGCATGGAACACAAGGGAATATCATGTGTTTCATTTTAATCTTGTTCTTAAAAAGGAACAACTGGAAAAGGGTTCTAGACCTGTTGAAGAAACATATGATGGGTGGTGTTTAAAAGGTTGTGAATGTGGTTGGTGCTAATAGTTGTGTAAGTCCTTATGATGTACAATTTGAGACCATGTATAAGGAAAAAGGGAATATTCTTGTCAAATCAAGCAGGGGTTCCCTCCCGAGCTATATATGGCCGGGTTGAAATCAAAGTTGAAATAGATATCGTGATGATGGTCTGATAGATCGAGATTTGTATAATCGGGGTGAAATTTGGATAGAGAGAAATGGAGATAAATATCGTCACAAGCCCCCTCATGGACTTCCAAATCCAAATGAACACATAGTTGATCTTAAAATCTTCAAGACCAAGGATATACTTGCCGCATCCTAAATAAAATGGAAGGATTGTATAAGGTAATAAAGGGAATGAAGGATGGTTTATCCTCTTTATTGACCTTTCATTCCATTTCCATAAACTAGCTTGAGAATCAAATGGGTCAAATCGAAGATCAAAAAGGGGTGTTCCTAGTGATACCTTAGTTAACCCAAAGAACGAGGCTTGAATACTAGGCCACGTTGTTCCACAAAGTTAAAGAAGGTACTTCTTGGGAGGCAAACCAAATTTAACTTTTTGTCATTTGAATATCGTTTGTTGGATGTACAGATTCAAATTTGATTTTGGAGGTAAGCAAGCTCATAGTTCACTCAGTGAACCATCGAGTGGATCGGCGAGCCCAATCAAAATCGCTTTATTAACAAAATTATATGATGATTTTCTGTCAAATTTAGAGAGTTGATGTCCACTCGGTGAATCATCAAGTGGATTGGCAATGTAAGTGAGCCTCACAAAATTGGTTTTGAATTGAAGTGTCAAGATCTATCGTAAGTTTGAAATTCAAATCCCCCCCCCCCCTTCTTTTGAACCTTTTGACTCTTGCACTCTTACAATCAAACCTTTAATTATATTTTAAATTTAATTTTATGGATGTTGTTCATCATTTTATCTTTTCCTAAGTGTTTACTTTTCTCCTAGTGAGGTTGATTTTTGAGATTTTATTTTAATTTCAAGATTAAGATTGAGCTTGTGTATGAATATTTAATTGATTTATTGCCTACCTTGATTGTGTGCCTATTCACTCATTGACAGTTAATTTTGAATCAAGCATCTAGATATTTTGTGTAGATTAAATTGGCTAATTTTTCCAGTGAATTGTATAATTTTTTTGTATTTCGCGTTGAGCTTTCTGCGAGGTAAGTCTGAATATACCGAATTCCACAAAACAACTTAAATTTGCTTGTTGATGGATTGGTTGACTTCGTTCTTAAGGTAAAATCGTTGTCTGGATGAACTTAAATCAACTACGGGGAGGTTTGAGTATCTGGTTAGGAGATTCATCATGTGTAGGATAAAATTTTTGGGAATTGTGTTTGAATTTTTTTGTAGCATATTAATTGAGAATTAAAATTTGGGTTGTCAAATTGACACGTCAGGCCATTTTGGTGAGCTGAGTCGAACACAAAGAGTGGCTCAGTGGTTCACAAAGTAACCCCCATTATAACATATTTGACCTAAATTAATGATTTTTTTATTTGAAATTTGACGATGTTCTATCACTCTGGAGTAGACTCGATGACACATTGAATGGCATTGTCATCCCCTTCACAACCTCTAATTTTGCAATTTAATTTGTGATTTTTGGAGAGACCATTCTTTATCACAGAAGAGGATCAGACACTCACCAGTAGAGTTTTGGTCTCGCCCATATTAGCTAAATATTTGCTAATTTGTTCTATCATTGTCGGCAAGTCATCTGTTGCTCGCCGAATGGTCTCAGCGACTCGCTAAGTAGTTTGGCAAATTTTCATAAATCTTTTGTAAACATATTCAACTAACCTTTTCAAGTTAATGTATTTCATTTGTGTTGTTCTGCATATATGGCTAGACCGAAGCTCCATTACTAGGTCAAACACCCTTGAAAAAGGCCTAAGGGGCTTTCATCACTGTGGAAGATGCACCTCCCTGATCTGCTCGTTGCAAACCTCCACATATCTCACATTATCTATAATTGAAGAAGAGGAAGTTGAAGTGTCCAGAACTACTAATAGTACACTGTCAACAGAAGGAGAGTTGCTCAAAAGGAAGCGGTCAAAATTGTTGATATAATGAAGTTCATTATCCATTGTAAAATTTCCAACACTTATGATGGCTCCAATACCTACAGTATCACAGATACCTAAATTGCCTCTGGACCTAGTTATACTCCTCAGTATATAAATAGTCTAAAATCCGCTTCATGTTGACTATTTTGTAGGAGAAGCGGTTATGCACAGATGGGGTTGTACACATATGTCTATTTGTCTGGGAAACACTGTGTTTACTCAAGTTCTGACAATTCACCAAGCCCCGAAAGCCATATGTTTCTTAATAGGTTTGTGAATTTGGTGAAGGTTAAGCGAAGATGTTCCTAAATAGGAAGAAGAAGGCAAGATAAATTGAACTAGTTAAGTATGGTAAGATATTAAAGATGAGTTCAATTGCAAGGTCAAGACCTAAATGGAACCCGATTTATACTTTATTTGGTTGACAAGGTCAAGACCTCAATATTCGATGACTTTATTGTTACGAATTTCCCTTTACTGAGTGATACTACTTCTTCTTGAAAAATGGTGGGATATATTATTGTTAAGAAAGATTTGAATATTGGAACTACATATTAGTTTGGATTTATTATCAACATTTTTATGTCATCACAGAATGAGTCCGTTTTTCTACACCAAAGGTTGGACTGTTGGGTTGTATAATCGACCAAGAGAGGCTTAATTTAGGTTGGATCGTTGCAAAGTGAATGTCTATGAGAACCAAACAAAATGAAACCTCACTATTATTTCTGATTATTATCAGCGATTTTGGCTATCAAGACGGTGTTCATTTTATGGTGAAGACTAATGTTGAGGTTAATACTACCTCATATACTAGGATTCAGAGGATTGAAGAAGAATAAACGATGGATAAGGCCGAGAGGAAGAAAAAAGTACCAGTAGACACATCCCTAGTTGTGCATGTAGATTTCATAGAGGCTGACACTACTAAACCCACTCAAGTTGATGAGACCTTAGGTATATCTTCCCCTTCACCTTTTGTTGTTCTTGATACTACATCTTCTTCCCATTACCACTTGACCATGGCAATGGTGCACAAAATGGGAAACCTGGTCTGTTCAGCAAATGTGAGGGCCTTAAGGGTTGAGGCCACTGTGCTATCTATGATTAGTCAAGTGAAACATGCGACATTGTCTCCCATTAAGGAGGAGTTCAGATTGTAAGATGAAGGTATCATGATCCAAAAGGTTGCATTAGATGCCCTCACCACTCGGGTTGACGAATATGAGACAAAAACTTTGGATCTGCAAATAGGAAAGCCTTAAAGACTGATATTATTGGTTTGTATCGAGATATGGTTGAGCTTAAATCCACTGTCATATCGATGTTGTGGGGGCAACGTAGAATTTCCCTAAGACCCCAGTTCTGATATGCCAATTATATCTAAGATCCCTCTGGCTACAGTGAGCGGATACGCTGCTGCAACTGATGATTATGCAAAGCCAAAAAAACTGAGATAGATGAGGAGGTCTAGAGGCTCGTGATGAGGAGATTTTCAAGAATCTATAAGATTTGGAGGTTTAGTTGGTGTGTGTGGCCACGAAGGACTCACTACGTTCACGTCCATGATTGACTCTAATGGATCTTACCCAATAAAAGAGTAAGTTATCCAGACCTCCAGAGCTGCAGTCGAGCTAGGCACTGATTCCCGTATTGACTCCACCCAGCTACCTAGAGTTCAACACAGGCATAGCCTGGCATGGTGAATTTTACTCTCCCTCCATTTTAATCTATTTTGATACATTACTTCAGATTTTCTTGTGGGGCAAAGTTATATTCATACCTATCCGCTTGGTTTTATTTTGTTTTATGATGGATATTTTGTTGTTTTTATCATATTTGTTCAAACATTGAATAATTATTCTCTTCTTTATTGCTTTTAATGAACGATATCTTTGCGCAAGTCCAACGAGGAAATTTCAGTTCAATAAGTCATGTGTGAACTCTTAGCATCTCATTGTGAGTAGTTATATTGTCGAGGCAAAAGCTTTGCTTGTTTCCAAGTCATTGATTCCTTCCAAAACAATTCTAATGTTTGAATTACTTTATATTATGGTTGAAATGATGATTTATGATGGTTTTTATGTTGAAATCGCAAAAAAACCATGAAATTCCATTATTCCACGTTGATGACCTTGTCATATGGGTGAATTGATGAAAGAAAAATATTATGATATTATGATTGTAGTAATTAAGCTATTTGAATTATGTTATTATCCATGTCTAATGTAGTAATTGTAGATGTGTTGATGGAATATAATCTTTGATCGTTGATGGTCAAAGTATGAGAATGATGCATGATTATGAGATCTATGTATATGCTTAAAGAACACTTTGAGAGTAAAGTGGTTATGATTATGATCTAGTTTTTGTGTTGTTGAAAGTTTATCCTCATATACACACCAATGTACAAATATAATATGATATGATAGGCTTTCTAACAATATGATGATCCTATGGTTGAAAGGCTATTCTCAAGTAATAAATCTATGAGCTATAGTATGAATTATGTCGGATGGAGTGTCAAGACATTTTTCATAATAATATGAAATTAATTCAAGACTTAATATCTAATCCATAGGATTAAATGCTTAGGACAAGTGTATAGGAATATGAGATGCAAGTTCTTACAATAGTAGAGTCCGACTTCCCAATGAAAGCTTTTATACAGTAGTTGAGTCAGACATTCCAAATGGGTTCCTTCTACCTTACTTGAGTATGGGTTCCCAAAGTACCTACCTCAATTGATGGAAACCTTATACCTTAGTCGATCCCGGTTTCTTTTAGAAATATCATTATCCCATAGACTTTGTGCCCACATAGGTATTTAACTAGTTTATCCACCTAACATAAGAGTGTGGTTCTATCATAAGAAAGTAGAGAAACCTCTTTTGAGTGTGGGATAGAGATCATGTTTCATGGTAAGTTCATATGGTCTGTCGGTTAAGGCTTATTCCCTCTTATGACGATATTATGAACAAGAATATGAATTATGAACTATCGTTTCTTAAGAAGCTTTGACTAGTATGGGTAAGATTATGGGATCTTATTCATGCATTGGACAATTAAGATTTGAACGAATCTATTATATGTTCCTCTTATGATACGATGATCAATGTAATCGATATGCTTATGACTTATGTTTTTCCATTATCTTCAAAATGATATTTTAACTTTGAAAATAGTATGCATTCAACTAAAATATCCTTTTTTAACATTTTTTCATGGGTTTCATACATGGGTATCATACTTTGTGCATTTTTCTACTAACCCATGCTTTTCCTACATTTTTCTCAAATGTAGGGTCAAATTCTCAGGGTTGACATCATTGTGGCTAAAGCTTGGATTTGCTTATTCTCCTACCTTGTTGGTGAATCCTCATGATTTGAGGACATATGTCGTCTTTCTGGTTCATTTATTCTATCTCTTATTCGGACGATTTTGTATGGGTTGTGACCCTATTTTATTCAAGTGTAGTAATATATGACTATATTAAGACAATTGTATACTTATGATTTCATTGACTAAATTTTTGCACTTGAAAATGATTTTTTACTCGTATTGTTCTAATTATTTATGTTATTAAATGCTAAGTGGCTTACATGATATCTTTTGGGTTCTATGTTCCTTGTTACATCTATGGGGTACACCCTGAGTCATGACAATTACAGGCCTTGAAAGACCTTTGGTATCTTGCATAACCGGAGTGATCTTTTCGACGGAAAATACAAGAAACCCTATGGGTAAATTTAAGCATTTTTTTCGAATTGAGAGTGTGATATTTGATTTCAAATCATTAATTATAATCCTTGATTGTATTTGCGCGAGAATAGAATCATTCTTGAAGTGAGGGAATTCAAATACTCTTGTTGGAGATGCATTATCTATTTGAAGTGAACATCACGAGTGTGAACTCTATTTGATGATGGCTAGTCATAGTTTGAAACTTTTATTGAACAATTGAGCATTGCATGTGTGGATTCTGTCACGACCGGGGAGTCCCCCCTAGACGAAACCGATGACTTTGCCATCGAAGAGGACTTAGACTTTCTTAGCATGCATTATGCCATATCATAGGTAGAGAAAATGCGAAAAATTTAAAACTTTTACATATGAAGTATACTTGGATTTCTTACTTATCATATATGAAGTTTACATAGACTTCATGTTTAGCAACATAGTAAAATTCATCACAGTACTCTATTATTGTCTCACACATTACCATCTATAAGATAATTACAAATATTGGGCATAGCCCTTAAACTAGTACAATATGCCACATATAGGCTTGTAAAAAAGTCTCAAATATAAGAAAAGAAAAATTTTCTTAGACATAATAACTACTACTAAATCTAGGAAAGAGGCATCATCCTCGGACTTGAGGACTCAGCAGCAACTTGGGAAAACATCCAAGTCTTCCTTGCAAATGGCCTTGAAAGCACTTCAACGGCCCGAACCTACATATTTTTGTAAGTATAAAGAATATGGATTAGTAAAAACCACATGTACTAAGTATGGAAACATATGCAATTAAAACCTTTGTAGACATGGACCTTTTTCTTTAAAAACATGCTAAGTCGTTTTGAAAGACTTTATGCACACGCAAGATAAACATTTCTTGTTCAAGAGTTCATATCATCAAAGCATACAAGACCCTACTCACAATCTCATCCCAATCCTACAAGTACAATGCTCATGTGAAGCCCCATAACCCCACATAATCAACTAAACTATAAAAGAGATCATAAGTAATGACTTGCCTCATATAACATAACATCATGCATAGTAATCATCATAAATAGCAATTTGGACCAATATCATGTTATCAAATTAAACCAACATCATATAGAATCAACATTATACATTTTATTATAACATAGGTGCATAAGAACATCCTTGTTGGACTCCCCTCTAGGACAACTTGTTCAATGCATAGGTAAAGTCTCATAACCTTACCTAAACATGTAGTACCCCTAAAGTAACCCTAGTTAGTGTCCATCTTTATTAATTCATTCATTCATTTTACTATCGGGAAAATTCATCTTAACCTACAATTACCATTGAGCTAAACATGGAATCTGGTGTCATTAAACCCTACACCAAAAGAAGGTGCTCTACTTGCCAAGGTATAACCATAACATGAACATAACATTCTAGGTACATCCACTAGATAGTTTTCCTTGGGAGCACATAGTTAATGAACTACGAGATTTACTAGAAACTCATATATGCAAACGGTAGTGTCCTTCTCATGAGAACATTAGTGAACCTACCTTCACTCTTGGGAGGGAAACTTCTCACATCGCTTGGTGCTAAGCTGAAGTCCTTTTTTGAAATGTCTTATCTCTTTCTTAATAATTAATTTTTAATATAGGTAATAGGAAACTATCCCCTTTTATAATCATGATCATATATCTTTAGGTTTAGAAGGATAAATTTCTTTTATCACAACCCAACATTAGTGAGATAATTACATCATAGTCATAATAATAAGGTACACAAGAGAATCACTTGAAACCTGGCATCATCATTTCCCTATCATGATTTCAGATTCAACATATTCATAACATGCCATCATTTTCATAATATCATCATATTCCTATTCTATTCACATAATCATACTTCAATTGAACATCATCATCAAGAATAGACCAACATAGTTGAAATAGAGAAATAATAATCGCAAAATTCCTACCAATGTCTTCTAAGAATCTCCTTCAAGATTTTACCCTCAATTTTACCATATTCATCATATAATCGAATGATCATCAGCATATAATAGTAAAATAAGCAATAAGATATCTAATTCCAACATCCCTAATAATCTATCAAACTAATTCATAGTTAGGGTTAGGGAAAATAGATCATTCATGGATCTTTAAGTGAAATTAGGTCATAGACTAAGGAACTAAAAAATACACAAATAAACAATAATAATATATCAATATGATTCATTTCAATATCATATTAAATCAATTTGAAACACAACCCACGAAATTGGATGAAAACCATAATTTTAGACATTGTTGGAAACCAATTTTGAAGAGCCTCTAGGGAAAAGAGATCCCAAGAGTGAATAGCTTCCATACTTTAACAATACTTTAATAATGATGGAGAAAACTTGAGTCTTGAATCCATAATTAATCTTCACCTTTGTCTTCAATGGGGCTCTTTGGGATAGAGAGAGAAAGTAGAGAGAAGTGGGAGTGATTTGGGTTTGGGAAATAATGACGTGTTGGGTTAGTTTAATGAGGTCTAACTCTTTTGTAGTCCACAACAAACTTATTTAACTCCCCTTAAAAATCAATTAATTAAATAACTCATTGAATAATATCCCTAACCTTGATCGACTTAAAACAGTCCAACAGGGGTCCAATTGATGACTCAATGTAGACGCCAAGTCAACCGGACCAGCGATCATGCTGCTTTTCTGTGGTTTTGGTTAGGGAATTTGTTTTGGAAACATTTTATTATTTGGATTAGTTTCCACCCATGAGCACCATTTACAGGTCTTTTTCCCATTAACGGCTTGTCATTTTCTATGTCAATAGCACAATGACATTTGATAGTTTTGAGGTCAAAATGTAGGGTCCTCCTCAAGGATATTTAGTGTGGTCATTGGGGAGTCATACCTGAACGTTTTGACCCTAAACACGTTCTAATATTTACTCCTACCTTTTCACCAAATTTGACTCCAATCCGAGTCTTCAAACCGTTTGAAACATGCCAAGGCACAATAGTTCATTTTTACTACTCTCTAGACGTAATGGCCGTTTCTGGACGTTTTAATACAAGCACACTTCCTAATTGTGTTTATGATACGCTCAAAATTACTACTCAAATAAGAAGTAAAGAGATTGTATCAAGTAAAGAACCCAACTAATGAGGTTGGGACTGTTCCCACGAGGAAAATAGTTTAGACTTAACTTCAATCTATTATTACTATTGTTCAGTCAATTACCTCCTTGGTACGCAAAAATGATAAAAGGGGGATTTTCTATTTCTAAATAGATGAAAATAAATAGAGAAAATAAAGGAGAGAACTAAAAGCTTCAAATTTTGGATTTTAATCAATTAATAAAAGTAACTAGGGTTTACGTGTTCCACACAGGTTCATAACTTGATAATTCTAGCTATAACAATTCTTTCCTAGTATCTTGCATGCAAAGTGATAAGTTATATATATTTCTAAATCCTTGGTCCGTCATCTAGAAAATTTCACTCCCCACCTTGGTTCGGCTAGGTGTGTTGCGATACTAACCCTTACCTTTACCTCATATTAAGCATCGTATTTGATATTTGACTAAGTTATTACCGCGTACCAATCAATACTAGCATATTAGATAGTATACACTAAATATATGTTGATAATTCTTTTCCTATTATCTACCTCCTTGGTCCGGCAAGTAGCATTAAGGTGACTTCTAACGTTGGTCATCCGTTAAAAAGACTTCTAAGCGAAAGAATTATCAATACATGCAAGACACTATTCTAGAATTGTTATTTTAGTTAGGTTTTACCTCATTATTCACCTATGGTTCCCACAACCCTAGTTATGGAGTTTAGTCAGCCATAGTGATAATCACAATATTCAAATATATATAATATAAGAATTCATGCACTTACTTCAATGAGAAAGAATAAAATCCAGAAGTTCACTTGATTAATCAACAAAAATCACCATCAATCAATTATTGAAATTAATTGAAGACTAAAGATTCTCCAAAAGTGTACAATAATCACCAAACTAATCCACAAAAGAAGCTCAAATAACCAAGAGTCTAACAAAGAAACTCAAATAATCAAGACTCTAACCCCAAAAAAAACGAGGCTTTTTGAACTATTTATAAAAAATAAAAGTCTGATTAAATAAGGACTCTATTTGCTGGAAATCTGTCATAACGCGGTTGGGTCGACGGATCGTCGTGGTCACGACAGGCCGTCATGGACTCCGTCGTCCCATACTTGTGAAATTTCATCTGTTGCTCTCTTTGTTACCCTCTACGGCAGGTATGACCGATCTTCATAGGCACAACAGTCCGTCGGGGGTTTCCGTTCCTTAACACTTGAACTCTTGGAATTTGGGTACTGGGATTACTTCTCTGATCTTCATGAAGAACAAGCACGACGTACGGTCATGGCTACGACGGTCCATCACGCATTCTATAACCCCACACTTGGTCAGACTTCCCCATCTTCCTTCAGCAGCTGCACTACGATGTCACCTACGGACCGTCACGGTCGCGATGGACCGTCAAAAGCTCTATAGGTGGTACTTTTATTCATTTCTTGCTCAAAAACCTCTGCATTGATCTTTTAGTCAGATTTCCTGCAAATAAAGAGAAACTTATATAAAAATTAATACAAAAATACTTTTGGACACATTAAACTGAAGGAAAAAGCATTAAAAATACAGTGAAACCACGATATATCAACACCCTCAACTTAAATTCGTTGTATGTTCTCAAGCGACGCACTACGACTCAATACAAAATCTTTGTACAATAGTATCCATGTTTTATCTTTCACAATCATTTGGCTATCAATCTCGATCAACCTCATCATATTTATGCATGCTATCACTATTACGCTTAAATAATGTGGAATCAAACCCTGACACAGACTCACCATGCACTAACACTTATCCTCTTCAATTTCTCACCGAGGTGCTAATATTTCAAGTATTGCAACTGGTGTCCTCACATCAAAACAATTTCCATATTTTTCACATAATGATTTTAGTTTGAGTATAAGGATTACTTTTTAACACTCACTCTCAGAACATATTCACACTCATTCATACATATTTCCATAAGCGTGCCCTTATTTTCACTGCTCTAAGTTCTCTATACAACTCTTAGGATCACGATAGAACTTTCTTAGCTCGTAATATAGGCTTAGGGTCAGGTAGGGTATATTTAGGTATACTTTAGTGACTTTTTGCCCTCCTTGACATATCGGCTAAACATACCACTTTTTATCATTTTATTTTGCCCAGTTTCTCATATTCTTTCACCTTGCTAATTTCCCTTCTTTCTTCATTTGTGTAAGTGACTCTCTTCTTTTCTTGATTGTATTTCTTGTATTTTTTTCCACTTTTCTTTCAACTAATTCTTGAGTCACTTTACTTTTGTTCTTTATCTCTCTTTGTTCTTTCAACCCCACTATCAAGATCATTCCTCATAACAGTCACCCTCAACTCATGGCTTTGCCATGAGTCAAAGTACACAGTGCCCAAAGTTGGGTCAGGGCCATAAAAAAGGTTTTTTACTTCATTAGCCACCCTCAACTTATGCTTTTGGCATAAGCTGAGGTGCACATGTCAAAGGAGGAACCAGGGCCAACACATTATTCTCAGAAAAGATCAGTTGGGGTGAAAAACGAAAGGTCTAGTTTAATCTCAAATCATTTGGATCAAAGAAGGATTAATTTCATTTGGTTTTCTTTTATTTAGGCTAAAAATGGGCTATATTTAATAATGGCCTATGATCTGTCCTAATTGTCTATTGCAGCTTACTTTTAGCAGGACTAACCAGGTAAGTTCTAGCTCAGTACAAATAGTGTTCAAATCTTCCTCACCCTCACTTGACATCTCATTACTCTACCAGATTATAAGACACCTAGTTTGAATTTTAGACTTAGGGTCATGCAGTGTTGTACCTCTATGTCATGCTTAGAGCCACACATTTATCAATTACTATGTCTAGTCATGCATCATTTTCATTTTATCAGGATATCATTTTAGACATCATGCTTCAGAATTAAACTATGAACACAAGATATAGACATGTTGGTTCAACAAAAATAATGATCAGACCCTTGGGGAAAAAGAGCACAGGCAAGAAAACCCCAAAAGAGGATTGTGAATTCGGCTACTCAGACTTCACCCTAGGACTCACTTTCCATTTACCCCACCCCCAACAAAAAGACATGTAATTTTCCCTAATGCATAAAAAAATCGAAATACTAGAGTAATAGATGAAGCAAACCTGGGACGCAAAGCACCGACGATCAGCAAGTTGGTGGGTCCGGTTCCCCGAAACCCACTACCTTTGTAAATCTGTACACCCTCAGTAGTGTCCCCATCATCAACTGCACTATCAGCAGTGCCTCCTGCTATCTCCACATTTTTGGAGCTAGATGCCCCAACAGCTAACTCTACTGCCCTCATCTGACGCGCCTCCTCATCAGCAAGCGAGGTTCTCCTCGCAGCCTCTGGCTCACAGTTCTCCTTCTTCCGTGCTCGAGCCTCATCCTCCTTTCGACCCCTACGCCTCTTGGCATGCTCTCGAGGGGGAGGTGGTTGAATCTTAGAAGTGGTGAATAAGGCCGCCATCACTGTGTCTTCAGCGTGATCTGCAGAAGGGGACTCAGACTCAGGCACCCTAGCCTCTAAGATCATATCGATTTCTGCGCGAAGACTAACGACCGCAGCCTGAAGGGTCGATACATTTACCTGAGGTCCTGGTCGGGCTAACACCCTAAAATCTAAAGCATCCAAGCACCAATGAACCTCAGCGATCTTCCGCTCTGTGTACCAGACCATTCTCCGCTGCAAGTGCTCTTCTGCCTCAGCAATAGACCTCTGCATCCAAGTCTGGATGTGATGCAGAAGTATAGCAATCTGTGACTCAAAAATCTTGACCCTAGCAATCGGGACCAGAGCGGGGAAAGGGGCTGAGCGAGAGAAGCTCGGGGCAGTGCTACAACCCGGGATAGACTCGACCAGGGTAGTGTCAGTAGAAGCCGCCTGCGTAGCCGTGCGAGCCTGTGCTACAGTATCAGCCAGATTGTCACCAAGTGGAGGCAACTCTGGACGGGGCCCTATGCTTTGAGCCAACTCATTTGCCTCATCCCTTATTAGGCCGATATCAACAGTGCCCAGCGGGGTCTTGAGCTGATCAACATACCATATAGGCACACCTGCGAACCTGCATAGAGAAAATATCATGCACGGGAAAGGGTAAGTAGTTGTGACCTTAAAATCCCTCTCGTGCATGACCGCCTGTAGAAGCCAAGCATAGTCCACCTCAAACCCGGCTATCATCACCGCCATCAGTACTGCACGATCCCATATGACTATATTATCAGCGGCTGTGGGGGAAAGGCAGTGGCGGACAATCAACCATCAGAACTTCGCCGTAAATATCAGGTTAGCCTTCTTGATGGCTCCCATCGTCTCGGTTACCCAGTCAGCACCCTCTCCATCAACAGAAAAGTGCAAGGCCATCCACCTCTTGGTGGTCTCTCACAGCGATGGCTCACGCAGTAAATGACCATCATTGATAATTTTCCATCGGTAGTAAAACTCGGCGGTGAGAGGGGTCCAGTTTAAATCAACATCCTCAACGTATAGATACCGGCGGATGGATCAACCTGAATGCCACGTACTCGAACATGCTCCAGTGGGGCTTATTTGGCGGGGGCAGCCCGCTTATCAATCTGTGATCTAATAGTAGCCATGTAAGAGGCATACAACTCTCTGACCAACTCTCTACTATAACGTACCAACGAACGCGTTGTACGCTGCAGTTGATGTCTGGTGAAGAGATTGTGGATCTCTGGCATAGTTGGGAGACATCCCGTAATGACCCACCGCTCCAATATAAATGTCCGTGTCATGACTCCTTTATCATTCAGGAACTTTGTGTCGGAATAGAGTTGATACTGCTCGTCGACACACCACCGGTTGGGCTGGTCGACAATCGGGGTGAGAGCACGAGTCGGTGAATCGGTTGTGGATTCCGAACAGTCAGCCTCATCAGACGAGGCAGACTGTGCAGCGGTGGCGGGTACAGGGACCTCTGCAGATCCGGAGGCTTCCCCCGACCACGAAGCTCCTAAGGAGCTAGATGCTCCTTCTTCATTAGTAGCTGACCCCGAAGGTGTATCGTTCAGTGTGCGCTCCTCATCAGACTGGGAGGCAGTGACTACGCCGGACGCAACCTCTTTGGGTGTGGCTCTGGAAGCACGTGCAGCTCGGGATGGGGTGGAAGTTCCTGCGGGAACGTACTCGGGGTCACGCTCATCATCAGAGCCAATGACCATGTGGGCAGACGGGGCGACAGACTTTTATCGCCCGCGTGTGTAGACTCGAACTTGTTTTGGTGCTATAATAGATAGTACCTGTAAAGAATCAATATTAGTACTAGAAGGAGCAAACAAGACAACCAAAACCACACAAAATAAATAAAATAGTTAAGATGTAATGACATTTCTATAGTAACAGTGAAACACGACAGACCAGGTGACGGCTCGTAATGAGTACGATGGACCGTCACGGGGTCCTTAATGTCTTACTTAAACTATGTTTATGTGGAGAACCCTAAAGAAAAGTCACTGACAAGTATGAAGGTATATGCAGGACAAACCGTCACAGGTATGACGGTCCGTCGTAGGGGTCCGTCAGAGGACACTTGAAAAAAATATGGAGACCCTCAGGAGAGGAATTTCTGACCATCATAACGGTTTTGCAGGACAGACCGTCGAGGGTATGACGGTCCGTCGTAGTTGTCCGTAAGAGGACACTTGGAAATAAGATGGAGACCCTTAGGAGAGGGGTCTCTGACCGTCATAACGGTTATGCAGGACAGACCGTCAGGGGTATGACGGTTCGTCGTAGATGTCCGTTGGAGGACACTTAGAAAAAGTGAGAGACCCTTAGGAATAAGGTCTCTGACCGTCATGACGGTATGTGAAGGACGGACCGTCGTGGGAATGATGGTCCGTCGCATGTGTCCGTTGGAGGACACTTAAGAAAAAGTGAGTTACCCTTACGAATAGGGTCTCTGACAACCAGAACAGTTGTGCAGGACGGAACGTCGTGGAAACGATGGTCTGTCGCATGTGTCCGTTGGTGGACACTTGGAGAAAATTTGACAGTGGGGTGTGAGGGATGTTGGGACGGACCCAATGACAAACCTTCGTGTGTACGATGGTCCATCATCGGGGTGTCGTTCTGTCATTCAGTGACAAAACTGGGGATGCCCCATTTATCCCCTATGACCCAAATGGAATTGTTAGTGATTTAGTCTCCATTTGTCTAACCTAAATACCTAGTAAATTAGCAATGCTAAAGCACATATTTCTAGAGTGTTAACACGGCAATTTTGAGGATTCTCAACGTAGGTTAGACAGAATTTGTATTAAAAAATGAACCCATCAATAAGAACTAGGTTAGTACTAATTGATAAACAAAAATGCAATGTAAATGGGTAGAAATCAGAGACACATACCTGAGACTATGAGAAAAACAAGCGAGGAAGGTACTTGGTGATCAAGTAGAGAACCACAGTGGCAGACTCCGACTAATAGATAGTACATTTTAGGAATTGGGGAATTTGGGAAAATGATCGGTTGTAAGAGAGGGGGTTTATGAACTTGGAGGTTGAAAAGGGAGGGAAATGGGAGAAAGAGGGAAGGAATGGGTAAAATGAAGGTGGTGGGGGTTTTAAATGTGACGAATTTTAAAAAAACCCAGTCGGGTCGAGTCGGGTACGCTTCATTAATAATGCGACGAGTCCCCTTCGAAGGTCCGTTGCAGTTGCGACGTTGCGTTGTTGGTTCCGTCGTGTGTGCCCTAGTTTTGAAAATAACATAAAGATGTACATGGCACAACGGATTCATGCGACGGTCCGTCGCATGCATGACGGTCCGTCGATGTATCCGTCAGTGACTGCTGCAGAGTGATTTTCTGCAAAATTATCTGGTGATGTGCATGCAAATTTAAAACCCATTAGTAGAAAATGCTACAATTACTTAAAAAATATAAGTATTGTGTCGCCTCCCTACAAGCTCCTAATTTAACATCGCGGCACGACTGAGGACACTTGATTATTCAGCCTTCATCAAGATGGTATGCCTTGATTCCTTCATTCGCCGACTCAGCATGCCCCAAAATAGGGTTTCATTCGTCGTCCATTTACCTTAAACGGCTCACCCTTCTTGGTTTTCAACTTAACTGCTCCATGAGGGAGTAGTTCGGTAATCAAGTAGGGGCCATTCCATTTGGACTTGAGCTTTCCGAGAAACCAATGTGACCTAGAATTGTATAAAAGAACCAAATCCCCAATCATATGCTCTCATTTTTCACTTTGTAGGTGCTTCTTTGTCTTTTCTTTGTAGGATATGGCAGATACCGTTTGGAGCTCACCACTCTGCCTCATGGACCTACAAATCTTGAAGGTCGCTTCTTCATTGTTCAATCGAAATTTCATCTGCCCCTTTTCCATATCAACTAAGGCTCTACCCGTAGCAAGGAATGGATTCCCAAGAATAATAGGCACTTCAAAATTAACTTCACAATCATGAATAACAAAATTTTCCGGAAATATGAACGACTCCTCTATTAATAGCACATCATGGAGTATCCCTATAGGCCTTTTCACTGTTCGATCGGCCATCAGTAGCCGCATCGTAGTGGGCTGTGGGTCAACCAAACCATACTCCATGTAAATCGAGAGGGGCATGAGATTTATTCTTGCCCCCAGATCACATAATTCTTTCGAAAAATGTAATGACGTGACTGTAGAAGGAATAGTGAATGCACCCGAATCTTCTTTCTTTTGTACGAGAGATCTACTAGCAATAGCACTACAATGTTGCATTCTATCATCATCCTAAAAAATGACCGATCTTTTCTTTGTAACCAGATCTTTCATAAACTTGGCATTACCAGGCATTTGTTCTAGAGATTCTACCAAAGGGACATTGATAGAAAGTTGCTTCAACATTGTTATAAAACGCCGATATTTATCATCCTCGATCTTTTACACTAAGCGCTGAGGAAAGGGGGGTGGTCTAGTCATGGGAATTACGTTTATAGGTACTGCAACATCTTTTCTAGTTCTATCTTCTACTTCACCACTAGCCTCTACCACCTTATCATTATCCTTTCTCACCTTTTACTTATTAGACAATATAGGTGGGATAATGGTTTGCTTACCACCCCGTGTAGTGATTGCCATAAAGTGTGCATCAATTTTTGTATTTTGGACAGTGTTTCTAGGAGGAGTGACTGGTTGCCGTGTGTTCACAGTTGTAGATAATTGGTCTATCTGCAACTCGATCTGCTTAATCGATATTGCATGTGTATCGAATTTCTGCCCAATACCCGCTAAATCACTCCTTTACTCTTTAATGAGTTCACCATTAGCATCACATCTCCTCATCATTTTGTGCAACATAACCTCAACTCGCGCCGTACTATCTCAAGTATCCCTAGGAGTAACTTCACAATTTTGAGGAGGGACATAGGGCCAATTCCTATTATTTCTGTTACCATAGTTACCCCTGTTGAAGTTGTTGTCGCGGTTGTAGTTTCTATCTCGGACATATTGACCCTCACGGTTATAGTTACGATAGATCCGACCTTGGTTCCTTGACCTTGGCGCCAATTGTCCCTATTTGAGCCTTGGGCACTCGGTCGGAAACCCCCCGTCTGCTCGTTTACCGCATAGGAATCGTCCGCATAATAGCATTCATCATTTGGTGGTAGTGGTTTAGACAAGTAGTTAACTGCATTTATCTTTTCTGCACCCCCAGTGATATGTTTTAATACTAACCCAAGCTCATTTATCATATTTGCCATTTCTTCACGAATCTCATCTGTGGCTGGGTTGTGAGTGGACTGCACTGCGAAGGTATTTCTCCAGTATCTGACTTCCTAGTATTCCAAGCTTTATTGTTCTGGGAGATTTTCTCTAACTTTTCAGCAATCTGAGCATAAGGACACTCCCCATTATATCCACCTGCTATAGTGTCCAACACCACTTTATTATGATTATGATGTCCCCGATAGAAGTATTCCTTCAGTGACTCATCATCTATACGGTTATTGGGGACGCTTCTCAAAAACGCGATGAATCTATCCCAAGAACTACTAACTGACTCTCCTGGTAGTGCCACAAAGTTGTTCACTCAGTCTTTGTGGTTTAGTTTCTTGGAGACTGGGTAGTAGCGTGCTAAGAAAACAACCCTTAATTGGTTTCAAGTGAAAATTGAGTTATACGGGAGCTCAGTGAACCAAATAGCAGCCTCTCCCATCAGTGAGAGAGGGAACACTCTTAGCCCTATTACATCCAAGTCTAAGTCAGGCCTCTGTACACAACTTTTACACACTCCCCTTACCTTAGTTATATGGTCGTGTGGGTCCTCAAAAGGTAGCCCTGAAAACAAACCTCTGGCAGTGATCATTTACATCAGGCTACTATTTACCACAAAAGTGTGACCTGGTGGTAGAGGGGGAAAGACAAGTGACCCATCGGAGTCTACTATATAGTCATAGCCTCTGTACTATTCTTTGGGCCGTGGAGCGGGACTGTGTCCCCTCAGTTGGTTTTCACCCGGAGCATTGGGTAACAACTGACCATGAACATCAACCGAGCTGAAATGTTCTGGTTTGGATCATCATCATTAATTCCCAAGTTTCGATTCATGTTGCGTAGTTTACGCTCTAATTCGTGATCGTAGGGAAACGAGGGTTCTCTTCCTCTCCGCATCTTTGACATACAAGGAAGATAGTTCTGCAAGAATAAAAACAATAAAACAAAGTAAAATCAAGAAAATATCGACTAGACTATAGTAATAAGTTTAAGTTAATTTAAAAACTACTTTCCCAGCAGCGGCGCCAAAATTTGATATGCTCAAACTTACTTCTCACATAATAAGTAAAGCGGTTGTATCAAGTAAAGAACCCAACAAATGAGGTTGGGATCGTTCCCACGAGGAAAATAGTTTAGGCTTAACTTCAATATATTATTACTATTGTTCAGTCAATTACTTCCTTAGAAAGCAAAACTGATAAAAGGGGGTTTTCTATTTCTAAATAAGTGAAAATAACTAGCGAAATTAAAGAAGAAAACTAACAGCTTCAAATGTTGGAGTTTAATCAATTAATAAAAGTATCTAGGGTTTACGTGTTCCCGCCAGGTTCATAACTTGATAATTCTAGCTATAACATTTCTTTCCTAGTATCTTGCATGCAAAGTGATAAGTTATGTATTTCTAAATCCTTGGTCCGGCATATAAAAAATTTCACTCCACACCTTGGTTCGGCTACGTGTGTTTCTATACTAACCCTTACCTTTACCTCATATTAAGCATCGTATTCAATATTTGACTACGTTATTACCTTGTACAATCAATACTAGCCTATTAGATAGTATACACTAAATCTATGTTGATAATTCTTTTCCTATTATTTACCTCCTTGGTCCGGCAAGTAGCATTAAGGCAAGTTCTAACGTTGGCCACCCGTTAAAAAGATTTCTAAGCGAAATAATTATAAATACATGCAAGACACTATTTTAGAACTGTTATTTTAGTTAGGTTTTACCTCATTATTCACATATGGTTCCCACAACCCTAGTTATTGAGTTTAGTTACCCATAGTCATAATCACAATATTCAAATATGTAATATAAGAATTCATGCACCTACTTCAACGAGACACAATAAAATACAGAAGTTCATGCACCCCAAAAACAAGGTTTTTTGAACTATTTAAAAAAAATAAAAACCTAACTAAATAAGGACTCTATTTGCTGGAAATATGTCAAAATGCGGCTGGGTCAACGGACCTCACGATGAATCGTCGTGGTCACGACGGGCCGTCATGGACTCCATCCTCCCATACTTGTGCAATTTCTTCTACTGCTCTCTTCATTACCCTCGACAGGAGGTATGACAGATCATCACAGGCACAACGGTTCGTCGGGGGTTTTCGTTTCATAACACTTGAACTCTTGGAATTTGGGTACTGGGACTACTTCTTTAATCTTCATGACGAACCAGCAGGACGTATCATCATGGCTATGACGGTCCATCAGGAATTCCGTAACCCCACACTTGGTCAGACTTCCCCATCTTCCTTCAGCAGCTGCACTACGATGCCACCTACGAACCGTCACGGTCACGACGGACCGTCACAAGCTCCGTAGGTGGTACTTTTCTGCTTTTCTTGCTCAAAAACCTCTGCATTCATCTTTTAGACAGATTTCCTACAAATAAAGAGAAACTTATATAAAAATTAATACAAAAAGGCTTTTGGACACACTAGGATCATTCGTACCTGTATGACACCTAATTCTTTTTATAGGTAGAGAATATACTCAATGCTAGTAGCCTCACCACCACCAACAAAAACAGGAATATAATCCTCATGAGTCCCAGCTCATTGGAGGATTACTCAACTCCATTCGACACAAAATCAAGCACTTCACATAGCAACTCAAATCATAATTCATCGCATATAAGAGGTCAACATTTCATAGCACATAATGAGAAACTACCTTATAGATATCAACATGAGCTCAAAATGACATGAAATAGTTCACATGCAATCTCTTTTAAAGCAACATTAAACATTCTCACTACAATCTCATGAAAGCAAGTATACACATTTCATATAAATTCAAGTTGAACATAAAAACATTTTTCACGAAAACTCATTTAACCATGAACCTTAACTAAAATAGGCCCATACATTAAAAACAAGTTAATTTTACATTGTTCAAGATTTTGAATTGAGAATCTAGGATCTTAATTGGAACTTCTTCATAAGAAAGATTCTCAATCACCCCTAACCCTTCAATAGGGAGATCGACTGTGGATCACATATACATTTCTTGATCATAGACACATGAAATACCAGATGAACTAGAGATAATTCATTTGGTTATTTCAACTCATATGAAACTTGCTCGACCCGTTTGAATATCTCATAAGGACCTACATACCGGGGACTAAGCTTCCCCTTTTTTTACCAAATCTCATCCCCTTTGACTACATAAGTTTTTAACTGACTATAGGGTGTTTCAACCTATCTCTTATCATTGGAACTTTTTCCATAGCCTCATAGACTATATCGAGACCAAGAAATAAAAAATCACAAACCTCAAACCACCTTATTGGAAACCTACATCTCCTACCATAGAGTGCTTCAAAAGGTTCCATAAAAATAATTAAATGGTAGTTATTATTGTAGGAGAACTTTAGAAATGGTAGATGATCGTCCCAGCTACCCTTGAAGTCAATAACACAATATCTTACATATCCTCTAGGGTTTGGATGGTACTCTCTGCTTGGACACCCGTTTGAGGAAAGAAAAGCAGTACTAAGTTTCACATGAGTAGCTAGCCCCTTTTGAAAAGACCTCCAAAAGAAATAAGTGAATTGGGTACCTCTATAAAAGTTGATGGACAAATGGATCGCATGTAATCTCACAATCTCATTAACGTACAATCTAGCATATTCCTTCACCAAATAAGTAGATTTGACTAGAATAAAATGGGCGAATTTCGTCAGTCTATCCACAATAACACATATAGAATCATTTTCCTACGTGTTCGAGGCATACCTACCACGAAGTCCATTTGATATCTTCCCATATCCAAGTAGGGACATGCATTAGTTGAGTTAAGCCTCCCGATCTTTGATTCTCCACCTTAACTTGTTGACAATTAGGATATTTATCAACAAAATCCGCTATATCTCTCTTCAAACCATCCTATCAATGGACCTCTTGAAGATTGTGATACTTTGTGGCACACGGATGAATAGAATATAGGGAACCATGGGATTCTTCAAAAAAACAAATTGAAGTCATTAACATCCAGTACACATAATATACCTTGGTACCTAAGCACCTCATAACCCCCCAGGAAAATGACTCATTGATCTTACTAAGTATCGATTCCTTCAACTCCATAAATAGAGGATCAAGATGTTGCTTAGACTGTCACGACCGGAATATTGACCCCAGACGAGACCGGCGTCGTTGACCTCTTAGAGGTCGTAAACAAGCCTACATGCATCATACTTACTTTATCTAGGTTAATTTTAGCAGAAAATTTGAACTTTTTGTTTCTTAACATACATGTATACATACTACTTAACATCATAGGCGTTCACAAATAATCCATCTAACAAAGATATATTCAAATGAAAGAATCAGTTCATAATTTTACTAAAAATATTTTTGCTAAAACGGCACCAGTACAATGTATGAACAAAAGTGGAAAGAAACACTAGTTGAACATGCTCCAATAGTTATAGCCTACGTCTAAGCTAGATAATAAAGGTAGACATCCTCGAAATCATGAGGGCCTACCAAGTCCGGATGCAAGATCCACGTCCTGATAGCTGCAATGTCAACCTGTAACTCTAACGTCTACCTGTGCCTGAACCTAAAAGTAGATATTGTATGGGATTAGTACACACTTGTACTAAGTATGGATATAATCAAGCACACACCAAGGACATGCATGAGTGAGAACAACTCTTTCCTAACAACATGATTATTGAAAATCAAGTTAGTGGACTTGCCAAATTGGGATTAGAAAAGTTAGTGAGCTTTCCAAATTTTTACTAGGAATGTCATTCCATGATATTTACATGCATTATCATACATATTATATTGCACACATCACATAACATCTTACACATAGCACATAACATATTGCATATAGCAATAACATCTTTCATATCATTTATTCATATGCGATGAGACCTTGGAATCGTGTAGTTGACATTAAGACTTCCCAAAATGAGGGTTCAACATATGGGACCTCAACTAGGAGACTTCTTTAGAAAATGCAGAGTCTGCTTCATTCATTCATGTGCACTTTTTATTTAATTTCTTTCATAGGCTAGTGTAAACACCAACTATTCCTAAGATATAGTTTAAGACTTTCATTAGGTTCGATGTGCAATGACCAAGAATGACCTAGTGTCATTACTTGAGTCTAACTCACTACTCTATTATCATATTCTAGCACCTTTGGTATCATTCATTTTCATTATGTGCATCATTTGAGGATGGCCTCATTGATTCTTTGGAAACTTTACCTTTAACCAACATAGATCATGTGAGCATAATGAAATCCAGTGTCTCCCCCACAATGAAAAGGGGTGGAATCACCGGCCAAAGTAACCCAAAAAATTCTAGCGTACATGGGAATTGATCCCCGCCATATCCCTAAATGGGCAGTATACGTTCGAACATTAGGAGATATAAGGAGACCCATACTTGGCATGCCGGACAGTCTCATCTCATGAGAGTTATGTGAACTTCCGCCTTTCTCGAAAGAAGGCATCACCGCTCATTGCTAGTCTATAGGTAATCAGTATAGAGTTCCATTACATTCAACTCATACGTCATAGAAGTTGGCTTCTCGTAGGAGGAAATCATAGCTCAATAGATGATTTCTCATCTCATCATTAGTATTAAGTATATATTATCCTCAATACATTCATTAGAGTGTTCATAGAGTCTGGCCTCTTCATTTTCTTTACACTCTCATAGGTGAGTACTTTTTGGTAACATTTACTTAGACTCATTTGAGATTGCTCTAATCTTTTAGATTAGCCTCTTATCATGTTGTCACCACATTCATTTACTTTAGCACATTTCCTCTTCATAATTACTCACACCTTATTACGTGAATGTTCATTTCATCATATGCCAATGCACTCGGCCATTTAGTGTGTTTCCCAGTTATACTCAAACCTTCTAGGTTTTCATCATTGTATTATTCATTTCATCATTTTATTATATACATCTTAGGTTCACTTACTTCTAAACATATGTTAGACTTATGGGTCTATACATACAATCCATGAGGCTTCATTCATAGTTAGTTTAAGTGATTCATATCTTACTAAGATTACGTGGTACAAGACATATGCATCTTGTACATATGTCAAGATCTCGATTTCGATCTAAGTAGGCAGCATTATTTTTGAACATTTAATTCACATATGACTTATGTATCAATATGGAATTTGGGCAAGGGAACTCAATTTTGAATCCCTTTGTTAATACTTACATCTTTTAATTTATTCTATTTTGATCCATACGGCTTGGGGACCTGAGGTCGAGCCCCAACGCCGTCGTTTAATATTTCCTTATTTTTCTTTCTTTCATATTTGTTTGTATTGGAACAGAGGGTTTGTGGGATCGATCCCCCATATCCTAATTTCTTTTATTTTCCTTTTCCTTGACATTCTAAGATGACCGTGATGGTGCGGGATCGAATCCCCACAACCTCACCTAATTTTTCCCTTGGTTCTGCCTAGAGTTCGTGGGTTTGATTTCCATACGCCTCAAACTTTTATTTTTCTTTCTTTTTTTCATAAATCTTATTGAGAGGTTGTGGGTTCGAATAACACTCCTCTTATTTCTTTTTTTTTTATTTCATTTTCAAATAAAGGCACATGGGTTCGAATCCCACATGCCACATTCTTATTCTCACATTATTTCAATGATTTTTAACATACTGAGGTAATGGGTTTTATTCTCAGTGGCCTCACTTATTTCCATTCATTTTTTGATAGCATGATAATCCCCTTAGCTTCGCAGAAACTCATCAACAAGATGCTAGAAATTTTTGAAGCCTAGCATGATAAATGTTTAGACGTTTTAAGTATTTTTAGTGAGTTCTGAAGGTGCATTTTCTTGGATTCATTTGGCCATTAGTTTGCACTCAAATCAGAATCTTTACATCACTTATGAACATCACGATTTAAGAAAGTTTGTGCGCATGAAATACAACCATAAACATATCAGTTTTTGAACTTGAATCCAAGAGTGTATATCACGGCTACACATTCCACACACATCATTTTTCAATTAATTTCGGACAACATGCTCAATATTCACATAATTCCCAACATAAATACATAAAATAATCATCACGAAAACACATTACATCCCTAATTTCTACAAGAAAACATATCCAACCTATGATTCGATGGAAGCTAGTGACAAGGACATGCAATGGGGAACAACCGTAGTTTTCGGAATAGATTCGTCTGAACCTTAAGAGTCTCTTGGGAAAGGTACCAAGACTAAGAAACCCCATACCTTTTTGACGTTCAAACCTGGACTTGCTGCCCAAAGAAACTCTGCAAACACACGTCCAAATCCAAGAGCTTCAACACCAACTTGAAACAAAAAAGCCTATATTTGCCTAACGTGTTTGATTTGTTGTTTGTTTATAATTTTCATTGTGAGTTCTTCAATTGTGAAAAACTTTGGTTTACCTACTGTTTTTGTACGTTATTTGGCAGATAAAAAGGTGAGTGAGAGTGATAGAGACGTGAGAGAGAGAGATGAGAGTGGGAGAGAAGAGTTTTCTTAGGCTTAGGAGTCTAGTTTAGAACTTAGTCAAATAAGGTTTTATTTAATTATTATAAATCTGATTTCCTTTTATTTTGAATCAAAAAATAACTAATAAATATAAATTAATTACATTAATATACCAACTTAAATTAAAAACAATTTAATTCATTGCTTCCACCCAGGTTCGAACCCGGGTGAAGCAAGACTTCATTTCAAGAGCCCAATTTCGACCCCCTCTCTCCAAAATCACCCTCCACCTTATTAATTACATAAATAATTATATATTTAGGGTAATTACGATACTACCCTTAGCGTGAAAAAGGCCATTTTAACCCTAGACTCTCCAAACCTAAGATTTCCTCTTTTTTAAGTCTGGTAAAGACTCATTCGAGTAAATCTTCGTATTCTAGAGCCCTACATGGTTGGACCCAACCTTTACTAGATCAAATAAGTCCTCGGTTAGTGGCTTAAATATAGCAAGGGTTACGATGTTTGGTCTTACGCGCATCATTTCGTGTGAACACAGTCTCATCGTTGACATTGTAGACACATTAAGCATTACTTAGCATATCCATTTTTAGGGTTGTTACATAAACTTTACCTAAACCACTAAAGATGAATTAGAGTTATGATGAACCATGAAACCCTCTTTTGGAGTATTTTCTAACCGAACACCCAACCGGGCCAATCTACGAATATCTTTAACCAGCTCTTTCTTACCCTCTTCCACATGAGCTACACTACCCATGGTCATTTCACTCTAAGCATCTGCAATAACGTTGGCCTTGATGGGGTTGTAGAGGACACTCATGTCGTAATCTTTTAAGAGTTACAAACATATTCTTTGTCGTAGATTCAACTTATTTTGACTGAACACATATTGAAGACTCTTGTGATCGGTATATACATCCACATGTATCCCATATAGGTAATGCCTCCATATTTTTAAGCCAAACACTATGGCTGCTAATTCAAGTTCATTAGTTGGATAGTTCTTGTCATGCACCTTAAGTTTTCTAGAGGCATAGGATACAACCTTACTATGTTGCATGACAACACAACCCAAACCTACTCTAGAAGATTCACAATACACTACAAACCCTTTGGTACCCTATGGTAAGGTCAACACCGGAGCGGAGGCAAGCTTATGTCTTCAATCTTGGAAGCTTCTTTCAAAAACCTCCGACCACTAATAATAAAGCTTCTTTTAAGTTAGTGTTGTCTAGGGAGAAGCAATAGATGCAAACCCATCAAAAAACCTTCTATAATCCCAGATAGACCCAACAAACTTCTGATATCGATTGGAGTCAAAGGTCTATGCCAATTTTTGAGCACTTCGATTTTCGTTGGATCAACCTCTAATCCCTAACTTGATATAATGTGACGAAGAAAAGAAAATGTTCTCAACCAAAATTCACACTTACTAAATTTAGTGAAGAGTTTATATTCTTTATGGACTTGCAATACGACTCTCAAATAGTCCGTATGCTCATCCTCACTCTTTCAATATACCAAGATATCATCAATGAAGACAACTACAAAAGAATCAATGTAATTCTGAAGCATTATATTCATAGGGTCCATAAAACTCGTCGGGGAATTAGTTAACCCAAAAGATATAACTAGGAACTCATAATGACCATACCTAGTTTTGAAGCCCATTTAAGGAATGTCTTCACCTCTCACACTAAGCTTGTGATATCCCAACCTCAAATTGATTTTGAAAAGTCACTCGCACCTTGGAGTTGGCCAAACAAATCATCAGTCCTAGGGAGAGAATACTTACTTTATGATGACCTTCTTCAATTGTCGGTTGTCAATGCACATTCTATGAGACCCATTTTATTTTTCACAAATAACATCGTACCTCCCCATGGACATATGCTTGGTTGAATAAAACCCATGTCAAGCATCCTTTAGTTTAGCCTTCAACAGTTTCAACAAGACTTGATGCATTTAATAAGGAGGAATGGTAATGGTTTTTGTGTTAGACAACAAATCTATGTCGAATTCTATTTCCCGTTCGGGAGGAATTCCAGGTAAGTCATCAGGAAATACTTCTGGAATATCCTTCACTAAGGGGACCAACTTTAAAGGAGAAGCTTCGGACTCCAGGTCCTTGAGCCTCACCAAATGATAGAGACATCCCTTGTAAATAATCTTACAAGCTTTTAGACACGAAATAATTCTAAATCTAGGGATTGAGTTTCACGCCTTTCATTCTATGATGGGTTCATTAGGAATTTGAAATTAACTGCCCTTGTTCTACAACCAGTTGAAGAAAAACAAGCATGCAACCAATCCATCCCCAATGTGAAATCAAAGTCCAACATATCAAGTTCTACAAAATTGACCAGTGTAACTTTATTCGACAATGACATGGGACAACTCTTAAAGACTCTTTTAGCAAATTGTAGTCACCCACCGGGATAGTAACCGAAAAAGGTTCAATTAAGGAATCGGGTAATACATCAAACTTCATGGGCACTAAAGGAGTTACAAAAGAGAAAGTGTCATGGGGATCTAGTAATGCATAGACATAAATTAAAAAGACTTGCAATTTACTGGTGACAACATTAGAAAAATCCTCTTTATCACACCTAGAGTAGAGAGCATAGAAGAGGGTCTTCTTAGGGGCACCGAAACTAGGACCGCTTGATTGAGCTTGGCTATTCCCCTTAACTTGACCCTTCACCATAGGGAAATCTCTGACCTTATTGCCACTCTTTCCACAACCAAAACAATTATTTGTCCCAATAAAACATTAACCATATGCTTCTTGCCATATTTGGTAGAAGTAGGTTTCTTATTTGGTGAATCACCACCTCTTCCTATTTGAAATCTAGGGTTAGACACCCTATTATTATGAGCCATGGGGAAATTAGAAGGATCTATGTTGGAGAACCTCTTGTTGAACTTGGTTTGTCTTGAATTTCAACCTACCCTTGGAAGTACCTCTTTCATAAGACCTTATGTTCCTAGCATCCTTAATCTTCCTATTGAGACTACTCTCATAAAAGTGATGAGCATACACCATGCAACGAGAAATTTACATGTTGTCATGAAGCATCACAAAAAGATACTCTTCAATTATATCATAATACACTCCCGTCGAAAAATGGTTCATTTTAGACCTTGGGGTTGACACCAAAGAAGAGGCATACATAGACAACTTAGTGAACTTCGAAGATCATTCAAGCACCCACATATCTCCGTGAAGGAGGTTGATGAATTCTTCCACTTTTGCCTCCCTTTCTCCCTTGGGAAGAACCTATAAAGAAAAGCCCTTCTACAAAATTTCTAACTTATGGGACCCGCACTCAAAGCCCTATTGACCTAATATTGAGTATACAAAGTTTGATCCACAACCTTATGTTTATAAAAGAGTAGCTTTGCCTTCTCATTTGAACTCACCCCCATATCATACAAGATCTTGAAGAACTCATTAAGAAAGTCTAGGATGCCTTCATTCACCTTAGAAACAAAAAAAAATTGGAGGTTTCATCCTAGTGATGTCCCTCAAGCATGAAGCCAAGGTACTAGCATTAGGGTACACACGGGGTCCAACTTCTCAATTTTCTTAAGCCGTCATAACTTGAACTTAAGTAGTTAGGGCTTCATCATGGGTAGTCATAGCTTGAGCCAAACTTAGGAAAGTCGACCTTATCTTTCCATACGTCATAGCCGGAGGATTGACAAGAGTTTGGCCACCTAGAGGTAAATGTTCTTTAGCAGGAGCTTGAATACCTTGTGGAAGAGCTTGGTTATATCGGTGAGGAGCTCCTGCATAAGCAATATTTACTTCAAATCTTCTAACGGTTACCCTTCTAGTAGTCATAGCCTATAACCACAAGAATAGGGTGAGATGAAAAGGACAAATAGAGTTAAAACTCTTGAGAAAAGAAATAAGATTACCAAGAAGATGATACAAAGTTTGTCACTATCGTGGAGCACCCCCTAGATGTAATTCGTGTCTTCGTCTTCAAAGAGCACTTAGACTAGCCCTTAGCATACATTATGACATATCATAGGTAAAGAAAAAGCGGAAATTTAAAACTTTTACATATCAAGTATACTTAGACTTATCACTTATCATATATGATGTTTACATAAACTTTATGTTTAACAACATGGTAAAATTTGCCAGAGTAGTCTATTATTGTCTCACACATTATCATCTGTTAGAGAATTACGAGGTTTGGTCATAGACCTTACACTACTACAATATGCCACATATAGGCTTATAAAAAAGACTCAAATGTAAAAAAGAACAATTATCTTAGACACAGTCAATACAAGTAAAGCTAGAAAAGTAGGATCATCTTCGGACTTGAGGACTCACGAACAACTTGGTAAATGATCCAAGTCTTCCTTGGAAATGTACTTTAAAGCTCTTCAATAACCCCAACCTACATATTTATAGAAATATAAATAATATGGTTTAGTACAAAACACATGTACTAAGTATGGAAACATATGCAATTAAAACCTTTGAAGATATGCAAAACATGACCTTTTTCTTTAAAAACATACTCTGTCTTTTTGAAATTCTTTTTGCACACGCAAGAGAATATACAAGTCGATGATCACAACAACATTAAGACATGTTCATATATACAAGAATAACAACATCCTAAAGTCATATCAACATTTCATGTTCAACTGTTCATATCATCAAAGCATACAAGACCCTTATTAACAAACCCCTCCCATCCCTACAAGTGAAATGCTCATGTGAAGCCCCATAACGTCACATACTCAAGTAAACTATAAAAGAGATCATAACTAATGCCTTTCCTCATATAACATAACATCATGTATAGTTATCATCATACATATCAATAATAAAAAAAACAACATATAAAATCAACATTATACATTTTATAATAATATAAGTGCATAAGAACATCCTCCTAGGACTCCCCTTAAGGCCAACTTGTGAAATGTTGTGGTAATGTCCCATACCCTTACATATATTAAATAGTAACACTTACATCACCTTAGATAGTGTCCATATTTATTACTTTCATTAATTTATTTTACATTCCAAAAATTTTGCCTTAACCAACAATAGAACATGTGACCTAAACATGGAACCCTTTTTGTCATGAAACCCTAGATAAAAGAAGGTGTTATACTTGCCAAAGTTGAAAATAACATAAACATAACATTCTAGGGGGGACCGCTAGCTAGTTTTCGTATGGGAGCATATTGTTAAGGAACTAGAAGATTTACTAGAAACTCATATATTCACATTTGAATGGTATTCTCCATATCATGATAACATTAGTGAACCTACTTCCCTCTTGGGAAGGGACACCTCTCATATCTAGTTTGCTCGGTGCTAAGCTAAAGTCCCTTATTGAAATGTCTTTAAGTCTTTCATAATCATCAATTCTTAGTTTAGGTCATAGGAGTCTAACCCCTTATATAATCATTATCATAGATGTTTAGCTTTAGAATGAGAACTTCCTTTCATAACAACCCAATATTAGTGAGATGATTACATCATAGTCATAATTACAAGGTACACGAGAGAATCACTTTCGACCTTACATCATCACACACCCATCACGATCTCACATTCTACATACCAATAACATTCCATAATATTCATGATATAATCATTTTCCTATTATATTCACATATCATACCTAAACTGAACATCATCATCAAGAATAGATCAACATAATTGAAGAAGAGAAATCATAATCTCAAAAGTCATACCAATGGCTTCCAAGAATATCCTTCAATATCTTACCCTAAATCCCACACAGTAAAATAATAATACAATCACCATCATCATCTAATATTAAATTAAGTAAAAACATATTCAATTTCCAATATCCCTAATCATTTATCAACCTAATTCAAAGTTAGGGTTATTTAAAAGGGATCATTCATGTATCTTTAAGAGAAATTAGGTCAAAGACTATGGAAATTCAACAATGCACCAATAACAATCATTATATATCAATATAATTCAATTTAATATCATATTGAATCATTTTGAATTAAAATCCACAAAATTGGATGAAAACCATAATTTTAAGACATCTTTGGAAACAAATTTTGAAGAGCCTCTTGGGGAAAGAGATCCCAAGAGTGAATATATTACATACCTTAAAAATCCTTGAAGAATGATGAAATAAAATCTGACTCTTGGAGCCTTAATGAAGCTTGACGTTGGTTTTCAATGGGGGTCTTTGGGATAGAGACAGAAAGTAGAGAGAATGGGAGTGATTTGGGTTTGTGAAATTATGAGGTGTTGGGTTAGTTTAATGAGGTCTAACTCATTTATACTGAAATTATGTAAATCAATCTTCTAGTTCTTTTTAATCATTAATTTAGAATTACCTTTTGATCTAAAAAAATCACAGTATGTTGTAAAATAAAAATTTATCCTACATTTTCTTAATAGATATTTTTGGTTTGATGAAAATTTTATACCAAAAGAAAATTGGGATAATGCACAAATTCCCCCTCAACCTATGCCCAAATCTCAGAGACACAGTTATACTATATTAAAGTTTTATTACCCCCTGAACTTATTTTATAAATAATTTTATACTCCTTTTCGTCCTACGTGGCACTACCTTGTGGGTCCAGCATCTGTTGACTTTTTTTTTCACACTAGTGCCACGTAGGTCGAAAAGGAATAGAAAATTATTTATAAAATAAGTTTATGGGGGTAATAGGACCTTAATATAGTATAAGTGTGTTTTTGAGATTTCAGGCATAGGTTGAGGGGGTACTTATGCATTTTTCCTAGAAAATAAATCTATAAGAAGTTTAATATCTCATTTAAATAGACTTATTATTAGTATATATTCAAAAAAATTGAGAAAAAAGTGCGATTGAAATTGTGGGTCCATATTAAATATCATATCTTAGTATAAACGTGACATTTAGGAAAATATATTTGATTGTTTGGTCATTACAAATCTATTACCACTTTCTTGGTATCATAATATAGAAACAAATATTCTAGAATATTTATGAATCGACAAATTTACCCTTGGTCGTCCTCAACTTGGCTCTTCTATATTCTACTAGATGAGTATGGCCCGTGATATCACAGGCCCAACAAAGTGGTTATTTTTTTGATTATTTGAAAATACACTCTAAATATAAAACATGTTAATACTACATTTGCAGAAAATACTATTGAATATCGAATGTAGAGATTTTATTTTGAATTTCATGCTCTGCAATTACATATAATTATTAGTAAAGTATATCAATTCCGGCACCATCAAATTCCCGCAGTAATTAAGAATCAGCTTTATTTGATAGAGGAAAAGGGAAATGTGCTAGATAACACTGTTTTGACAATGAAAATTTTTACAAAATGTGATTGAAAATGTTATGTCATAGTCGTGATTCAACATTATTTGTCAAATGCCAAATGATACAAAAATGAAAATTTTGGTTTGTAATGTTGTTACTTTTAGGTAAATTAATGAAAGTCAGCACTAAAGAAACATGTCTATTTAAGAGAATTAAACTTTCTATAAGGAAAAAAAAGAAACATTTTCTTGTCTGGAGTATGTCATGGGAATGATATGGAAAGAGATTTACCTTAGCATTAAGCAAAGCACCAATTTTTTTATTTAATATTTACATTAATGCAACATTTCAAAAATAATATTAATAAAGTGAATTAAAATGATTGGATTTCATAATATCAGTCAAGAATATAATCTAGGTAATGATCTAGCATTGTTATGGCTTGACATTCTTGATTTCAAGATCTCTGCCGTTTGACCTTGTAAATGTTTTTTGAGCTCCTTATTCTCAGTTGAAAGATCCAGGTGGATCTGATGATCTTTGTTTCCTGAATTTATTGAGTCGATGACGCTATAAGGATAATCGAGCTGACTTGATTGGTTTCTTGAACGAAGCTTTTGAGCTTCACTTGCTGAGTGATGAGTGTTTGTCCAGGGAAATTTTAATTATGAGCAAGGTAGCTACAAGCATCGGATGACAACTTCTCGTTGTTCAGCCCACTACAAATTTTAATCTTTTCCTTTCCAGATAACCTTGAATTGAACTGCAATTATTCATCAATGATAAATTTTGGACTAATCAGCTAAATTTTAGAACAAAGCCTAAATAATATACCATATTCGTGAACATGAACTTGTAGTGAATTTATGTGTTTGTATTAAGTATAAAAATGCAAAGAAGAAAGTAATAAATTAAAGGCCACATAGGGAGAATAAAAAAGGCATTCTTAATATACATAAATGTGGCATGGAATATTTCATTACAGCACCGATCTGACCAAGGCAAGGCACTTGGAAGGTTTTAGACAGAGATAAGCAACTACTTCTGTTATGTCCAAATTCATCAAGCTTGGAATTTTCTTATTCGAGTTAACTGAACACAACATTCCCATTTGATGGTGGATGATTCCAATAACCTAATAACTAAATTCGCATTGTATAAATAGCTTGATTCAATCGTTGACGGGAGGAGAATGTTATAAAAAGTTGCTTGATCCAACGAAGAGCCAGTCATGCTCTCTTAACTTGTTCGTAGAGCACTTGATCATCTTTAATTTAAAGTATTTGAAGCATTTCAGATAAGGTTTTGAAGGAAATGCACCTCTAGCGAATAAAGCATCTCAATAATTGTTGTGTCAAAATTTTCATGGTATCTGGAGGCAGATAGGAGCTCTAAATATGTTGAATCGATGAAAAAGTTAGCTGGTGTACTTCGGGCATAAATATTATAGACCTAACAACTGTCTATATCTTTTCGAAGGAATCTCGAGATCATAGACATTGGAGTGATACAGAGAAAATGAAGAGCTAGAGTACTGTTAGTGAAAAAAACTTACAAAATAATAAAATTGCAAGATTACAATTGAAAATAAAATGAAGAAAGTAATCTCTTCAGGCTGAGGCGCGGGTATCTCGCTCTCTTTAAGGAGATTCAAGCCCACTGCAGCAAATGTGTTCACCGGTCCAGCAGTAGTCCTCTTTGACTTGTCCCCTCCAGGATACAACAGCCTTCACAAAGTATAACTCAACAACTCTGGACAAGAGTTGAGTCCAAAGCTCCACAAAAAAGAACACCTCCCTTCAACTAATAAGAACTCTCTTTTAGACTAACTCTTTCACTCTTTGTATTCTCTTATGAATTGTGTGTCTCTAAAACCAAATGAAGACTACCACTATTTATACTACAAGAAGTCTTCCTAGCAATGAATAGGAAGATAATGGAGGTAGTAAATAGTGAAGATAATGGCCTTAGGAGTTTCATAGGTTACAACGGGAGTTACATAGGTTACATAGGTTACAATGGGAGTTACATAGGTTACAATGGGAGTTACATAGGTTACAAAGAGTAATGGAGGAATTAAGAATGAAATACATTGATGGATAACCAATGCTAATGGATGATGTAGAAGTCATCCATTCCAATGTTCATTCTTATAACTCCAAAATAAAGCAAATTAATATGTTAAATATTAATATTAAAATGCTAATAACCTAACAATCCCCCACTCATTTTAATATTTAGATAAGAGAGTATATCAGTTGAAGGAAGACTACTATGCATAATAAAGGTGTGCTCTGCATTGAACCTCCACTTAGTGAAACAGTAACTTTTACTCCAGAGTCGTAGTGGTCTCAGACTTGAACTATGACTGCTTAAGGGAAATAAAATATCACTGCTCACACATAATAATCAAGGTGTTGACATGAGCTTTAACAGCCAGCACGTTATGGCCATGTGCTATCCCGGTTTCATGAGTGCATTTGAGAATAAGTCTCATTCTCATAGGAAGCAACCTACTTCCACACATCACATAGGTGAAATCTGTCGAGAGTGCTCCTATAAGATTAACACTCCACCCATACGGGCTACAGATATTCATTAAGAGTTTTATCAACTCAACCTTCACAAACTACAGGAAATAATGCACTCACATCATAGGGAGGGGGAAAAATAGTGCATTTTTCACAACAAGTCATCATATGATTAGTTTTTCCCTTTGAACCTGGTTATAGGATCTCTAGTCCCCAGGTTGGGTTTCCTCATATATGACTCAAGGATTTGTAGGCTTCAATCCCATCTCCCTCTATGTGCTCCAGACCTTTTCTCTTGTTAAGGCCTTCGTAAGAGGAACTGCAAGATTATCACAAGATTTGACATAATCAACATTAATGGTACCATTTGTCAAATACGATCTTACATTACTGTGTTTCCTTCTTATAGGTCTAGATATACCGTTGTAATAACGGTTTTGAACTCTACCGATTGCAGCGGTGCTATCACAATGAATTAAAATAGGAGGAATTGGTTTTTCAAAATAAGGAACTTGAAACAATAAATCTCTTAACCAATTCGCTTCCTCACTAGCTGAAGCTAAAGCAATTAGTTCAGCCTCCATGGTAGAGTTAGCAATTATAGTTTGTTTTTTTAATCTCCAACAAACAGCACCACCACCTAAAGTAAAGACATAACCAATTGTAGAACATGAATCACCTGACAAAGTGTTCCAATCCGCATCACAAAAGCCTTCAAGTACAGCAGGATATTTTTTATAGAACAAACCATAATTTTTCGTTCCAATTAAATATCTCATAAGTCTTGTTAAGCATGCCAACGTTCATTACCTGGCTTGCTTGTAAACCTTCCAAGTACTCCTACGGCATATGCAATATCAGGCCTAGTTCAATCAGTCACATATCTCAAACTTCCGATTATACTAGCATATTCCTTTTGATTTATTACATCATTTTCACTTTCAACGGGAAATAAGTGAACACTTGAAGCAAAAGAAGTAGCAACATGCTTGCAATAATGAAAGTTATATTTTTTAAAAATTTTCTCAACATAATGTGACTGGTCAAGGAAAATCCCCTCACATGTTCTTGTTATTTTTATTCCAAGAATAAAATTTGTCTCACCAAGATCTTTCATATCAAAATGGCTTCTAAGAACATTTTTAGCTTCATCAATAACATTCATGTTAGAGCCAAAGATCAACAAATCATCAACATATAGGCAAATAATCACATGAGAATTATTCCAAGACTTATGATATATGCACTTATCACGCTCATTTGTTTTAAAACCATTTTCAATCATGCAGGAATCAAACTTTTCATGCCATTGATTTGGTGCCTGTTTCAAGCCATATAGGGATTTAGTAAGTTTACATACTTTGCTTTCTTGGCCTGCTTCAACAAAACACTCGGGTTGGTCCATATAAATTTCTTCATTTAGGTCTCCATTTAGAAAAGCAGTTTTTACATCCATTTGATGAATTTGTAAATCAAAAATTGCAGCCATAGCAATTAAAATTCTAATGGATGTAATTCTTGTTACCGGAGAAAAAGTATCAAAAAATTCTAGGCCTTCTAGTTGTTTAAAACATTTTGCAACTAGTCTAGCTTTGTATTTATCAATAGATCCATCCGGTTTAAACTTTTTCCGTAAGACCCATTTACAACCAATTGTTTTACAACCCGGTGGTAAATCAACTAACTTCCAAGTTTTATTAGAAATTACAGATTCCATTTCATCATTTACAGCCTCTTTCCAAAAAATAGAATCATGTGAAGATAATGCTTCTTTCAAAGTTAGAGGGTCATTTTCAACATTAAACACATAAAATCAGGACCAAAATCTTTTTCTACTCTACCTCTTTTACTTCTTATTAACTCAAAATCAACAACTTCTTTATTTTTCAAAGTTGAAGTAGAAGAACTAGGTAGTGACAAAATATTTTGTTCAATCCTTTGAACCCCACTATTTTTAGTATCAAAAGGAAATTTATTTTCATGAAAAATAGCATCACTAGATTCTATTACAATATTATCTTCAAGATTAAAAAATCTATAGGATGTACTATTTGAAGCATAACCAAGAAAAGCACAAGTAGTAACATTCTTACCCAACTTTGTAATCTTGGGATCCATTAGCCTCACAAAGGCTAGACAACCCCAAACTTTTAGATATCCCAAACTTGGATTGTAACCTTTCCACAATTCAAAAGGTGTCAATTTAGACTTTTTATGAGGCACACGATTCAACACATAACAAGCAGTTTATACAGCTTCACCCCAAAAATTTGAAGGTGCATGTGACTCAATAAGCATGGCGTTAGTCAATTCAACCAAAGTTCTATTTTTCCTTTCTGCTACTCCATTAGGCGAAGGAGAGTAAGGAGGAGTAGTTTCATTAATTATTCTCAATGATCTAACAAAAGAATTAAACTCATTTGATTCATATTCACGGCCTCTATCACTTCTAAATCTTTTTATTTTTCTTCCAAACTGATTTTCAACCTCATTGAGATAAGTTTTGAAATTTTCAAAAGCATCACTTTTATTTTTCATCAAGTAAACATATGTAAACTTAGAAAAATCATCAATGAAAGTGATAAAATATCTATTACCTCCACGAGTTAGAATTCCACAAAGTTCACAAATATCAGTATGAACTAATTCTAACAAATCAGTTTTTCTTTCAACTTGAAAATGAGGCCTTTTAGTGATCTTGGCTTTACTACAAGCCTCATATTTTTCAAAATTATTTTTAACCATTGGGATTAATCCTAAACTACTCATGATTCCAACATAACGATCATTAATATGACAAAAATGAGCATGCCAAAAATTAGTAGAAGAAAGCATATAAACAGAAGTAGAAGTTTTATTCATTTCAACATTCAACTTAAACATCCCATCACATGCATACCCCTTACCCAAATAAATACCTTTTTTCACTATTACATATTGATCAGATTCAATAATCTGTTTAAAGCCTGCTTTATTAAGAAGAAAACTAGACATCAAATTTTTTCTCATAGAGGGAGTATAAAGTACATCTTTCAATGTTAATATCCTTCCAGAAGTAAAAAACAATTCAACATCTCCCTTTACAATCACTTGAGTAGTGCGAGCATTACCAAGCATGATGGTTTTAGGCTCCTCAAAATGAGTACAGTTTTTAAACCAGTCTTTGTCATAACAGACATGACGGTTTGCACCAGAATCAGCCCACCATCCATCAACATTCTCAACCATGTTTATGTCGGTAATCACCGCCACAAAAGGTTCTTCGGTAACGTTTGCCTGAGGGTTAGGACCACGTTTCCGGAATCTGCAAAATTGAGCAATATGCCCACTCTTGCCACAAACAAAGCATGGTCCCTTTTCTTGAACTTGTTGATTTTGTGCTTGGTGATTTTAACCATTATTTTTCTTGGGAGGTCTACCATTATTTTTTCTTGAATTTTTTCTTCTTAGGCTTCAAAGAAGTATTTTTGTGAGTTTCAGGATTAGCATTATTCGAAGTAATTAAATTTACCTTCGATGTGATGTAGTTCTCTTCTGTTTGTAAAAGTGTATCTTGGCCTCTTGCTTCTTCTTCCATGTGGATTTTCATTATCAAGGTTTCAAGAGAGGTTTCCTTTTGTTTGTGGCGCATAGTTTTTTGAAATTCCTTCCAAGAAGGTGGAAGTTTATCCATTATGCCACAAAAAATAAGGTTATCTCCAATTTTAACCTCTTCGGACCTAAGCTCTCCAACAATCATGATGAAGTCTTGAGCTTGATCTACCACTGATTTGTTGTCCACCATTTGGAAACGAAAAAATCTACTAGCTGCATATTTTTTCGCTCCAGCCTCTTCGGTATCATACTTACTCTGCAAAGCCTTCCAAATTTTCTTTGCACTAGAGTAAGTTCTATCATAATAATCATAAAAATTATCAGATAGACAATTAAGAATATAATAAAGACACTTATAAGAATCACCATCGTACTTTATCACTTTCTCTAGACGAGAAATAGTTTCATCATCATTCATAGTAGTGATGTCTTCTTTATTTGGATTCTTCTCGGTTAAAACGTAAGAAACATTGAGAAGACTTAAGTAGAAAAGTACTTTACCCTTTCATCTTTTGAAATGGTTATCATTGAACCGAAATGGCTTGTTAAGATCTCTCATCTTGATATCCGCGGTTTTTTCAATGGTAGCCATCTTTGAATCTCCTTAAAATTGTTAGTGAAAAAACTTACAAGATAATAAAATTGCAAGATTACAGTTGAAAATAAAATGAAGAAAGTAATCTCTTCAGGATGAGGCGCAGATATCTCGCTCTCTTTAAGGAGATTCAAGCCCACTGCAGCAAATGTTTTCACCGGTCCAGCAGTAGTCCTCTTTGACTTGTCCCCTCCAGGATACAACAGCCTTCACAAAGTATAACTCAACAACTCTGGACAAGAGTTGAGTCCAAAGTTCCACAAAAAAGAACACCTCCCTTCAACTAATAAGAAATCTCTTTTAGACTAACTCTTTCACTCTTTGTTTTCTCTTATGAATTGTGTGTCTCTAAAACCAAATGAAGACTACCACTATTTATACTACAAGAAGTCTTCCTAGCAATGAATAGGAAGATAATGGAGGTAGTAAATAGTAAAGATAATGGCCTTAGGAGTTTCAAAGGTTACAATGGGAGTTACATAGGTTACAATGGGAGTTACATTGGTTACATAGGTTACAATGGGAGTTACATAGGTTACAAAGAGTAATGGAGGAATTAAGAATGAAATACATTGATAAATAATCAATGCTAATGGATGATGTAGAAGTCATCCATTCCAATGTTCATTCTTATAACTCCAAAATAAAGCAAATTAATATGCTAAATATTAATATTAAAATGCTAATAGCCTAACAAGTACTACTTTGGATCCAAACTGCAATGTTAAATAACCTTTAGCATACACATTGATAAGAATAAATAGTTCAATTTCTAGATAATTTTCTTATATAATCTTCATATTGCCTATGAATTTCAACCATAAAATTAGAGAACACATTAAATAGAATAATAAATACATCAACCTGGGAAATGGGACGTAAACTTTAAATCCGTAGAAAACTCAAAGAATTTTGTAGCAAAATTTGAAAGAAAATATGCCTGAAATTCTTAAGACTGAAAGGATAAAGACCAGATGATTTACCGTGGGTTCAATTTCTTGCATCAAATTATTCTAGAGCTGTGTGGATTAAATATCTAGCATCATGATTCTAGAGTTGTAGAGATATTGCATTTGTTTGTGTAAAATTATCATTTTAGCCTTGGCCACCCTTCTTCTTAACCTTTCTATACTCTTGCCCATGTACAACATGGGACCAACAATCAACAATTAATTAAATTATATGTCATTTGTAACACAAGATTAACACATCTTTTTTGCTTTCTGATATTCTCCCTTTAAATTAGTAAAGTAATGATAAAACAAGCTTTCAATGCCACAAAGTTAATTTAACCGAGATTTAAATATATGCGTGAATTAATCAAAGGTTTATATATATAAGTCTTGTATGATCTATTCTATCAACATATGTATTTTCTACTGCTATTTCAGTGTAGGTGATCAGCTATTCAGTTTTAGACAGAAAACTGTGAAGCATGTTTCTGCTTTGTTGTATTGTAGATGGACACAATATTATCAGCACAACTGAAATATTAAAGGTGAAACAAGACATAGCGAAAAATATTGATTGTCATAAGAAAACCATATAAGTCGAATAAATAAAATGAAAGAGCTTCAAGTTTCTACAACTACATGATGGCCTCTAAGAGCCACAGTAAAGAAAAATCACCCAAAGTGATAGGCTTATAGACACATAAGAAAACTTGTATCAGCTAATAGATGGAATCTAAAATGAAAACACACACACACACACACCCATTGAAAACTATAAACTAACTAAAAATACATCAACAAAGTAGATTATATGTAAACAATATATATATATGTGTGTGTGTGTGTGTGTGTGTGCGCTTGCGTGGGCGTGGGTGTGCGTGTGTGCATGGGCGTGTGTGTGTGTGGGCGTGTATGTGTGTGGTATGTGATATATATATATATATATATATATATGTGTGTGTGTGTGTGTGTGTGTGTGTGTGTGTACGCGTGCGTGGGTGTGGGTTTGGGCGTGCGTGTGTGAATGTGCATGTGTGTGTGCGTGGGCGTGTATGTGTGTGTGCGCGCGCGTGCGAGCGGGCGGGCGGGCGGGCTTGTGTGTGTGCGTGCGTGCGCGCGTGCGTGCGTGTGAGTGCGTGTGCGTGTGTGTGTGTGTGTTTATGTGTGTTTTTGTGTGTGTGTGTGTGTGTGTGTGTGTGTGTGGTTTGAATTCGGTTTAACTTATTTTTATAAGTGTAGATACAATCAGATATTTCCAAATACATAGAGTCAAATATATGGGATCCTAATGGATTCACATGTATATAAAGTCTCAGCTAACCTCTTTTACAACTCACATGTATCTCAAAAATGACGATCGTACCCTTGATTTTAAGGTGTAAGGCTTGTTTATAAAAGGATGTTTCAGGTAGTATAGAAATATATGAATACATAACGAGTCTCAACTCGCCTCTTTTACAACTCAAATGTATCTCAAAAATGACGATCGTACCCATGAATTTAGGGTGTAAGGTTTGTTTACAAAAGGATATTTCAGGTAGTATAAAATTTAAGTGTGAAAAGTGTGACTTACTAATTTTATTTACATTATGACGATCATATCCTTGATTTTAGGGGGCATAAATGTTTTATGGAAAGGATGTTTCGGGTAGTATAAAAATGTTACTACTGACTATAGTCACATAAATCTATATAGTCAAAGGAGTTAGTTATTCAGATACACATTAATTTGTAATATTATAGTTTTTATGTGTCTAGATACATTCAAAATGTCCAAATATGTATATGAATACATAACAAATATCGCTCACCTCTTTCCCATATCACATGCATCTCAAAAATAACGATTAGGCCCTAAATTTTTGGGTGTAAGGTTTGTTTATAGAAGGATAATTTCAGGTATATAAAAGTGTAAGTGTGACTTACTAATTATACTTAGATTACCATAATTCATATTATTAATAAAATTATATCTATACGAGCATTTGAATTTCTTACAATTTTCTCTATTTTTTATTAAATTTTGACAATATGGTCAAATTTAATATTTTATTGTTATAAAAATATTTAATATTGTCCTAAATTCTATGTTTTATTGTCGTTTTTTATATGTATATTATTTTTTTTTGGTTAATTGGTCATCAGTTGACACTTTTGCTCCCATATTATATTTCTCTTTAATATATGTCCCTCGCATTAATTATTTCTTTATGGTTAGCAAGTTTATATTTTAGTATCATAATATTTTATCAATTATTTGTTGTGAATTGTTTTTCAACTTACATTAATTCATTATCAAATCTGTCAAGTAAATAGGAATATCCAAATTAGTTTCACCTTTATCAAAGGTTTACTATTCATTTTTCTTTTCTTCAACAACCCTAATTTATCGGCGTGTGCTTACTGTTGTGAATCAAAATGACTTCGTAAAGGCTTACGAGCTATTACGGAGTTTATTTGAAATTTAGACCCATTTACACTTCGTAAAAAAGGACTCAAACTTAGAGTTGTGCACCATATTGGTTACACATTCTATGGTGTCATTGAGGTGGTAGAGTTGATTGCACGCCATAGATAACGTCTAGGCTTAGTTGAAGCGTTTTAATAAATATCGATCATGTACATCATGTATCACTAGTTTACGCTTTTGTCCCTATCTTATTCGTCTTTAATACATGTCTCTCATAATATTAATTTCTTCATGGTGTGTAAATTTATAATTTAGTATAATATCATAATGTTTCATCAATTATTTGTTGTTAATTGTTTTCCAACTTAGTTAATTCATTATCGAATCTGTCAACTTAGTTTCACTTTTATCAACAGTTTACTGTTTATTTCTTTTTTAACCCTAATTTATCAGCGAGTTCCTTCACTTTACGCTACATTTCAAATACATCTTTCATAATTATATTCTAGCATGAATAGAAAAATTATCTATTAGAAAAAATAAACCCTAACCTAAATTTATAAAGTTTTATGTCATGCCCTTCACCAGTTCTTAATGAAAAAAAAAAGTCCATACAACACAAACATCCCATTTTATCCATAATAAAAATACTTTAGGATGAAATTTCCAGCATGATCGAACCTATTAATTGATCATCACGAACAATAGATCTTAAATCTCTCATGAATGTTTCTTCCTCTACTGGTGTGCCATCCTGTGAATCATTTTTATAAAAACTCAAGATTAGAATAATATAATGGTCTTGAAATTAACTAGGATATTAATAACATGGATATATAATAAATTCTTAAATTAATAAATACCTAGTGTTAAAAAAGGGAAATCCTAACTTACCCCATAGGACATACACAATTTTCTCAACTCCAGCCTTTGTGATATTGTAAGAAAATTATGTAGCTTGAATAATAATCTAGTCCATGTGTTATCAGCATGACCACCACAAGTTAGTCGACCTGTATATTGGCACTTGAATCTCGACATTCAAAAGTAATTGTAACTAATTATGAATTTTAAAAAAAGGAGCAATATTTACCTAAGTACATATGATGATGAATAGGTTTATAACTAATTATATATCGAGGTAGAATGTGGGTGTTCATATTGCCACACCACACCACATGCACCTTTGGATTTGTTAAGTCATCAACTCCGGTATCGAAATCCGCACTCGATGGAAACAATTGCTTAGATCCTAACTTAACCTTTTCCGAATTTCCTAATATAAATTGACATAAAACGATATGTTTTTCACCGTTTTCATCTATATCAGACATCATATCACTACACAAAGTTAAATAGAAAAAATAATTAATAAAAGGAATAATTAAGAAAAACACCAAAAAAATGAAGAACGTGTACGTACCTTATTTGAGGTGATAAGAAATGAGACAAGTATATACCAACACCATGAGGATAAGAAGCAGGCATAATACTATTCATTTCAAACCCACGACGCATAAGACTATCGACATTTTTTGCTGATGTACCGTACCAACCAGAGCTATCAACTCTACGACCTCTTGCTCTCGTTACCTTCTTCACATTCTCTAGATAAACTTCAAATCGCGACTCTTCCACTGGAACTCTTCTCATGCATAAATGAATTGCAGTGATTGTAACGCGATTTGTCATAATAGGAGGTAGTCCATCCTTTATCTTCTGATAGATGCGACCCTCTTCACTCAGCAACTTTGTCCCAACCCACTTTGGTGGAACCAATTCATTAGGCGTAGCCATAAAAATCCGCGATGAACTGTCCGATTCATTAGAATTCTCCAATGAGAGATTTTGTGATTCATCAACATTGTTGCTGCTTCCCATCATCGATGAGTTTTTTTTTCAATTTTGTATAGAAATATACTTTTGACAAGATAAAAAAAGTTTTCTGTGACTCTATTTATACTAGTCTTGGTTGGCTAAGGAAATGAAAGTCTCCTTTTTCTATACTAATAAATAAATTAAAAGTCAATTTTTCTATTAGTTTATTAATGTTAATTGCTATTACACTTTTACCTATTTTGTCTTCGTTTAACTCTTTTATATAATAAGAAAAATACTGTTTCTATCAAAATTAAGTGAGTCTGTGAATTTATACGTAGAGTATGTTTAAATTAACTTAAAAAAAGCTAGCTTTTAAATTAACAATAAAAAATCAAACTAAAACTTTCAAAGTCAAAAAATAAAAGTAGTAAGGGACACCTACTTTTGGTGTTTGAGTTATTTTAAGTTATTTTTTATATTTGATAAATATTTATAGAAGACAGAAATTATATTATAAGTAGATCTGACTAAAAGCTAAATTAAAAGTAGATTTAATCAAAAATTGAATTAAAAGTAGGTTTGACAAAAAAAATTGAATTAAAAATAGATTTGACCTAAATCTGAATTAAAAATAAATTTGATCAATTTTTAAATCAATATGAACATACTTATAAAGGAAAAAAATTATGACATAAATTAAATAGCATTTTCCATTTCTATACTTTTGTTGATTGACAAACTGTTTTAAAAGAGAAATAATTTAAAGAAAAATCATGAATATGAGGAATTAACTCTCTTGAATTTATTATCTAAAAAATGTATATGAAGGGCAAAAACAGAAAAAAGGAATCAATCATTTATATTAAACTTTAAATAATTTACTTATTTAGAATTATGAAAAAATAAACTCCAAACCATCCTTTTAACATTATATGGAGAGGGAGTAGTTTTTTTGGAGTACAAATTTTAATTTTTATATATTAAATTTCACAAATTATATTCAAACATGACTTTCCTAAATATAAGTTTGATTAATTTATAATCAATTTATATAAGAACATAAATTTAAAACTAATTCATTTAGATTTTTAATTTATAATCAATATATATAAGAACATAAATTAAAACCTAATTCATTTAGATTTTCAAGTGTTTTTCTTCTTTTTTTTTACTTAATTTGAATTAAATATTATTTAATAGAGCTGAGTTGACAATTAAGTAATTGTATTTTATATTTTAATTACACTACGACAAAAGTGATCATTAGCGACAATTAATTCTTAATTACCGTTAAATGTGTATTTTTAGCGGCAATTGACACTCATTGTATATGTCCGTAAAGCCTTTAGCGACATTGGTTCCAATGACATTTAACTAATGTCGGCAGAGACTTTAGCGCTCTTTATAAATGTCAATATTTAATGCCGCTAAAAGTTATTTTTGTTATAGTGTTATAGTCCTATTTTTTATGGAGATGGTTTTAAAAATTTTCAAAGTCTTTGAGGACAAGTTTTACTAAAGAAACTCAAAAGAATTGGTTCTTTTTATTTCAAAGTTAATAAATTTTATGATTTTTTAAATATAGAAAATAACAAAAAATAATAATTAATTTAATATTCAAAGGCGTAAAAAATATGAGCTTATCACATAATTGTTGTAGCTTTCGATATTAGTATAATCCAAAATAAACGTCAAAAGTAATAAACAAAGTTCACATTTTTTACTAGACCAAATTTTTACCCTCTTTATGTTTTGTTAACATCTTTTTATTTATTTATTTTCTTTTATTAAAAATGTTAAAGAGAAGCAGAAGAAAAGAAATTTGAAAAATAATTCTTTTTTTGACCAAAAAAAAAGTAAGGACTTAATGAAAATAAATATGCATGAATAAATTCGTAAAATTCAAATAGAGGTCACAAAATAATAAAATTTAATAAATCGAAGCAAAGTTCATATCTTTTATAAGACCAATTTTTTTCCTCTTTATTTTTTGTTAACACTTTTGTATTTATTTATTTTTCTTTATTAAAAACGTAAAGAGAGGAAGAAGAAAAGAAATTTCATTATAAATATTTTTGACCAAAAAAAAAGAAGAAAGGACTTAATGAAAATAAATGCACATGAATAAATTCGTAAAATTCAAAATAGAGGTCACAAAGTAATAAAATTTAATAAATCGAAACAAAGTTCACAACTTATACTAATTTCTCTGCATGTGTATTTTGTATTTGGTATTTTTACAATTTATTTGTAAGTATATTTCATATATTTTTTAATGATACGATATATCCAAAAATAAGTATAAACTTTTGTATTTACTTACATAGTTGAAAATGATTTGATTGAGTTATAAATCCTAAAGCACGTTTGATCAAGGTGTTAATATAAGCATCCATGTTTATAACCCCTAAGCCAACATAGATTTTTGTTCATTCTCTTCTTTTTGTTTTTGAACAAATTAAACTAGTTGACTCCTTTCTATATTAGAGATTTGTTCCATGCCCCCCTTTAAATTTATAACTTTTTGTGTGGATGAATCAACATGGTAAAAATATTCAAACCTAATTCCCCACATTAGGGTTCACAATCTTAATCATTCATCACGCTAAATATGGTATCAACTAAATAATTGGAATTCCAAACAACATGATTTGCTATCAATTTTTATAACCGTAATGGTACATATATGCGATCGCAACCCTAATCATACGATAAAAGGTCTATATATACATACATACATACATATATATATATATATACATATATATATACATACATATATATATATATCTACATACATATATATATATATATACATACATATATATATATATATACATACATATATATATATATATATATATATATATATATATACATACATATATATATATATATACATACATATATATATATATATATATATATATATATATATATATATATTTCAGCAAGTAATTATTTTAAGTTCTTAGCTAAAAATAGCTATATATGAAATCTAATTCTACTAAAAGCAGCCAACAAGTGAGCATCATAAAGAGAAAATTACGAAATTCCTGAGTCTGTAAAAGGTAAAATTACACTTAGTTTTTTCAAAATGAAATTTATCAATGAGAAACCATAATTCCCTTTTTATCCCAACAAGTTTGACATAACCTCATCTCAGGAAGGAATTCTGTGATAATCGAACGCATCAATTGATCATCTTGAACAATAGCTTCTATATCGCTTATGAAATGTCTGTGCGCTACTACTTTGCCCACCTGTGAATATATAATTTTTTTGACAAGTCTAAGATTTAAAAATCGAAATTTTCACCATATATATATATATATAGTAAATTACCTCATAGGAGTTATGCAAACTTTTCAACTCCAACTTTTTTGTTAGTGGAAGCAAATTAGGTAGCTTGAACAGTAATCTACACCATCGGTCCTCAGTATGAGCACCACAATTTTGCTGACCTGTATTTGTATTTGAGTATTACGAAAGTAATTGAAACTAATGAATAACGAAAATGAGCGATGCTTACCTGGCATATGATGATCAAGTTTATAACTGACTATACATTCGGGTAGAATGTGAGTTTTCATATTGTGATACCACACCACATACAACTTTGGATTGTTCAAATCATCAATCCCGGTATCAAAATTATCCAAATTCGATGAAAACAACTGCTGAGATCCGAGCTCAACCTTTTCAGGATTTCCCAATATGACTCGACATAGAATCATATGTTTTTCACCATTTTCATCTACATCGGACATCATTTCACTACAGGAGTAACAAAAAATAATTAATGTTCCAACATTTTCAAAAAATAAAGAAAACACAAAAAAATAACCAACTCACCTTATTTGAGGCGACTCTAAAGGCGACAAGTATATGTCAATACCACGATGACCTTGTTCAAGTCTAGTTAACTCAAATCCACGATGCATTATGGCGTCCACATTCTTGGAAGATGTACCATACCAAGCAAGTACAACTTTAGGGTTCCCTCTTGCCTTCGTTACCATCTCCACATTGTCTTTAAAAACTTGTTCCCTAACACCGCTTATCATACATTGATGAACGCCAGTTATTGTAACCCCTGAACGAGAAGACAACAGGTAACCCTTTACCGTCTGATAGGCGTACTCCTCTTCCCTCATTGACCTTGTCCTAGCCCATTTAGGTGGAGCCGATTCAGTAAGGTTAGCAAAGACAAGCTGCGATGAACTGCCTACTTCGGTTCCCCTCTTTTCAATCATATGATTCTCATTTTCTGAATCGTCAATGAAGATTTTAGGGATAAAATTGTTTCCATTGACATCAATCCAAGAGATTGGCAGTTCGTTCCCAGTGTCCAAATCTATCCCAAACATGCGATAAAAATCAATCAATAATTTAAATCCAGCTCCCATTTCCACCTCAATCATAGCCTTACCACTCACGAAAGCTGAAATGAGCACATCCATCGCATGTTTTTCGAAATCCATCCACAACCCGTCCTTATACATCTTGAAACTCAACGGTTTACCATTCTCTTTGAAGTTGTGGTGATTTTGATACAGTAACTGAGCATGATCAGGCCACCTACCCAACGGAAGTACCTCATTTCTCAATTTTAACTTCCCATCCTTGATGTTTCCGCTAACAATCGTTGTTTTACTCCTCATCTCTTCTAGTGATATAATAGCTTAATTTAGCAGAAGAAAAATCAATAGCCTAAATGTTTTATGAAAAGGATATTTCAGCTAGTAGAAAAATGTGACTTCTAAGAAGTGTGACTGCTCATTATACATTCACATAAATCTAATTAGTCAAAAAAGGAGTTAATTACTTAGATACATATCAATTTGTAATAGTATTGTTCTAATTATGTTTTTATATGTCTAGATACAATCAGATATGTCCAAATACATAAAGACAAATATATGAAATCCTAATAGATTCACATGTATAGGAAGTCTCAGCTCGCCTTTTTACAGCTCACATATATCTCAAAAATGACGATCGTACCCTTGATTTTAGGGTGTAAGGTTTGTTTATAAAAGGATATTTCAGGTAATATAGAAATATATGAATACATAACGAATCTCAGCTCGCCTCTTTTACAACTCACATGTATCTCAGAAATGACGATCATACCCTTGACTTTAGGGTGTAAGGTTTGTTTATAAAAGGATATTTCAGCTAGTATAGAAATGTAAGTGTGAAAAGTGTGACTAATTATATTTAGATTACCAGAATTCATATTAATAATAAAATAAAATTATATTTATACGAGGATTTTTAATTTCTTACAATATGTATTTTTTATTCTAGTGGAGATTTTAGGAATAAATTTTGACAATATGGTCAAATTAACAATCGTTGTTCCTCATCATCTGTGATGATTTATATAATAGCTTAATTTATCTGAAGAAGAACCAAAAGAGAAGTTGTCTATTTATACTACTAGTTAAGACATTATGACGATCATATCCTTGATTTTAGAGGGCGTAAATGTTTTATGGAAAGGATGTTTCGGGTAGTATTAAAATGTTACTATTGACTATATTCACATAAATCTAAATAGTCAAAGGAGTTAATTACTTAGATACATATTAATTTGCAACATTACAGTTTTTATGCGTCTAGATACATTCAGAATGTCTACTATATGAATACATAACAAATATCGCTCACCTCTTTCCCATATCACATGTATCTCAAAAATAACGATCATGCCCTTGATTTTAGGGTATAAGGTTTGTTTATAGAAGAATAATTTTAGGTATATAAAAATGTAACTCTGACTTACTAATTATACTTAGATTACCATAATTCATATTATTAATAAAATTATATCTATAAGAGGATTTGAATTTCTTGCAATTTTCTCTATTTTTTTATTAAATTTTGACAATATGGTCAAATTTAATATTTTATTGTTAGAAAAATATTTAATATTGTCCTAAATCCTATGTTATACTGTCGCTTTATATATGATATATTTTTTTTTTGTTAATTGGTCATCAGTTTACACCTTTGCTCCCATATTATATTTTTCTTTAATATATGTCCCTCGCAATAATTATTTCTTTATGGTTTGCGAGTTTATATTTTAGTATCATAATATTTCATCAATTATTTGTTGTGAATTATTTTTCAACTTACATTAATTCATTGTCAAATCTGTCAAGTAAATAGGAATAGCCAAATTAGTTTCACCTTTATCAAAGATTTATCTCTCTTTCGAAAGTTCTTGTGTTCTTCATTCATCAAGTGTGTGTGGATTCGATCCCAACAGATTCCACGTCATAGATAACGTCTAGGCTTAGTTGAAACGTTTTAATAAATATCGATCAACTACATCATGTATCACTAGTTTACACTTTTGTCCCTATCTTATTCGTCTTTAAAACATGTCTCTCATAATAATTATTTCTTCATGGTGTGTAAAATTATATTTTAGTATAATATCATAATGTTTCATCAATTATTTGTTTTTAATTGTTTTCCAACTTAGTTGATTCGTTATCGAATCTGCGAACTTAGTTTCACTTTTATCAACAGTTTACTGTTTATTTCCTTTTTAACCCTAATTTATCAGTGAGTGCCTTCACTTTATGCTACATTTCAAATACATCTTTCATAATTATATTCTAGCATGAATAGAAAAAAATTATCTATTAGAAAAAATAAACCCAAACCTAAATTCTTAATGAACAATCTTGAAGTTTTTCACTTATCAAACAAAACGCGCGCGCGCGCACACACACACACGCGCACACGCACACACGCACGCACGCACACACACACACACGCACGCGCACGCGCACGCACACGCACACGCACACGCACACACACACGCACACACACACACACACACACAATTTCTGTACTTCCAAACATAATTTCTTGGCACCTTCAAGTTCATTTTTGTAGGTCTATTGTCTTCTCAACAAGATCTTCCAAATTGGGTAAGTCATTCTCCATTTTTTTCTTCTTCTGCGAAACAAAACAGAGAACTCCTTCAATTCTCCTTCGTAAAACTTTCAACAAAACTTTTAATTCTCTTTTAGGATCCTCTCTCAAGTTTTGCTTAAATCTACTACTTTTTTACGCTTGTATAGTTTGCAAAAAGACAGAGTCGGGTCTTATTTTCTTGAATTTGCTGGTAGAAGAATTAGAGTGCCTGGGAGAACTTGCTCCGACGTGCATATCATTTTTTTGATAGCTTTGAGATTTCAATAGTTCTGTTTCATGATTAATTAATGTTCAAAGAACCTGGCCTATTTTGTGTTATATATCTACACTAACAACAAACCATTGAAAAATTAAATATAGAACCCACAGACAACACCCAAATATATACACAAACATACTCATTGACCTTTACCCCAATGCCTTACAATTGAGATAAATAATTAGTATAAATAACTGGTGTACTGTTTATTGTAGTCATATCAAATTTGAAACTCTTTGTGTATGTCGTACTTGCAAGGTAGCAATATCTTTTGATGATATATTATCCTAAATTACCCCTATATTTATATTGTTTGCTATTGGAAGTCACTAGGAACAAAATATTAACATAATACTATCATCTGCTACAAGAAACTGATGGCACAAGACATAAATTGGAGGATTTAAACATGAGGAAACTAAGATTACTAGCTGAAATTCAGTAAGTTTGTTAAACTTTATCCAAAGGGTTTCATATACTTGACATTATTTTTTAAAAACATTCTTGAATTTAATATTTTGACTTAGACTTCAAAATAATGTATCTTGGATAATGGATTATGGAACTAAGGGAAAAAAATTATGCTGGTCATTGTTTTGGAGTTTTATGTTATTTTTCATTCTTCATTGATTTGAAGATATAACCACTATTCTTTGAATTTCCGTTTTCTCGAAATGCTTGTAGACTTTCTTTTCTATCCCCCCCTTCTTGTAATAGAGATTAAACTTTTTAATTATGTGTTCACAAAGAGGGGTCAACAATGAATATTTATGAAGAATGTGGTGCGAGCTTTTATAAGTTTGCTCATTTGAAGTAGTACAGACAAAGTCATGGAGTTGTGGTGTCTTGTGTGTGCTTGTTGTTGCATATTTCTATTGTTTGTGTTGTTATCATGCCCGTTACTTATCTAAAAGTAAATCTTCATATTTCTGATTTATTATTTTTGTGTGCATATAACACTAATGAATTTAAATATTGAATTAATGTCATATATTGTGAAAGTATGTGAAGGTGTAACACATTGAACCACCAAGGGGGAGCTCCTGATAAGTTCTATCAAAAGTGAGCCACAATCACACCTTTTAACCTTGGTGGCTTGAGACTCTATGTGGTTCCCTTCCTCCTCGAAAATAAATGTAACTTTTCTTTTTTTTATTAACATACAAACACTTTGGTCTAAGTCCTCCATGGATTAGAACATTCTAACAGTATTTACCCTTGATATTTTCCATAAACAAAGGTCATTTGTATGTAATGACTGTCAGTCAAATGATCTTAAATAGGATCACTTGACAATTCGTGTCTTGTAGCACCAAGAGAAATTATTTGAGTGCACACTATATTGCGTGTGAAATATGTGGATCCAAGCAATATAAGAAGAAAATATTTAGCGGGATAAAAACGAGTATACTGTTTTTGAGTCAGTTATGCAGAAAAGGATTAATTATACCACCCTCGATACAAATATCGTGTATCACGCGCCATAATATTTGTGATTGATCTTCGTGAAATTACCTTATCAACTGTGAGTCCATCTGTTTTCAGCATTGTTTGCTAAATTTTCATCACTCATTTTCTTCCTTTGGGTTTTCATTATTGTTTATTTTTTATGTTGTATATTATTTTATTTCGTCATTTTCAAGTTATATAAAGTCTAAACAACTATATTATTAATCATATAGACCACATATGGTGTGGAAGAAAATAATCAATTCAACTTGTAAACAAAACTTTCCTTTTCTCCAAAAGTATTTTGATGCGTGCAATGACAGAAATTAAGAAAATTTTACAAGCATGGTTGAGTAATTTTAGCTTTAATCATTCCTGGACTACTCTAACATAGCCACTGATCTTACATGTTATTTGTGACTCCTAGACTTACTGTAATTCCCATTTTGCTACATACGAGTGATTTTTTTGATATAATGGTGCGTTGTATTTAGACGTTGGATTAAGTACTTTATGAAATTGTAATATTTTTATCTATTTTGTTCTATTTGTAAATGCAGTATTGTAAATCCACAAGACGCTAATATTATCATGAGATTTGCTCTCCGAGTTAATACATTAAGATTGAAACCAGACCGACAGTAAAACAAGGTTGATTATGATTACTGTGAAGTGTATTTGACAATATTGATTTATCATGATTATCGTGAAGTGTATTTGATAATTGTGATGTATAATTTTCTAGAAGTGTACTACATTTGTTGGTTTTGATAAAAATTATTCATAAAAAGTTTCAAAAGTGTCCTATAAAGAAACATGCTATATTGTTGCAATAGTGATTTGAAGAGTAATACCAACTCTTGGAACATATCTACATTCTACTAGATATAAGGTTTGTGTTATGTCAATTGTCACAATAGTGCTTTGAAGAGTTTGTACTTGGAAAAAAACAACAATATGGTTCCAGGATTATAAAATTAAATTTTCCTATTTTCTGTACCACTTTTGTACGACTCTCATTGGACTTTGTGATTTCCTATGTTCAAGAAAATGGCGTAAACCATTAATAGTAAAATGTGTTAAAAATTGACAAATGTCTCACATCGGTAGTTAATGAGATGGGTGGACTCCTTATAAGGCTTGGGCAATCCTCCTCCCTTTGAGCTAGCTTTTGGGGGTGTGAGTTAGGCCTAAGACCTAATATTTCATGATATCAGAGCAGGGATGTCTCACCCGATGTTGGGCCCCCATAATAAAAAATTGTCCATGCACCAGATGCTAAGCACTGGGCGTGAGGTAAGGTGTTAAAAGAATGACAAAAGTCCCACATCGTTGGTTAATGAGATGGGTGGACTCCTTATAAGGTTTGGACAATCCGCCTCACTTTGAGCTATCTTTTTGGGTTTGAGTTAGGCCAAAGACCTAATTTTACAAAATGATACAATTGGTTGGTTGATCATATGGCATATAATAATGGGTAGGAAATGTAGGAAATGAGCAACTAAGTAATATTCTTGGGCTAAAGATTTTAATTGCATTAAAGAAAAGCACAACGAAACAAAATAGACAGCTCAATTTCTATATAAATTTGGGTATATGTTCTACAATAATAACAAGAAGAAAGAAGAAGAAAAACAAGAAATTCAGTCTAATTCCAGAGTTCCAAACGGTGCAAGATGAAGTAAGGATATCTAAAATATGAAGGAGTAAACACACAAAGGGTCCAGATATAATTGTATGAATACATAATATAATTTTTCATTGGAGGAGGGTTCGGATGATTTGGGGTGGCTAAATAAAATATGAGGACAACTTTATGGGGACGTATATGACTTAAAACCTTATATTAAAACTCAAATTGTTGTTGGCCCCGTGCTATGCACGGGCAACACTAATCTAGTATGTATGTATATATATATATATATATATATATATATATATATATGTGTGTATGTATGTATATGTATGTATATATATGTATATATACATACATATACATACATATATATATATATATGTATATGTATGTATATATATGCATATATATATGTATATATATATATGTATGTATATATATATATGTGTGTGATATATATATATATATGTATGTATATATATGTATATATATATGTATATATATATATATATACATATATATATATATACTGTAACGACCTGTTTAGTCGTTTTGAGTAGCAGACTTCAATTCTGGAAAAACTGGCAGAAGCGACGGACCCCACGACGGACCGTCATGGGCACGACGGACCGTCGCAGGGTCTCGTTTCAAAACACTTAGAAAATCTGAAATTGGGTACTGAAAATCGACTCTCTGAACTTCGTAACGAAATGGCAGGACGGACCCTCACAGGTGTGACGGACCGTCACAGAGTCTTCAGGGGAAATCCACTCTCTGGACCTTGCGACGACCTGCGGGACGGACCGTCGCAGGCACGACGGGCCGTCGCAGGTTGCGCAATCCCAGTCTGGGTCGGATTTCTTTATACGTTTTAAGAGACGTTTTTGACTATTCCTGCTTTAATTATAAAGTTAGTGGGTTAATGTTAATAAGTCTAATTACTTGGGGGTTAAAAGAGGTAACCTTAAGTTAATTAGTGGGTTATTATTGCCATCTTTTATTCTTAATTATATACTAATTAGGGTAAAAGAAAGAGGGTTTGAATAAAGAAAATAGAAAGAACAAAGAGAAGGAAAGAGAAACGATAGAGAGAGGATCGAACGAGAGGAAAAACACAAAGCTTGGGAATTTGCTTGCTTGATCACGAATCTTCGGTGGAGGTAGGTTATGGTTATTTTATGCTATTCGTAGTAAACTCTTAATAGCGAATGATATGTATTGGTAGTATTGTAAACCCTTCTATATGCTTAATTGTATGCTTGCATGAATGTGATTATGAAATTGTGATATAATAAGCATGATGAAGCTATTGAATCCTAAATCTTGAAAAGAAACCCTAATCTACTTTGTTAATGATGATGCCTTGGTATAAAAGAAGGCTTGATGAACGAAAGTAGTGAATTAGGGGATCGGGTGCCACGTTCCGGTACCAGGACAGAGATAGAGGATTGGGTGCGACGTTCCGGTACCAGAATAGGATATGAGGATCGGAGTGTCACGTTCCGACACCAGGATAGAATATGGATCGGGTGCCACATTCCGGTACCAGGATAGTATATGAGGATCGAAGTGTCACGTTCTGACACCAGGATAGTATATGGATCGGGTGCCACGTTCCGGTACCAGGATAGAATATGGATCGGGTGTCACGTTCCGACACCAGGATAGAATGAGGATCGGAGTGTCACGTTCCGACACCAGGATAGTATATGAGGAGCGGAGTGTCACGTACCGACACGAGGGGAATAAATATAATGAATCTTGAAAGATGATAATATATGGAATCTAATTCCCAAATGAGTATGATGAGGAGGCGTGAGTCCTCATTGATGTGCTTGGTGTTGTAACCAAGGGTTATGGTAACTGTAAATGCTGCATGCTAAGGATATTAGTTGATTTATGATATTTATCTGATATATACTGTTTTCTATTTTGAGTTGGCCGATGATATCTACTCAGTACCCGTGTTTTGTACTGACCCCTACTTTTATGTTTTATTCTTGTTATTTGTGGAGTGCAGCAAACGTGCCCTCGTCTTCAACTCAACAGTAATTCAAGCCAGTCTTACTACATCGAAAATTCAGGGTGAGCTAATGCTTCTAGCTTGGACTGGATCTTCTTCTTCAAGTCTTGATGCCTTGAACTTCCGGCATGGACTAGCTTCTTATGTATTTTTAGCTTTTAGAATACTCTTAGTTTAGTCATTTGAATCGTAGATGTTCTTGTGGTGATGACTTCCAGATTTTGGGGATAATGATAAGTTTGAGTTATAGAAGTTGATTATTGATTTTACTTATGAGTTTAAGTCTTCCGCATTATTTTCTGTTGATATATGTTGAAATGATAAGGTTTAGATTTGGTTGGTTCGCTCACATAGGAGGGTAAATGTGGGTGCCAGTCGCGGCTCGGTTTTGGGTCGTGACAAACTTGGTATCAGAGCATTAGGTTCGTTGGTCTCATCACACAAGAATGAGTCTAGTAGAGTCTTAAGGAACGGTAGGGGGACGCCTTTACTTTTCTTTGAGAGTCTATAAGACTTTAGGAAAATTCCATTCTTTCATTCCTTCTTTCGTGCTACTACTTGAATCCAATTGGTATCTAGGTGATACAAATTGGTATCTGACCATCATCACTCTATTTCGCAGATGGTTAGAACCAGAGCAACGACCGCGCCAACACCAACACCGGCAAGACAAGAAACATCTGAGCCAGCCACTGGGGCTGTGGCTCGAGGAAGAGCAACGACAAGAGGCCGTGGTAGAGGTCGTGGGAGGACGTCCTCTAGAGGAAGAGGACGAGCACCTAGTCTATCTGATTCTAGGGTGGTGACTCCTCCACCGACTGAGGAGGTAGTAAGAGACGGTGAGGAAGGGGAGAATGAACAAGTGCAAAATGAGGAATTGCCACCCCAACCTACCCCAGAGATGATCAATCAGGTCCTTTCTTATCTTAGCGGGTTATCTGATCAGGGTCAGACACCTCCAGTGGTTTCTGCACCAACACCTCCGGTTCCAGAGGTACGACATGCCGCTGCTGGGGCTCCCCGCATGGATGCCTCATTGGATATAGGCACTTTTCCTCGGTTGACTACAGGGTCTATCATGACAAATGATCAACATGAGCTTTTCAGTAAGTTCTTGAAATTGAAACCTCCAGTCTTCAAGGGTGCTGAATCTGAGGATGCCTACGATTTTCTAGTTGACTGTCATGAGCTACTACACAAAATGGGTATAGTAGAATGGTTTGGTGTTGAGTTTGTGACTTATCAGTTCCAAGGAAACGCCAAAATGTGGTGGCGGTCACATGTAGAGTATCAACCAACAGAGGCACCACCTATGACTTGGGCCTCATTCTCTAGCTTGTTTATGGAGAAGTATATTCCCCGGACTTTGAGGGATAGAAAAAAAGTTGAGTTCTTGAGCCTAGAGCAAGGTAGGATGTCGGTTACTGCTTATGAGGCTAGGTTTCGCGCACTATCCAGATATGCCACCCAACTATGTTTCAGTCCACAAGAGCGGATTCGCCGTTTTGTGAAGGGGTTGAGATCAGAGTTGCGAATTTCAGCCTTACAGGTAGCGGCTACGGTAAAATCCTTCCAAGAAGTGGTAGACTTCGTGATAGAGGTGGAAGGAGTGAAGCCCGATGACTTCACCTCGACATCGACATCAAAAAGGTTTCGAAAGGGGGGTGAGTTTAATGGTTCCTACTCTAGAGGACAGAGTTTCGGAGGTTACTCAGTTCGACCCATTCAGTGTTCACTACAGACTGTAGTTGGGGGTCCACCTCAGACCGGCCAACACTTCTCTGAGAGACCTATGAATGAACCCAGAGAGTGCTATGGATGTGGGGAGATTGGACATATTAAGAGATATTGTCCAAAACAGAGTTATCGGCCCCCAATAGCTAGAGGTAGAGGTGGTCATGGTAGAGGCCGTTATTTTGGAGGACGTGGTGGTCGAGGTAATGGTGGTCACCAAAATGGCAGAGGTGATGGGCAAACTAGAGCCACTACAACACAACATGGTAGGGGCAACAGAGAGACAAACGATAGGGCCCATTGTTACGCTTTCCCTGGGCGGTCTGAAGCGGAGGCATCTGATGCTGTCATCACAGGTAAGCTTTTGGTTTGTGATTGCATGGCTTCTGTATTGTTTGATCCCGGATCCACATTTTCTTATGTATCTTCCTCATTTGCTAATGGTCTTAATTTACATTGTGAATTACTTGACATGCCTATTCGTGTTTCTACTCCGGTGGGTGAGTCTGTGATAGTTGAAAAAGTATATAGGTCTTGTTTGGTGAACTTTGTGGGGAGTAACACTTATGTAGACTTGGTTATCTTAGAAATGGTTGTTTTTGATGTAATTCTGGGTATGACTTGGCTTTCTCTGAATTTTGCGATCTTGGATTGTAATGCTAAGACTGTGACGTTAGCCAAGCCTGGGACAGATCCGTTAGTGTGGGAGGGCGACTACACTTCCAATCCGGTGCGTATCATCTCCTTTCTTCGTGCTAAGAGAATGGTTAGTAAGGGCTGTTTAGCTTTCTTGGAACACCTCCGGGATGATACTATCCAAGTACCTTCGATTGAGTCGGTTTCGGTAGTCCGTGAGTTTTTGGATGTGTTCCCTGCAGATCTTCCTGGTATGCCACCGGATAGGGATATTGACTTCTGCATTGATCTTGAACCGGGTACTCGCCCCATTTCTATACCCCCTTAAAGAATGGCTCCCGCGGAGTTAAGAGAGTTAAAGGCCCAACTTCAAGAGTTGTTGAGCAAAGGCTTCATTAGACAAAGTGCATCTCCTTGGGGTGCTCCAGTTTTGTTTGTGAAGAAGAAGGATGGGAGTTTTCGGATGTGCATAGACTACCGGCAGTTGAACAAGGTAACTATTAAGAACAAGTATCCTCTTCCTCGCATTGATGACTTGTTCGATCAACTACAAGGTGCTTGTGTCTTCTCTAAGATTGACTTGAGATCCGGTTATCATCAATTGAAAATACGAGCAACGGATGTGCCAAAGACTGCTTTTAGAACCAGGTATGGGCATTACGAATTTGTAGTGATGTCTTTTGGTCTTACGAATGCCCCTGCTGCGTTCATGAGCTTGATGAACGGGATTTTTAAGCCATATTTGGATCTCTTTGTGATCGTATTTATTGATGATATACTGATATACTCTAAAAGTAAGAAGGAACATGAGGAGCATTTGAGAATGGTATTAGAAATGTTGAGGGAGAAAAAGCTTTATGCCAAGTTCTCTAAGTGTGAGTTTTGGCTAGATGCAGTGTCCTTCTTGGGGCATGTAGTTTCTAAGGATGGAGTGATGGTGGATCCTTCTAAGATTGAGACAGTGAAGAATTGGGTAAGACCCACTAATGTGTCAGAAATAAGGAGCTTTGTTGGTTTAGCTAGCTACTACCGTCGATTTGTCAAGGGGTTCTCTTCTATTGCTTCTCAATTGACGAACTTGACTAAGCACAACGTTCCATTTGTATGGTCGGATGAGTGTGAAGAAAGCTTTCAGAAGCTCAAGACTTTGTTGACTACCGCACCTATCCTTACCTTGCCCGTAGAGGGTAAGAACTTCATCGTTTATTGTGATGCATCCTATTCTGGTTTGGGTGCAGTACTAATGCAAGAGAAGAATGTGATTGCTTATGCTTCGAGGCAATTAAAAGTGCATGAACGTAACTATCCAACTCATGATTTGGAATTAGCTGCGGTAGTGTTTGCATTAAAGCAATGGAGACACTATTTATATGGGGTTAAGTGTGAGGTCTACACGGATCATCGTAGTCTTCAGTATGTCTTTACTCACAAAGATTTGAACTTGAGACAGAGGAGATGGATGGAACTACTGAAGGACTACGACATCACTATTTTGTATCATCCGGGAAAAGCGAATGTTGTGGCAGATGCTTTAAGTAGAAAGGCGGGAAGCATGGGAAGTCTAGCTCACTTGCAAGTTTCTAGACGTCCATTGTCTAGAGAGGTTCAGACTCTGGCTAACGACTTGATGAGGTTAGAGGTAAATGAGAAGGGAGGACTGTTGGCTAGTGTGGAGTCAAGATCTTCTTTTCTTGACAAGATTAAGGGAAAACAGTTTGATGATGAGAAACTAAGGCGAATCCAAGATAAAGTATTGCGAGGAGAGGCTAAGGAAGAACAAATCGATAAGGAAGGTGTTTTGAGAATCAAGGGAAGGGTATGTGTACCCCGCGTCGATGATTCGATCAACACTATTCTGACAGAGGCTCATAGTTCAATGTATTCTATACATCCTGGTGCAACCAAGATGTATCGTGACCTAAAGCAACACTTTTGGTGGAGTAGAATGAAGCGCGACATCGTCGACTTTATTGCCAAATGTCCAAACTGTCAACAAGTAAAGTACGAACACCAGAGGCC